>JAYXIM010044768.1:0-174991 GCA_037575425.1 Anastrepha fraterculus | reverse complement strand
AAATTTAATTTTTTTTATTTAATTTTATATTTTATTTTAATTTTAACTTATTTAATTTTAAATTTTAATTTTTTTTTATTTAATTTTTTATTTAATTTTAAATTTTTTTTTTCATTTAACTTTATATTTTAAAATTTTTTTTTTATTTATTTACTTTTACTTTTATATTTTATTTTTGTTTATTTAAACTTTATTTTTTTAATTTAAAATTTTTTTAATATTATTTAATTTTTTTTTATTTATTTAATTTTAAATTTTATTTATTTATTATTTAATTTTAATTTTTTTAATTCAATTTTATATGTTATTTTATTTTTTAATTTATTTAATTTTAAATTTTATTTATTTTTTATTCAATTTTTTTAAATTGTTTTTTATTTAATTTTGAATTTAATTGTTTATTTATTTAATTTAAAATTTAATTCTTTTTATTTTTTTAATTTTAAATTATTTAATTTTTTTTGTTTCTATTTAATTTTTCCATTTTCTTTATTTAATTTTAAATTTATTTTTAATTTTATTTAATGAATAATTTAAAAATTCTTAAATAATTAATTCAAAATTCAAAATTTAATATTTAGTAAAAAGGTTATTCAAAAAAGACCGAAATTAGATGATTAATTGTGCGAAACCTTATCGTAAAAGAAAAACATTTGTTTGTATCCACTCCAACTGGTAATTTTCTAACTAGCGCAATTCCCGTTACCTTCGGACGAGTATCGCTTCTTCCAATAAATCATTTGCTAGAATATTTAAATAATTGAATTTGCTGAATAGTGTGATTTTTGCTGCAGGGAAGTATGCACATAAATATCATTTGGTTTTGCCTTCTTGGCTTATAAAAAATAGATACTAATTTGTTGTTAGTGACTACAGTGTGGCCAATGGCTGACACTTCGACCTAAAATATATTTTGCTTCCTAAAAAAATATGTTAGTATTATTATTTTATTTTTATTTCCACTTTTTATGCAGAGACATTTTTTTATTTCATTAGCTTTATGTGCATAACTTTAACCAAAAATTTATCCATTTTGCAACGACGCATTTTTTTTATTTATTTTTTTTTTTTTTCTATTTTATAACTTTTCAATTTTATACATAAATACTTTTTTTTAAACTTATTTACTTATTACTCTGAAGTTACATATTTTTCACTAGAAAAAAAGACAACAAATTTTATTTCAATGTTTATTTATATGCGAATATGTTGACGACACAATAAAATGCGCAATTTGTTTGTCTTCCCCATACGCTTTTTCACTTCTCTTCCGCTGCCTTTTTTCATCAATTACACAACATTTGCTTGATCTTTGTTAATTTTCAATTAATGCAGATCTTTTTTTACACAAACGCTCACAGTTTTGCAAAACCGTACCGTAAACTAAGGGATTTCAAGATAGCAGCTGCAAACCTCGTGCGAAATCAAGTTAATTCACGTAGACGAAAAAAATCAAAATCACTTAAAGGCGGCTAAAATTTGTGCGAATTAATATAGACATAAAACAAATAAAAGTTTATTACGCTTGCACGCGTCACAACGCTGACACCGCAAAACTTCATTAAAACATGAAAAAAAGTATGTCAAAAACAAAACACAAATTTAACAAAAAAAACACAAAACAACGCACCAAAAACAAAGAAATGTTTTATTTAAACGATTTGCCTATATGTACATATGTATGTTTATACGAATTGTAAGCGAACGACGAACGCGTGTTGCACGCGCAACGTACCAAACTCTAACTGCGCGCGTCGTCCAAACAAAACTCAGCTCAAACGCTGGCAACGTGTTAGTGGCGCTGCTCACTTCCTCCACCTTCCTTACTGTCGTCCCCTCTTCGGCTTAATGGCCAAGCTATTTGTTGGCTAGCTGGTTTGCTTGAGTTGAGACTGGACAACTGACTAACAAATACAATATTAATAATAATACAAAAACCAACAACAACAACAACAAGAGCACATTGCCACACATAAACACAAACACACACACATGCATGCTTGCAAACAAAGTATGAACAGCGCAAGCAATGAACGACGTAAAAATTGCTGCTGAGACGACAAGTCTCGTCGCTGGCAAGTCTGTCGTTTAAGCGGCTTAAGAAACGAGTCAACAACAGCCGGCTGGCGGCTAGCGGCTGGTTGTGTTGTTGTTGTGTGAGAAGAGCGTGCGAGCGTAGAAAAATAGCCGACTTAAGGAGGCCACACGGCATGAGTGTGAAAATTCAATATAATCGCAAAGAAAATAAAACTAAATAAATGAACTTAAAAATAGAAAATATAAATAAATGTACGCATTTTATTGTGAAAGCAGTGAGCGTTGCAGTGCGGTGTGGCGCAGCGCGGCGATTGGCAAAACTTGAATGAAAATGGGCGCTCTGCGCAACCAATTCGTTGTTTGAGAGTTTCAGCCGCTTTGTGCCAGAGCTGGTGAGAGCTTCAGTCGCTCTCATTAAATAGCGCTCAACTCACTGAGCGCGAGCGAAAAGCAAAGTTGCATGCTCGCTCAGCTCATTAGAAGGTGATGAAGAGCGACAGATATTAAGTCTGATTTTTATAGCTGCTTGCCCATTTAATTTGTATTTCGGTTGTATTTGTATTTTCTCTCACATTGTTATGGATTTTTAATGTTATCAAATGTTTACTTTGTTTGATTTAATTACATGGCTTCTTTCTTAAGGTATTCTACATTGGGTGCTACTCAAATGTGAATTGCGCTGAAGTCTTTCTCGGACACTACGTTGGAACTTTTTTTCTTTTTAGCCTTCTGAGGTATCGCTTGACATCTACGAGTATTGGTTGTATTTATGCCTTCTTATTATGATGCTACGATTGGTGTGTGTCGGCGTAACTGGGGCAATGAGAACCTGCGCCATGAGTGCATCAGAGCACCTGTAGGAATACCTTCTTTCCCTCTCATGATAGAGAAGTAGGCCACCCTAAGAGCACTAAGACTGAAATATAGACTGAGCTATAGTTATAATTCTGATCAAGCGATTGGAAATATTACAGGACATATGCGAATCGCTACGAGGTTCATAGACATTCCTCCAGTATGAATGCGTGACTCCGGCGCAGAAAATTTCTAAAAATTTCAACTTACATATCTATTTTAGGTCGTTCGCTTTGGGAGCAAGACTCCATGCATTAAACCTGACTATGAAATCTGGTACACTGATGGGCACATGGGAACTTTGGGCACGTGGGACTTTAGTAAAAAACACGCCACCACTAATACCGCGGAACGGAGATGCAAAACCATGCAACGCTGGCAAAGCCTATGGAACACTGAATCAAGTGGCAGATGGAATGGCGAAGCCACTCCTACAATAGGTAAATGGGTTCAAAGCAACTTCGGGGAAGTGGGCTATTTCATGACTCAGCTCCTCTAGTGCCACGAATACCTCCGAAAATATCTATATCGCGTGAGTATGGTAAGTAACCCCAGGTCCATATACTGCGAAGCACCGAGCGGTGACCCCAAACACACGTTCTTTAATTTCAACAGATGGCTCGTGGAAAGAAATGCCGTGAGGGAGCAGATTGGTGACATCGCGCCGACCAATGAGATCGGTAAGATGCCTCGACGCAGTACTACAAAGCGAAGCCTCACAGAATGAGACATAAAGCTGGCTACAAACATAGTGAATCCAGAAGTGGGTGAATAGAATTGGTCTATTTTAAGAATGTCGTTCTGGACCCTCTCGAAGTAATGCAGAAAGTAGATCCGGGAAGGGAGTCTACCCAGAAGAGGAGGAGGGATTGTTTTAGCGGACGCACCACACGACGCAGTAGACGACGGTCGCTGTAAGTGCAAAGACATTTTGAACCCTACCTCACCCACCTAAAAAAACAAATAAAAAAATAATAATGGGGCAAATAGTCCGCCGTTTTTTAAGCGGAGATCCATCGCATAGAAATTTCTGGCGAAGAATATCTACAAAGGAGAACGACTTCGAAGCGCAACTGTATTTTGTCAGAAAGGCAGAAAACCCTATGTGTACTACAATCCCACATAAAAACACCTAAACTCATCACTAAATAATCGAACACCGTTTTGCTGGTCTGAGTACCAAAACATGAAAGCCATGGCTGCAACGAACAGGCGGACTATCTAGCGAAACTAGGTGGTGCAATAAAATTCAATACGCCCTCACCCTTTTTCGGGTTTACCAAAGCTTACATAAAAAAAATTTTGAGTAGCTGGGAAGACATGCAATTCGCACGACATTAGATGGAAAATCTGCCACAGAAACAGGCAAAGCAATTTATTTTTGCTTCCAGAAGAGCGTCAAGTAGGCTCCTAAATCTGGATAGAGAGAGCTTATGAACACTCACTGGATACTATATGGGACATTGTAGTTTTTGTTAACATTGCTGAAACCCCGGACTATTAGAATTTAGCAATTGTAGTTTTTGCGAGCTTCACGATGAAACTTCACAGCCCATGGTGCAGCTCTCGTAAGCTGGAGACTCACTCATTTTAGTGATGTTGCTCTAAAACCATTGTTTATATGGAACAAAAAGCTGAATGAAGCTCTCAAATCCATTGATATCCTTTAACTAGACGCACGTGGTTAAGCACAAAGGCAACCTTTAGAACATTCTTCAGTATATTCTCCACTACAAAAAAGGTGAATAGTCGAAGGTAAACAAATTTGTAGTCGAAGCTACTCAGAATGTATTTGAATATTTGCTACGTAAATAAAAATTATCCATGAATCCATCCATGATGTAAAGAGATCTTTGATCGGAATTACTATCTGCGATTCTTTGCTGAAACGTAACAAAGTTGAAGTGAAGTGAAGTTGAAGTTGACAATGAAAATTGGGTTCCATATGAGACCAACATACAAAAACTATTATTGAAGGAAGAAAACTGACCGCTGACTGAGAGGCTTATAAAAATCCGATAGTCAATAGGAACGAGGATTTCATTAAAAACGAAATTACGAATAAAACAGATAGGAATATCGGAGAGCGAGGAGTGCAGTAAATGTGGGGAGCAGGATTCAAAGGAAATTGTAGAGCGTCTCCGTTACGGGTGTCCTGCATTATTCAAAACATACTTAAAATATTTGGGGCCATCACAGTTTGACGGATGGGAAGACAACTCAGCAGCGGTCTGGTAATGTCTCCTTTAATTTGCAATAGAACAAGCACAACTGATGAACTCCATCTGGTATCGCTATGAACTAAACCGGTCTATACGTGACTATAAGTCAATCTAACCTAACCTAACCTATCGATTAAAACAAAAGTTATATTTAACCAAAAAAAATATGAACTGAAACTATAGCGCTAAGAAGATGCTCCTTGAGGACCCATTACCGAAGTATCAGTTTCAAAATATCGCATATAAGGTTCTCTCGAAATCTTCTACGAATGACTAAAGCCAATTGTTAATGAACTGATTTCACCTAATCAATGTGATTTTAGACCGCGTAAATCAACCACTGACCAAATATTCATAGTACATCAAATGTTAGAAAAGACCTGCGGGAAGCGACTCAGTGAACATCACCTCTTTGTCGATTTCAAAGGGGTATTCGATAGAACGAAAAGAAGTTGCCTGAATTTGCAATCCCCGAACTGCTTATACGGCTATGCAAACTAACTTTGAGTAAAACCACCAGCCCAGACAGAATTCGGAAGGACATCTTTAAGTCATCTGGCTCTAGTCAATCCTCCCATGAAGGATCTCTCTTGCCAACAAGTGCTATTTTCAATTAAGTAAGCAATTGAACAAAAATCACACTTTATAAGTCGTTCTGCCCGTCCTATTGTAGTATAAGACCTAACGCCATGGCCTTGGAGTGTTCGAGAGAAATATTCTGCGTAAAATTTATGAAGCTTTGCACACGGCCAATGGCGATTATCTAAGGAGATAGAACAATGAGCAGTAAAAGATATATGGGCATAATGACTCTGAATACACCGGCTCTGAAAGTATTCAGCGTTGGAAGGACCAAGTGAAGAAAGGCTTGACTAATACAACGGAAACCTTTTTGATGAATCTGAGGAGCCTTACCAATTTTTTGAGCACTGGAAATCTTATTCAGTGGCAGCTCTTTGGTGAATTTGACGAGGCTTATCAATTGATTTTGTATTTCAATCTGGGATCTCTACTGTGCTGAGGACCGAAAATCTTGTTGTGCTCGATGGATCAGACAAGAGTTATCATATGTATTTTTTTCGATCTGTGGACCGGAAGTCTTGTTCAGCGGAACTCTTTTTGGCAAGTCTCAGGAGAGTGTCTTTATTTCGATCTGGCATCTCTACTTTTATAGATAGAACTAACTACTTGCGCAACGTAGTCTTCATCACCAGATCTAAGAAGGTTTACCAATCATTTCTATTACGATCTGCTCTCTGCACCTTATTTTCTGATTCAAAGATCGCAATAAAATGTGTACCAAAAACTTAAAATCATTCAATTAAAGAATATTACACACTACGCATACAACAACCATTTAACCTTTGAGTTAACAGTTTTGCTTAATAAACTGGGCATGAAGAGTAGCGAGAAAAAAATGCAGCAAATACAAATACGAGTATTTAAAACTGAAAAATTACTCAATATAAAACTCAAGCACAATAGTTGCATGAAAATCGAAATGAAGCGAATTCAAGGTCCGCTATCAAGCTGCTAGTCAGCGTCAGCTTGCTGGCTTACAGACTATTTGAACATAGATTCCAAACCGTCTTGTCTGATTTACGCGCAACGGTAAGGGCAATACCGGCTGCATGCCAATGAAGACATGAATAGAGGAAATAAAAATAAAAATCACATCAGTGCATGGCAGTGTGCATATGTCTGTATGTTTGTACGATATTACAAAAATATAGGTGTGCTGAGGGTTTGGTAGTGCAATGAAAAATTGATAGTTAATAAAATATGTATGTATATGGCAGTGTATGTATGTATGTAAAAATTATAAATAGACAAACATATGAAGGTATATGTAGAAAAAAACTAAATAAAATTAAATACAACAAACTATTAACACAAATTTAAAAAAACAAAAAAAGAAAAATAAGCTAGAAATAAAACCAAAACGATCGCCTGTCATGAGTGGCATGGCAAATGTAGCATAACAAATGACTGCTGCTCGAGGCGCTGTAAGAGCTGTGAAAAATATGCAAATTTCATGTGAAGCGAGCTCTTAAAGTGTGCATTATTGATTTTATGTAATCAATTTGTTTCAAGATTAGAGCTTGCATTGGCATGCAAACGTTGGAAAATTGCACTAAAAGCCGACTTTCAAAGTTTTAATGAGCAGCCGCTTGCAAGCATTCGCTAAGTCCACTAATTTCGCGTTAAATAGCTGCAATAACGCTTATTGTTTACTGTTTTATTTTTTATTTTAATTGTGTTGTCGGCAATTTCTGCGCGATTAGACGACATGAAGTGAACAAAAGACTTAAGCAGCGAACCTGGCGCTGACGAACTACATACAATACACTTCATTTGCCTGTAAACTAACTCCGCTAACGACGCTAATTAAATTTGTATCCAAATGCAAAATCAAGATTCTACATTGAAGATGGCGACTTTCACTTTATCACAAACAAAAGCAGCAACAATAATAGCAAAACTAACAATTGCAATAAAATATGTACGCGAAATCTCATTTGTTGACGCAGGAAGCGCACAGCCAACACCTTTTCTTTTGCGTTTGCGGTTTGCTACTGAACTCACTTGAACTTTGGTGGTTTGTTTAAAATATATACATCTACATATATAGCATATATATGTATGTGCAAGCACACCCCCTTGGCGTAACATAACACACACACACACATACACGCACACATTGAGGCAAATATTTAATTTCATTTTTCTCTCTATCTTCACCAACCACAAATAAATTGCAATCAATGACTGAATTCAAAGATTGAACAGTCAAAAGCTGCAAGCAAAGCGAATATTTGTTATGAAAAAAGTTAGCAAAATTGTTGTTATAAAACATTGCAAATAAAAAATGTGAAAAATCCCGCTTGAATATAAAATTTTTATAAACCTACTTCTACGTGTAATTATTTTTATGCTATTTTGAGTGCAGTTTGCGTGTGTGTGTATGTGTAGGCAAGAATTTTGTAGCCAGCTTAAGATGAAGGTAGCGACGGCGTTAGCCAACTTGAAACATAAATCAAACAGTTATTGCAAATAAATACAAGAAAAACTTGCTTTTGTGCATAAATAACTTTTTTATCATTTAACTTCTTCTACTCGCAAGCTGATTATCTAATAAATCTAAAATAAGAAATAGATGAAAATTAAAATGCATATCAACTTCTTAACCCCTTTGGGAATGGTAAGGCACACTGACACGTTTTTCATACAGGGTGGCGCAAAATTAATCGCTCTATCGCAAGATTTATACTCTTCACAAATGGCGTCGTACGGCAATCATATTTGACATTTATGAACTAGACTGCTGCAGCATGCAAAGAGAAAAGTTGCGGAGCGCGTAAAGGTCAAACTAATTTTTTAGTAATAAAATAATTTTTTTTTCTCTTTGCTATTCAGTAAAAAAGTGATTCAAAAACAAAAATGATTGAATTTGTGCCACCTTGTATCTACAAGTTTCTTTGCTGGGAATAGATAAAATATAATTTGTAGACTCGACATTGTGCCTGCGTAGAAAAAATTTTCGCGATCGTGCATGAGTTGGTTCTTTCCCACCTTCAGTTCGCTTCCTGAATCACTGCTGCATCTATTGGGTTGGGGAATAAGTTCGTAGCGTTTTTACCGAAGACTTTTATTTAAACAAAAACCAATAATTATATCAAAAAGTTAATCAATTAAGTATTCGCCGTTGCTGTTTACAATCTCTTCCCCCCTCTCGACCAATTTGTTGATGTTGTTCCGCCAAAAATCGCCTGGTCTGGTGTCAAAGAAGCAGTTGACGAGTTTTCAAGCACCTCTTTGTTATTGAAGGTAACGCTCTTTACATGGTCTGACAAAGAGCGGGAAGTATGGTAATACTTCGGTGCAAGGTCCGAAAAATACGCCGGATGCTGAAGGACCTTCCATTTAAGCTCTTGGAGTGCGGTTTTAACGACTTGTGCAACATGGGGACAGGCGTTGTCGTGAAGGAGTATGGTTTAACCATGTCGATCAAGTATTTTCCCACGAGTAGCCTCATTTACGCGATATAGCTGGGCAATGTAGAGCTCCTTGTTGACCTTGGCATTCTTTTCGAGCATTTCCCAGTGCACCATGCCCTTCCAGTCCCACCAAACACATATCATGACCTGCTTTGATGAAGATCCGGCTTGATTTTGGGATTTCACGTATCCCCCGGAGACCTTCCGTTCCGGGACGTATCATAGACGTCAAAGTCGCCATTTTTGAACTTTGCAAATCATTTCTGTGCTGTAGACTCGTTTATGCCACATCCTCCATACAGGCCCCAATGGCCCAGACTACTTCGGCAGCTTTTTGACATCGATAAAAAGCAAAGAAGAACAGGTGCGGTAAATGGTATTTTTTGCCTCCCGCGTATTCTATATTAAAGCTCAAAACAGTATTGTAGAGCAGAAAGAGTTCTACCGAAAGAATAGATACCCTGTGGCATGTGGCAGTGTGCTTATCGCAAGCCCTGCTTATAGCAGCTTTGCAACTTTTTTCTTCAGATTGGTATGTTTGATGGCACGGTGCCAGTGGCTATCTGCACTGATGGCTTTAGACTGAATAATAAGACCGTGCGTGGCATCCACTCAGAAGTGCTGCAGTTGAACCTAAGTCTACGTCTACTTGACTACTTCCGCTTCTTTCAAGCTGAGTTAATAGCTATAAAAAAGGCTGTCCTGTAGATCAGAGACTCATCTGTTGCAGCATAACCGATCACTACCTGCTCTGACCGTCAAGCTGCCAGGAAATCTCGACAGTGCAATAATACTTATTCCAAAGTAGCAATTAAATGTGAAGTTATTCTAAATGAGCTGGCTAAGCTACGTTCGTTGTTTGGGCCCCTGGACACGGAGACATTCATGTAAATTGTCGGATGACAGACAGGTTGAGTGATAAGGCAACATACTAGCAACTGAATCCAAATCATTTCCAAATATTTAAAAAAAATCTCGTAATTCTAAAACAAAAATTTCCGAACAAAATCTCCATGCTCTTTATATCTGAAAGTTTTATTCAAAGGCCTATTTTGTAATACAAAAAATTGATTTAAAATAATAATAGGTCAAAATAAACAATTATATTCAAACTCAATAAAAGTTGCTTAGATTTTACACTACTCGTAAAGGGTGTTTTTTTTTTTAGAGGTTAGGTTTTCAAGATGAAATAAAACGTATATAATTTAATGTTATGGCCAAGAATTTAGCTTTATTATAAAGATAAGGGTTTTCCATTATGTTTTAAAAATGATTTCGGGCAAGTGGCTGCCGCGGCTGGCTAGAATAAATTCCAGCCGAGAGGCCCAATTTTCGACCACTTTTTGCAGCAATTGGGGCCGTATGTTAGCAATAACGCGCCGAATATTCTCTTCCAAGACGTCAATCGTCTCGGGCTTATCTGCGTAGACAAGCGACTTCACATAGCCCCACAAGAAATAGTCCAGCGGTGTTATATCGCACGATCTTGGAGGCCACGCCACAGGTCCACGGCGCGAGATAATGCGCTCACCAAAAGTTTCCTTCAATAAATCGATTGTTGCATTGGCTGTATGGCATGTAGCGCCGTCTTGTTGGAACCAAAGGTCGTCCACATCAACATCGTCCAATTCAGGCACGAAAAAGTCATTAATCATGGCTCTATAGCGCTCTCCATTGACTGTAACATTATGGCCGGCTTCATTTTTAAAGAAATATGGACCAATGATTCCCTCTGCCCATAGAGCAGCACACCAAACAGTGACTTTTTGAGGATGTAACGGCGTCTCAGCAATGGCTTGTGGATTATGTTCACTCCAAATGCGACAATTTTGCTTATTGACATACCCATTCAACCAAAAGTGAGCTTCATCGCTGAACAAAAGTTTCTTCGATGCATCGCGCGAACCGAACCATTATTTTCGTAATAAATTTGCACGATTTGCAAACGTTGTTCTGGTGTAAGTCTATTCATTGTGAAATGGCAAACCAAACTGAGCATAAATCAAGTGACAGCTGTCAAAAAGACCATCTACGAAAAAAGTAGTGCCAACTTGAAAACCTAACCTCTAAAAAAACACCCTTTATTTTCTGAATTTTCTAACCCAATTTTTTTCTGTTATTGTAGCTAATGCGATATTGCATTGCTAATTGATATTATGAACGAAAAAATAATCCAAATACTTTTACTAAAACAATAAAGCAGCAAATTTATTGATTGCTATTAAATAACGCCAAGTAAATAGGAGCAAAAATTTAATTTGTTTACTTACTGTGAAGCCGGCCTTGAGCCCAAAAAGAGAAATATGAAAACTTAATTTTTGGAGGCCATTAAAACACTTTAAATCTTTCACTAAAATAATGATACAAACTAGAAAGGAGAAAGTTACTTAGTATAGCACAAAACTGAACATATTTTTAAATGCTTAAAGCGCACTCATGTAATTTTCTTTTTCAATTTCTTGTAAAATGGCAACCGTATCAGGATATCGGATGCAAGTTTCATTTTATACGCAATAAATTAGATAAAGTAAAACAATTTTAGTTTTTTTTTAAATAGATGCCAATTGCGTGCTCTAAATAAAATTGTTTAATAACGTCTGAAACCAAGCTTAGACATATGGTAAACGAACTGCTGCAAAGCATTAGTGATTTTGTTTTGGTATCATATATTTTTGATTTTGTGAAAATGTCTGATTTTGTGCCAAATAATCTTCATTTGCGGGAAGTGTTGATTTTCCTCCTTTATTCGAAAAAACACGGCGGCTGAAGCGCATCAAGAGCTACAAAAAATTTATGGAGATGCTGCTTTAAGTGAAACAACGTGCCGCGATTGGTTCCGTCGCTTCAAAGAGGGTGATTTTAATTTTGACGACCGTCCGCGTGAAGGAAGGCCAAAAACCTTCGAAGACGCTGAATTGGAGGCATTGCTCAATGGGGATCCATGTCAAACGCAAGAAGAGCTCGCTTCAGTATTAGGAGTTATCCGCCAATCCATTTCTAAGCGATTGCATGCTTTGGAAATGATTCAAAAACAGGGTACTTGGGTTCCTTATAAGTTAATGCCAAGGGATGTTGAACGTCGTTTTTTCGCCAGTGAACAACTGCTCCAGCGGCAAAAAAAGGAAGGGTTTTCTTCATCACATCATGACGGGTGATAAAAGATGGATTCATTACAGCAGTCCAAAGAAAATAAAGTCATGGGGACTGCCCGGTTATGCTTCTACGTCGTCGCCTCGGCCGAATATTTACGCTGCGAAGGTTATGCTATGTATTTGGTGGGACCAAGTTGGTGTTATTTATTATGAACTGTTAAAACCAAGCGAAACCTGGGGATCCCTGGGGATCGGTATCGACTTCAATTGATGCGATTGAGCCGAACACTGCGCGAGAGGCAGCCGCAATACGCGCAGAGGCATGAAAAAGTGATTCTACAGCATGATAACGCTCGGCCTCACGTTGCCAAACCCGTTAAAACCTACCTGGAAACACTGAAATGGGAAATCCTACCCCACCCGCCATATTTACCAGATATTTTGCCGTCCGATTGTCACCTGTTCCGATCGATGGTACATGGTCTAGCTGACCAGCAGTTCCATTCATATGAAGACATCAAAAAAGTCTTGATCCGTGGATGAACAGTTCTACCGCGACGTTTTACGAGATCTACTAGAAAGATGGGAAAAAGTAGTAGCCAGCGATGGGCAATACTTTCAATGATTCACTTGTAACCATATTTTCAGTATAAAGTTTTATATTCATCAAAACAACAACGAGAACCTAGTTGCGCGCCTAATATTATATGCAATTTCCATCTGTCGTTTCGAAAAGGTTTCTCATGAAAAATTTCCTCATAAAAAAATAACTACCGTCCGGTAGGTCCCTCCATTTGTAAAACAAATCGTCAAGATACACACCATAAATAAGAGGAGGAGCTCAGTCAAACACCCACCAAAGGATTTAAGCGTAATTATATGTATAAATATAATTTTTTTAGCAGTCTGGTAAAATAAATTTGTGATTTTTGATAATTTAGCCTTTAAGTTACCAAAAGTTCGGCTTTCCCAAGCGGGGTATTTGAGACAGCTTTACCGCTCGAGTACGTCGTTACGTGTCCGTAAGTCATATTTGTGTCCATAAGTCATATTTCTCTCCGCATTGGAGAAGTAGTCAATTGCGTTTGACTATTCTAATTGACGCCATTTTATTCGAAATTTAAATTCAATTTGGGCGCTTTTTCTTATTTATTTCTTTAATTCTTTACTTCTTTATTATTTTTTATTTATTTATTTTATTTATTTTTTTTTTACAATAACTTTTATTAATTGTATTAATTTTTTAATTACTTTTTTTTATTCATAAAATTCACACAAATTTTCTTATTTTTTTCTTTATTTATTTGTTTATATATATATCTATTCTTTTTATTTCTATTTTTTTTATTTATTAATTTTTATTTTTATTTTATTTATTTTTAAATTTTTTTAATTCTTTGCGTGTTTATTATCTATTCATTTATTTATTTCTGTAATATTATATTTGTTTTTATTTTTATTTATTGTTTTTTTAATTAATTAATTTTTTTATTTATATTTATTTTTTTGTTTATTTATTAATTTTTGTGTTTTTAAATTTTTTTAATTCTTTGCGTGTTTATTCATCTATTCATTTATTTATTTCCGTTTTATTATATTTTTGTTTTTATTTTTATTTATTGTTTTGTTTTTAATTAGTTAATTGTTTTATTTATATTTATTTTTTTACTAATTTTTATTTATGTTTTATTTCTATTTATTTATTAATTAACTAATATTTTATAAATTTTCTACACCGTTTTTGTTTTATTTATTTAATTTGTTTTTTTTTTATTTATTTATTTTATTATTTATTTCCATTGTTTTTTTATTTATCTCATTGCTTATTTTTATATGAATTTATTTACTTTTCTATTTATGCATTTGTATTAATTTTCTTATTATCTTATTTTGTTGTTGTTGTTGTATTTCGTAAAATAGTTTTTTTCCTTTTTTCGGATGTTTGTGATGTCATCAAGCGTTCTTGCTTTCTCATCCCCCCGTCAACAACTTCCACGACCTTCTAAAATTACTCATGGAAGGTGGGATATCTACTCCATCACACCTTCTATTATGATTTCTATTAACACGTTTATGGGTAAATCACAGCATTGAAAAAAATAACCCTACAAAATTAAAAAAAAAATCATGCAATAAGGGTATACCAAAAAAATAGTGGCATGTGAAATTCTTCGAACTTGGCCAATATCAACTCAGCGCAAGCAATCAAAGTTCTTTAAATTGATTATTTGCAGATTTTTCTATATTCATCCACTTTGTCAACGATTGCTTTATTTAACTATTTTTTTTTTTTTGACTTCGCACTTCACTTTTTTATCTAAGTAATTTTTTTCTTTTCACAATACCAGCAAGTGCTGCTAGCCAACCAACCCACCAACCAGCCAACCGCCACTCCCTAGGGCGAAATAAACTTATTATTTTGTGCCACAAAAGATTTATTGCTTCTTAGTCTTTCGTTCTTTGGTATGTGGCCAAATGTGTGTAGTGGAAACAAAGTAAATTGAAATCTCAGCAATTGTACGAGTATATGAAGACAAGGCCCATTCATACTCATATACGAATTTATACATACAATATACAAATGTATGTATGTATGTATGTATGTATGTATGTATGCATGTGTGTAGGTATTGTACTCAAATGATTTGTTCTGTAAGTTGGTAAGCAATTGTTGTGGTGGTCTAGTCAATTTCTCATGTGCATGGAATGCGAAAGAATTACTTTGTTGCTGTTTTTTGGGGAAATCAAATTCTCTACGCCTCAAGTGGTGGCAAACGCAGGTTGTCTGGAATTTTGTAAATTATTATTTCCAAAGAGGTGTTCGCATGAAATTTTCTTGATTGAACTCCGAAATAATTTGGAATGCGTTTTCAAGAATTGTAGAGATTTAATTAACCAAATCTCTTATTAAATGAAGTAAAACTAAAAAAAAAAAGCGCAAGTTGAAAACAAAAACATTAGCAACCAAAAAAGAAAAAAATAAAGCACTTTAATACCAGTAGAGAATTTAGCATTCTGGTTTGATAAAGTTAACAAATAGCGCCTGAAATTCCAGCTGAATCATTCACCTTTTTGAAATCAAAAGTGAATTTTCTATAGCCTAAGGAGTCCAAAGATAAACAAAAGATATACTCGTACTGTACAAAAAATACATTGAGAAGCAACTTTACTAACGACGTTTTCTGAAAGACGGCTACAGTTTGTGAATGCTAATCGAAATGGCCAGATCTAATATATTTCACAGCACGCTTGGATATCTGTGAGAAAAACTACAGTATGGCTTTACTGAATTTGTATTCTTCAGAAATTTATACTTAGCCTTACATTTCAATTTTTGTATCACTTTCCAGTCATTAGCATTGCATTTTTGCGTCCATTCAAAGAAAACTGATGCTGAGGCTCATTGAACGCTCATAAATACTCACAGAGAGAATCTAATTAGTGAAAGAATGTAATTTGAGGAGGTCTTTAAAAGCGGCAGAGCCAAATTTAATGACACCGTTGTTATGCTTTGTATTTATAAAGACTATTAAAACCGAGTAAAATCATCAGAAAAGAACGTCATCGAACACAATTTTACGTCTAAGCCAAACACTGAAGGATAATGTGTGACAGTATGAAGAGAGCCCTGACAAAGTTATCTCGCTGCAAGTTAGCGTGAGACCTCATGTCGAAAAGGCAAATACTTAGAAATACTGAAATGGGAGGTCTCACCTCACCCAGCGTACTCTATAGATGTTGATTCTACCAACTGTTACTCGTATTTGCTGCGATCGGTAGTCGGTGCTTTAGCTGATCAGCATTTTGGCTCTTATGAAGAAGTGAATCGATTCATCGATCATCTAAGGAATACTTTCGGCGGTGAATTCGTGCACTTCACGAAAGGTGGGACAAAATAGTGGCAAACGATGGTCAGCACTTGAAACGTAAATATGTAGTAATTCTTTTAACTCTGCAATTTCCAAGTTAAGCTGAGTCGAAAAAAATGTAGGTTAAGTTAAATTCCTGGTACATAAATGTACATTTGATGATAAAAAGCTAATAAATAAGTAAAAAAATTTATATATACATATATATATATATTTTTAAAATTAAAAACTTAAAAAAAAATTTTTTAACGAAATTTTTCTAACAAAATGTTTTAATTGCACTATTAATTTAATTTCTTATTTTTAATTTTTTAATTGCACTAGAAATTTAAAAAAAATAAGTTAACAACTTTTTTAGGAAATATTTTTAAAATTAAAACCTCAAAAAAAATTTGAACCTAATTTTTCCAAGAAAATGTTTTTAATTAAAATTAAAAAAAATGTAACAAAATGTTTTAATTGCACTATTAATTTAATTTCTTATTTTTAATTTTTTAATTGCACTAGAAATTTAAAAAAAATAAGTTAACAACTTTTTTAGGAAATATTTTTAAAATTAAAACCTCAAAAAAAATTTGAACCTAATTTTTCCAAGAAAATGTTTTTAATTAAAATTAAAAAAAATGTAAAAAATTTGCATTTTTTTGCTAATTTTTTAATTGCACTAGAAATTAAAAAAAAAATAAAAAAAATTCATATTTTATTTTTTGTTTTATTTTTGAATTGCACTAGAAATTTTAAAAAATTGTAACTTAACTTTTTAAGAAATTTTTGTTTTAAATCCAATCAATTTCAATTTGAAGTTTAAAAAAATTTTGACTTACTTTTAACTTAATTTTTTTAAGAAAATATTTTAAAATCTGAAATTTAAAAAAATTCTAACTTATTTTTTTAAGAAAATTTCTAAAATTAAAAAATTAAAAAATTAAAAAAACTTTAACATAACCTTTTTAGGAAATTTATTTTTTCAATTCCCAAGCTAAACTGAGATGGAAACAAAATTTATTGAGTTAAATTTTTTGTATATTTAAATTTGATGACAGAACGCAAATCATAAGAAGTTAAAAATGTTAACTTATTTTTTTTTAATTATAATTTAAATAAAAAATTAACAAATTAAAAAAAAAATGTTTCTTAATTTCTTTAATAAAATATTTGAAAATTGGAAAAGAAAATTAGCTTAATTGTTTTAAGAAAATTAAAAAAGAAATGTTTTATGGTCAGCACACGACAAAAAGCAAACACAAAATAAGTTGAAAAAGGAATTTGTTTATTAAAAATAGTTTTTATTGCGTATAAAATTGATATATACATGGAAACATTTTTTTAAATAATAATACAAGGTGGCGCAAAATTAATCACCCTATCGTAATATTTATAATTTTTGCAAATGGCGTCGTACGTAAATCATATTTGACGCTTGTGAACTAGAAAGCTTCAGTATACGAAGAGACGAGCAATGAAGCGTGTAAAGGTAAACAAAAAGAAATGATTTCAATTACTCTCGTCGGTTTTTGAATACAAGCAAAATGACAGAACGATTGGAGCAGCCTTACTGCATCAAATTTTGCCAGAAACTGGGCGATGTCCGGTGGAAACCATTCGAAAAATTCGGACGGCTTTCGGTGACGATGCTATGGGCATCACACAGATTAAGGAGCGGTTCAATCAGTTTAAAAACGGTGGCACATCTGCGGAGAGCGAGCCACGCTCTGGTAGAAATGAGCATGTCATTGCCAAAGTGAACGCTGTGGTGATGCGGGACCGTCGTGTGACTATCTGAGAAATTGCAGAAGAGGTAGATATCAGCACTTTTTCGGCTCATTCCATTGTGACCGAAGGTTTGGCCATGAAGAGAGTGGCGGCTAAATTTGTGCCGAAGCTGCTGACGGCGGAGCAAAAGGAACTTCGTGTTGAAGACTCACAGGACATGCTGGACTCCATAATAGAAATAAAAAACAAAGTCGGATACTTTTCAAACAGACCTCGTACAAGCAAAGCAAGCAATGAAGCGCTTGAAGGTCAAAATAAAGATTTCCATCACGAAAAACCATGTATGTTTTTATTTTTATTGAAGAAGTCGTTGAACACTGGTGAAACGCTATCGGTCAGAGACAAGCGAAACAATTCCTAAAGCCGGACAGAGGGATTTCTGATAAGCTACTTTCACTTAGCAGAGTAGACTTAAGACTTTTCACTGGTTACTGTAGCCTGAGATATCACTTAAACAAAATTCGCCTCTCTGAGACCATCACCTGCCGATTCTGTGAAACGGACACTCGAAATTGAGAACCAATTCTTTGTAAATGTCCTGCACTAGGCAGAAACGGCTACAGCACCTTGGTGGTACTGCCATGCCTTCATATAAACTATGGCACAATAAACCCCAGAATGAGCTAAAATTAAAAAAAGCCTCAAAATATAGGGTACCTCAGCAGGCTTTGCGCAATGGATCTACTTTGATTGCAGTGCGCAGTAGCCTAATAATAGTAATATTTTTTTTTATTAAGTATAAATGTTATTCAAAAACAGAATTGACTGATTAATTTTGCGCCACCTTTTACAGTAAAAAAAAAACAATGATTTACTACCTGTTCGCCAAATTTTGTTCACTAATTACACTGGGAAATCTTATCAAAGGAAGTTGGCACCACTTTTTCTAACTGAAGTTTAACATAAAATTAATGGAAATTTTTCTATTAAAAATAGGTTTTAAATAAAAGAAGAAAAAAATTATAGTAAAAATCTTTGCTGCCCTGGTACCACTTTGCATAAAAGCAGATGGACAAAAAAATTGTTTTTTCTTACTTAAATCTTGTCTACTGTGGCTGACGCTTTGAAATGAAATTTTGGGGAAAAAATGGCAGGAGAAAAATTATTATGCATCGCAGCTGTGGGTCGGATATCAGCAGCGACAAGCCACTATGGATGGGCATATATTTTTATTTTTATTAATAATTTTCATATTTATTTTCATACTTTTACTTGCTTTTCGTTATTAATATTTTAACGCCATCGAAACCTTAATCTTAAAAAGCGATGTTGCAGACATTTTTATTTTTAATTCGTTTTCCATTTTATTTTTACAACAAAAAAATGCCTATACTTCCCAAGCTCTGCTAACATACTGAGAAACTCTTGTTAATAGTAATCCATTCAATTTCTACTTTTTGGCCATAGTAATTTGCAATTTGGGTGTTCACTTTAATGTGCAGTTCATAATTGATTTTCTGTTACAGTTACTAGTCTTTTTCTCTTTTTCTCTTTTTTTGTTTTACATTTTTTTATATTTTTTTTATTTGTCCTCTATTTTCGTGAAGCAAAAAGTATTTTACTAGCATTAGTGTCTGCGGCACTGCGCTGTTAACAAAAGACTTAAGCGACAAACTCATTTGCAAAACTTGACGGCAAAACAAGGTCGTCATTAGTTATTGTTATATGCAACCGGGGTACCTAGTTTTGACTTCCACTTCGCGAGGAGAGCATTGAAATAAATAAAAATATAAAACTGGAACAAATTTGTACACAAATCGAATTGTTGTTTTTCCCACGCGATACAGCGGAGTTCGAAGCAAAAATAAAAATAATTAATGTGAGCAAAAAAAGTTAGCAAATATTTAAGCGTACAAAAACAAATACTAGTAAATTCAATTAAACAAAAAGTGGGAGCACCTGCTACTGCAAGTTTTTGTTGCAACTTTTTATAATTTTTGTTACTATTTTCAGCTTTTAGTACCACTCAAAGAAGTAGCGTTTTTGGCAACTTTGAAAAAATGAAAAAAAAAATTTGACATAAAAAGTGCTCCTAATTAATTAATACTTAAAATTAGAGTACACAGCTAAATTTTATTTTTTTTTACCAAATACCAAAAAAAAAAAAAAATTTTGAGATAAAAAATGCTCTTAATTAATTAATACTTAAAATTAGAGTACACAGCTAAATTTTAATTTTTTTCGCTTGAAGCAGTTGCTCATTAGATATATTTTTTAAATTTCTTTTTTACGTTTTTTTTTTTGTTTGCCTACCTTTGATGCATGGGCGCCCCCAATGAACCAAGCAACATTATTGACCAATTCAATAACCATTTTCCAACACATTTAATTACGTGCCCACATTGTCCAAAAACTTGCCACTTATGTCACAACAACAAGTGCGCAAATATGGCTGCTTGCTGTCACTTCGTTCAGCGCAATTTATGTTTTTGTGTGTGTGTGTGTGTGTTTTTAGCAAACATTTCAACTTTTCAACCAAACGAGTTACAGAGTCTCACTTGAATGTTCGATACCCAAGCAGCCATTGACGTGTCGCTTGATTGGGTTTTTCGGCCATATACGACTCTAGTACGGGAATGTAGGTATGCGGTCGCCGCCACAAATCCATATGCGCTGCCGCCAAGCAAAGGAAGCTGCATATGCCAGATATCAGCTTGGCGAATTGCCGTTGAACTGGTTATGATTGCGACAAGCCTGTGCCACTCGCCGCCGCTAACTTACATCTTTGCTCTTTGCCTCATCACTTCGCCCTCACTTTGGCTAACCGCTACAGGTGTCTGTGGAATGCGGTTGTACGTTTGGGCCACACTCGGAAACCGGCGTGGCGTCTCTGCTGCCGTACCCATGAAAAATGCCAGCATGAAAATTCAGCGGCTACAAAGTGTGCAAAGTAAGTGAAAATGCAATTCTTGGGAAAATTCTGTTTTATTATTGTTCATTTATCGAAATTTGGTGTATCGAATTTTTATAGCAGTGACGAAAATTGCTAAATAACCAAATAAGCGTGTCGGTTCTGGGTAGGTATTGAGCGGAAAGTGGCGGTGATGACAAGTAGAGATGAAAGGATACTTTCATAAAAAGATATAAAAAAGGCATATAAATGTAGTGCAGAATCCCTTTTAACAAGCTGAAGAGGATTTGGAGATTATAACCTTCAAAGACTTTTAGTTGATACTTTTAAAACGAGAAATTTCAGGGTATTTACGAGTACAAAAATTTCCCATAAAGCCACATTAAATTAATGATTCGGTTGGTTGGTATTGACATCTCCTGTACGCAAATTTCTGCAAAAAGTTCATGAGACTGGCATGTAAGTGAACAAAACTCATGGTTCCCGTCGTTTTACGGTGCACATCACGAGAATGTAGCTACCGTAGCCGGGAGTATGCGACTCAGTCCTGGATCATCGACTCGCCACCGATCTCAACAACTCAGCATTTCAAGCACCAACTTGATGGGAACTTTGCACAAAGACCTCGCTTTGTTATTCGCTTACAATGTCCAATGGACTTAGCAATTGAAGGCACATGACTATCCGCTCTGTTATTGCTTCTCAGTTTGGATCTTAGAGCTGCTCGAAATGGTCAACGATTTTGTTTGATATATCATCTTTTCTAGTGAAGCTCATTTTCATCTCGGAGGCTATGTTAACAAGCAAAACTGCCGCATCTGTGGATAAAAAAATCAGTCTGTGATCATCGAGAAGCCAATGCATCTTCAGAGTGGGACAGTGTGGTGCGGATTTTTGAGCAGTGGCATTAGGGGCTCAATTTTGCTTTGAAAATATAACTGATAACGCATTTTCGGTCAACGCTGAGCACTACTGATAAATGACTTTTATTGCTGAAAATGGAAGACACGCACAAGGATTGCCCTTGAGTTCTGTAGGATGGCGCGCCATGTCACACAATCCATGTCACAAGGGATCTTTTGCGCGCCAAGTTCGGTAGTCGTGTTAATAGCGCTCTCGGCGCTTGCGACTTGACGCCGTTGGACTTTTTTTATGGAATGCCTTACATGACCGATGCTATCCATCTTCCCATTAACGATTCAGGTCATAATGACCGAGGAGATTTACAATAAACAGTATTTCGGTAAGCAGTGGGGCATCTGGTAGCTAACGCGCGACAAGGCTGGATAATCGTAGAAACTGCAAGCAACTGTTTTCTTAATGCTCTCGAGTTTAAAGCTGCGACATTGAGGGTTTTTTCGAAGGAGTCTCATTTTAGATGCATTTCTACAGGGTGCGCGATATAGCGTTTGCTTTTTGAATCACCTATTTTTTTAAGAATGGTAGCACAAATGACATGTCAAATGTGTTCATAATTTACTTAAACGTATGACATTTACAAAATGGGACGCTATATGCTTGAACAAAATTGGGAAATATTGAAAACCTATTTCCAAAGTGGTGACTCTTTTTCTTCTTTTCTGATTTTCACATCGGTGGCTACGTCAATAAGCATAATTGTCGGATTTGAGGCTCAGAAAATCCACACGTTACTGTAGAGAAGCAAATGCATCCTCGAAGAGTCACTGTTTGGTGCGGTTTTTGGTCTGGCGGCATCATCGGGCCATTTTTTTCGAAAATGAGCGAGGAGCCGCGGTTACAGTAAATGGTGAGTGTTACCGTAACATGCTCAACGAGTTGTTTCCTTAAATTGAAGATGATGACATGGACGACATTTGGTTTCAACAGGACGGTGCAACTTGTCACACTGCCAAAGTTACACTCGAACTTTTGGCTACCGTTTTTGAAAACCGAATAATCAACCGAAATTCCGATATCAATTGGCCGCCTCGGAGCTGTGATTTAAGCCCGTTGGACTATTTTTTGTAGAGAGCCGTTAAGGACAAATGATATGCGAACCATCCAGAGACGATTGATGCTTTAAAACATGAAATCGAAGTTGCCATTCATGAAATTGGAGCCCAAACAATCGAAAATGCGCTTAAAAATTGGGTTGATCGAATGGACTACTGCAAAGCCAGTCGTGGCAGTCATTTGAATAATCAGTCAAAATAAAAAAAAAGTTTGAACAAATATTGATTAGTTTTTTTTATAGCCGATTCAAAAAACAAATTTTACATGGCCCACCCTGTATTAAAGTGGCTTTTTAAATTTAAAAATTAAGAATGGCAAACTGATATTCCTAATTTATCCGTTGAGAAGATCTTATATTTTTGAATTGTCAATTTTGCAGATTTATATATTATTTCATGACCACTGGTTTCATGATGGAGTTTAAATTTAGTTCATTTCTCTCAATCTTAGTCTGCTAGAATGCGCGAAAGACCTGAGCTAGCCACCAAATTGATCACACAAACATCGTTCCCCGCAGTCTACTTTACCAAAAAGATCCAGACTTATATCAGACCAAGTACTGTCACTCCAGCAGGATTCCCGTTATATCACAGAGATATAAAAGTAGTATGACTCTAAGGCCATCCAGATGCAGCAAATAACTACATAGCGAACAAATGGGTATGAAAAAGGTTATCCGATGCGTACTCTGCCTTCAAACTAACTTCGTCAAATAGCCCAAGGAAAGCAGCAGATTGAACCCACTTGTAAGAGAGCCCAAAAAAACTATATTAAAATTAGCAAGAGTGTATTTAACAAGCTCAAGTTCTTAGAGCCCTATCTTCTACATCAAGTGAGTGGAGTAGAAATTAGAAAACTGCCAGCTTAATTCCAACGGCACTAAAATATATCCTGTGGCTCAGTTCATCTTATACCCATCAGTGAATCTTTAGCCGGCACTTAGTGAATTTTAGATAATCAGTTATGGAAACGGAAATGTGTGTTTACATTTTTGTATTTACAAACGACTTTTTTCGTTCTCTCTTTTTCAATTATTATTATTTTTATTTTTAATTCTCTTGCTTTTTTACATTAACCTCGCTTGTTGCAACGTTCACGTCACGGCAAGTTTACGCACATTTTTTAATTTCAATCTGCGAAATTTTATATTCTGTCATTCTTGCTTTCGCACTACATTACTCTGGCGTGGACAATGGGTATCTCCTCTTAATAAGACTTCTTTCATTGCCTGTTGACCTGAGTTCACTGGACCGCCCTAGCTTTTTACGGTGAACAAATGTCCCTTAATGGTTACATTTATAGAAAGCGCTAAAAGTGCCTCAATACTGGTCCCACAATGGGTTCATTGGGCATAAGTATGCCTTCTAATTCAGTGAGAAGGAAAGCAGAAGTAATTCCGTACCTTCATTCTCTAGACTGTTCAAATTATCTGTTGTGGGCATGCGGTAGCGATCAATAAGTTTTTTGGTTCGAGAAAAATAGCCTAGCCTAAAAATACTAGACTCCATTTTTTTTTGTTATATTGGTACACACTTCTGTCAGACCGGCACTTCAACCATTTCACCCACCTACACTCTTCATATGAATATATGTGAAGTTTCATTTCAATCTATGAATTCTTTCTTTGTTTACAAGTTATTTTGTACCGACGTGTCACAGTATTTTCTACAATGGAAAAAATCAAGTATCGTGCGGGGGTTGAATTTTTATTTTTGGAAGGTTTAAAAGCAAAGAAATGTTATCAATGGATGTTGAAAGTGTAGGTCTAATAGCATCTCGTCATGAATTAATGCAGTAGAAAGATGGGTTGCTGAATTGAAACGTGGTCGTACCAGCCTTGAAAACTATCCACGTCCAGGACGCCCAAAAACAGCAAAAACACCAGAAATTGTAGAAAAAATGCAAGACATCCTATTGGAAAATGGTCGTTTGATGAACAGATATTTAGTAGAAGCTCTAGGCACTTCATTAGGCAGATTAAGCAATATTTTGACTGAGGTATTGGGTTTCAGAAAGCTGTATACCGAATGGGTGCCTTACTCGCTAACAATGGAACCAAAACACATTCGAATGCCACTTGCTCAGCAACATTTAGAACGTTTTCGGAAGGTTAAATGGGATTTTGGGCATCGATTCATCATTATGAATGAGATTTGGGTCTATCACCATCATCCTAAGTCAAAAGAAGAGGCTAAAGGGTGGTGCGAACCTGGTTAATCGGCTCCAAAAGGAGTTCGTGTCCAGTAAACGGTCAAGAAGATATTAGCATCAGTTTTTGGGATGTGAAAGAAAATTTGCTTGGGGGACTACTTGCAAACTAGTAACACAATAACTTCTGAATATTATTGTAACCTTTTAGACCAACTGAAGAATAAAATTCGTGGAAAAAGACCCACATTGCAAGAGAAAAAACATTTTCGCAAGAGCTTTTTGACAATGCCTAAAATCCATGAATGAATGTTCGAATTTTCATTCACCATATTCACCAGTTTTGACTCCTAGCGTCTTCCATCTGTTTCCAAACCCATAAAAATGTATGCGTGGAAAGCATTTTTCATAAAATGGTGAGGTCATAACAGCTGTGGAACCGTATTTTGCAACGCTTCTTGTTTCTCACTTCAGACATGGAATTCATAAATTGGAATATCGTTGGAACAAGTGTATTCATGATCAGTGAGAATATACTGAATAATTAATAGTATAATTCGAACCATTTGATTGTGTGTTTCTTATCGAACCGAAAAACTTATTGAACAGCCTAGTATAACCGTGTACTGTTCCCTGTTAGATATCTACGCTATTAAACCCCTTAGGATAGGTTAGGTTATGGTGGTAGTCGGTCTGCACGACCAACTCTCTTAGACCTTACAGGTCCGTTGTGCTGCACGGGAACCCCTTTTACTTTCCATCGTGAAACCATTTTGTGGCTCTTATGAAACGTAGAATTGAACCCAACCCCACACCAGACAGCTCTGTAAGAGAATTGAAAAAGTATTTACCTAGGCAACCTGCTCTGATTTGAGCTAAGGCTGGGCAATTGCAAAGGAAATGCTCAACTGTTTCTTCCTCTTCCTCATCTCTACAACTTCTACAATATACATGAGAGAAAACTCATAGTCTCGAGGAATGCCTGCCAAATAGTCAATGGCCAGTTATACAAGCCACGACTTTCGAGCCATTTTCTTGTTTATTTGCGGTCATAGTAGCCTAGCTGTAACACATGCGACTTCATCTCTTCATGACCTATTGGCTTCTTGGGTAATGTTGTTTTTTATTATTAGTTTATTTGTGGCCAATGGTATTCCAATGGTGCTTTTATCACGGAACAGTTTAAGAGCAGTACCTTTTCTAGCTAGCCCATCGGCTATACAGTTTCCCTCAATATCTCTGTGCCCCGGATCCAAAATAAGGCTGACCTTTAATACGACACTAACATCATTTAGGGCTGCCCGGCATTCCTGTGCATCCTTCGGACTTAGTATAGCCGCATTCATTGATTTAATGGCCGCCTGGCTATCCGATAATATATTTATAGTCGTTTTTGTTACGGCATGCGTATTTAGATATGTAGCCACTTCTTCCATTAAACCCTTACTCAATAGCGAATTTATTCCCTTTCGTTCTTTTTGCAATATTCCTATGACTGCCAAAGCTTTCGCCTTTGAAATAATATTTTTACAAATCACTTCGAGCTTCAAATATTTCTCTTTTTTCACTGTCCTTTTATTTTAAATTTATTGACGCTCTCAAAATAGATAGCAGCGAGAATTCTAAAGAACTACACTTGCATGCTCGTAGCGCCTATTTTCGCCAGTCAAAAGAACAAAGAATTCCCTTTCTTGTTAGCAATTTATCATGCGCTTTGTCACTTCTTTTGTCTGCCGTTGCTGTTGCTGTCAGCTGGCCACACATCTTCCAATTTCTCTGTTGCTGTGCAGTGGGCAATACGTTGCCGCTTTTGTTGGTGACTAGGCTCGCTGAAAGTGACACTAAGTTTGCCTACGTGTGCAGAATTACGAATACGAAAGCGTAGCTGCAAACTGCGGTGTTGGCGTTGTCGCCGTCGTTGTCGTTGTCGTCTTCTTTGTCACCCATGTTCGGCAGTAATGGCGTAGTAGCGGCTAGGGCTAAGCCGTCAACGAACGCTGCCTACTTGTGTGTGTTTTTTCGTCGTCTTTGTTTACTTTTTTCAATATTACTATGCAAATTCAATACAAATGCAATCAACATTTTTTTCGAAATGTAATTGTTTTCAATTTCATTTGCTTTCCGCATCGTGATTTATTTAACTCAATGCAAACATACGTACAGAGGTGCTTTTTGGACAGCCACAGCTGACTGGTCAAGGCTAAGCACAACTTTTGCTTTTCACCACACACACACACACAAATGCAAATATATCTATTTTGAGAGACTTACGTACGTGTGTGTGTGTGCTTGTGTATTTGTTAAAGAAATTGCAGCCAAATTTATGAGTGCCACAATGAAATTGAAAGTTGATTTGCTGCCGTGCGCAAATTTAATAACAACGAAAACAAATTTGTATTAATAAATCTATAATTTTCTACGCAAAAATTTCCTTGCCGTTCACATTCGCCAATCTTCATTAGTTGCCTTTGCATTTGTAATTTTCCCGATTTTTTCCACATTTCACTCGACCATCGAACAAAAGTGAAATTTCCATTTGATGCTAAGCTCATCTTTCTGCCGGTTTCGTGTGTGCGTGTTTCGTGTTGTCAAGTCATTGAAGTGGAAAATGACAACTAAATTTGCTTACAGATGTTCAAAAATTCCGGTACCGTCAAATTGGAAGAGACAGTCGTGCACAACTTTGCACGCAGCGGCGTGTTCACTGTCCAGTGAGATTTTCAGTTTACAATAACAATAACAAATTACAATTTCTTGGATATGAAGGAGGAGAGGAAAACTGTTTTTTAGAGATTTTTAACTTTAATATAATGAAGTCTACAACTTTTTTAATGGATGCGAAGAAAAGATTAAAGATTTTGTTTTCAGTTCAAACAATCTTGATCTTTAGTGAAAAAAATCCATGTGTTACCTACTTTTTTGAAGAGGGATTCCGTAAATGCCAGCCGACGATGTCAACAAAAAGCACTCGCGCAAGATATCAGAGAGCGCAAGTGGAGTTGCCTCGGCAATACACAACGCAAAGGAGACACGGAGATCAGCACACAAGCACTACAGTGGAATCCGCACAGTCAGCGGAACCGAGGCAGATTCCAAGGGCTCATAGCGCCGTTGCATCGAAAGTGACATAAAAGGTGTGAACGAAAACTTGACGCGACGGCAAGTAAAAGTGAAAGCAGGGAATAGAAAGGAGGTCGAAGCCAAAGCCGTACCGAGCCGAACTTTGGCCGATTTTATCATAGCTCGGCCAAAACTGAAACCGACTCGAACCAAACTTTAAAAAATTTTGCAATTGTTAGGTCGAAACTAGACCAGAAGCATTTTGGAGGAGGAGTATTTTAAACACCATTTTTTTTAAACTTAGTTTTTTAATTAATAAAGCAAGAATAATTCATAAAGCAATAAAAAAAAAATAACACAAGAACACTGAAAGATATTTCGATTAATTAGTCACAACTTTCCAAAAAGTATCTGCTCTTACATGCATATAAAGAAGGTGGCGCAAAATTAATCACTCTATCGGAAAATTAAAAATGTTTGCCAGATAGCGTGCAATGGAGCGCGCCTAAATAAATATTTCTATCATTCGGAAATTTTTTTTTTAATTTGTTTTTAGTAAAATTTTTTTCAAAAACAAAATTAGATGACTGAATTTGCGCCAACTTGTACTATGTTCTATGTCACCATGGTCGGCTCATTTCACCCGATGTCAATTAATAACCCCATGTTAGCAATTGCTGTCAAAAACTTAAGCGCTTTAATAGCAATTCTGATTCAGCGAAATATAAGGTCCTATTTTCAACAACTTCAAGATTTCAGCGAATTTTTTTATATTTGCTGTCAATTCTGAAATATCATACATCTCAATTTTTTGACGAAAATTTTCTTAAAATTGCGAAACGGCTCTGCATTTAATGCCAGTACTTAGCAGAAATGTCTCCTTCATCTCACCGAATATTTTAGTTATTTTCGACTTCAAAGCAACTACCAAAACTTTTCGTCAAACTAAAATCGTCACAGATGCTCAATCCATCAAAAATACATAGTTATACTTGACTTGTTGTAATCATTCAGGAATCGAAATTTTCGTATGAGGTTTCTGTTCAAAAATATCAATAATCCAGTCGACTTATTTATTGCTCAAAATATTCCACCTTCATGGAAGTGCGCCTTCGCCATATCGAGATTATTATTACTATTTTTTTTAACATCAGTGATGTCCTCTTCCTTTCGAAACTTGGCAACCTTCAGTTAATTTCTTTATTGAGTGCTCTTTTGTTTTCAATTCTTTCAATTCAGGTCTATATTTTTTGAACCGCAATTATGACGCAAAAGCAGTTTATCTCTAACATTAAATCACTTTGAGGTGACCAATGGCTCCAAGGCCGAAGCCAGGCAAAGAACAGCTGAGCGCTGGGCTGCTGAAAATTAAAACGTTTGGAATACATTAAAGTGGCCACTAGGCTATTAATGAACTTTTTGGGGCATTTCTGAGCGGTATTTCTGAGTGGCTGAAGCGGCGCCGCACAGGCATTAGAGAGTTAAAGTAATTGTAGGTTTGCACTTCAACATAAAGTCTTTTGCGCCCTCTTCTTATCCGAATACCTAAACCTAAGTTCGAGTTGGGTTGAATTTTCTGGGAATTAATCGCAAAACCAACAAGAGTCGGTGAGCCATATGCCTATACAGTGCAATCTGCAGTGAGCTGTGAATTTCCAGTGAGCATTTTCAGTTCGCCTTTAGGGAGACTTATGGGATGCCTCAACCCCATTTGATTCTACCGCTTCATACAAAACTTAGTCTGGCGTAGCCCTCTTGATTGGTGCCAGATTATGTTTCTTACCCATAGGTCTTTGCTTTTAAGCTCTTTTTTGATAGTTCTTAGTAGTGAGGCCGCAGGCTCTGTAGCCAAAACATCGGGCGCATCATTTCCAAGTATTCAAATTAGTTTTGGAACCCATGCAAGTCTAATTCGACTGTGCACTCTAATAAACTTAAATTCTCTATGCACTCAAAGGCACTTAACCTCAAAATAAGATAAAGTCTTTAGCGCATCCTCACCGTCGCTCAGAATGGCAGATAACTCATTCCCAAGTTTTCTAAATTGTTTTCTGTACATAGAGGGATAGGAGATCTGCTTGAAAAATGCTGGGAAAGCTTTTTATAGGCACAGCTAGTTTTATTTTGAAACCATAAAAACCAGCGCGTATGCCTTCAGTTGTCTTCGAGACATCTGTTTACCAGTGCAGGGTACACTCTTGAAGTTTTCTTTGAAAGACAGAGATACTCTAAATTGATTTAATGTCCAACTCAATTCTGAATTTCTTCTCAAAAAGTAAAGCTTTGTGATATAATCTCTAGGGAGTTAAGCCAGCAAGAGCTGCAGGTTCAACAATTCCGTTAGTTTCGTCTGTGAAAAGGCAATCACTTTTGTTTTTTTATTGATTGACAGACAGACTGGCCCATTTCAAAATTAAAAATATTACAGACAACGGCATTTTAGCTACTAACCTCTGAGTAATAAGCCACACTCTGCTCAACACTCAGCCGCTCAATGCTTGGCCTAAGTGTTAAGGATAACCACACGTGATATTTCGCGCTCATATAAAATGCCAGCATTTTATTCTTTACGCTGGTTTCAGTTCAGTGGCCCCTCCATTCAGTAGTTTTGTTTTCCATTCCACACATATTCATAACTTTTTTTCGTAATCATTAACACATTTTTAGGTTGAAAAAAGTCGTATTCCACTTTCTTTTATGAGTTTTTAGTTCCGTGAAGTCACATCAAACATTAAATTAAATGCTGTGTAATGGCATAACCTTGAAGGCAGTGATCAACTAAAATATGAATATTTCCGGCGCAGTTACTGGTACGTATGTATGTATTTATATAACTTAGGCCATGGTGATAATGAAGCACTTCCCGTGAGTAGAAATGAGAGTATAAAAATCTATTCTAAAGAATAAAAAAATTAGGGCTGCTCCATATATGTAGAATTATGCACTTAAGTCACACATTAAACATCACAATCTGCTACTAAATGAACTCGATTAAGTTCACCGTCCAAAATCGGCCTTTGGGTCAGTAAACATCGATGCTGTGTATGGCAAACCGTGATATAGGGGCAGCCTTGGGTATTAGCACGAGCAGCATTAATAAAATATTCTATGAACATTTGGGCTAGCAAAAATATCAAACTAATATCATTTGCGTAGAGTGATGATTTGATACCCAGTGCCTACTTTTGATTCCCGCAAGTCAGAAAAACAAATACGAAGTAACTGTTGAAGCGTCCAAACCTCAGGTTGAGGTACCTTAAAAGAAGTGAAGAAAGTTACAGGTGGCTTGAATACATGCGAAAGTGCTTAGAAAATATTTTTTTAAACACATAACACTGATTTTGCTTATAAAAATTAATTTTCTAATGTGTAAAACTACGTTTGTACTAATAACTTTGACTTTTAGCTACTTCGAATAACCACGCTCCCATGTTAAAGATTATATTTATCAGTTAATCAAATTTTAGCAGAACTCGGGAGTCCCCTCGACCACTTCTGAAATTTATATCAGTCTTTTTTATGTTATGTTTTTATTCAGCTGTAAAACTAGTTACCATTTTCACATTTAAAAATTAGTCGCTTACAATTTTGTATTAATTAAAGCCTCATTCGCTGTATTGTGAAAATATTATGAAACCATTATTATGCCTACATACATATATCTAAATTGTGTTATTAAATTCTCAACTTCCATTAAAGTTTAGCAGGCAACACAATGAAAAATCTTTTTTAATAAATCTTAATTGTTCGAATTCCCATGGAATATGTCACAACTTTGTAATTAATTTCTAAATTTCAATTAAAAATTATGTGGCAACACAAAGAAAAACATTTTTTTATTAAGCCGTTATTCATTGAATTCTTATAGAATATCCATATATTAATTTTAAAATGCATTTCAAAATTGCCATTAAAAATAGATGGCAACACCAAGGAAAATATTTTTTTACTAAAGGGTAATTCTTTTAATTATTTGGAATATTTACCAATTCTATAACTAACTTCTCACTTTCCATTAAAAATTAGGTGGCAACACCATGAAAAATATTTTTTTATTAAAACGTAATTCTTTGAGTTATTATAGAATATACAGACATACATATGTATATAGTAACAATTTTAAAATGCATTTCAAAATTGCAATTGAAAATACATAGGTAGCAACACCAAGAAAATATATTTTTTTTAAAGCGTAATTCTTTGGAATAAATATCAATTTTATAATTAGCTTCTGAATTTCCGTTAAAAATTGTGTAATTAATTTCTAAACTTCCTTTAAAGATTAGGTGGCAACACTATAAAAAATATTTTTTTATTAAAGCGTAGTTCTTTGAATTCTTTGGAATATATATAAATTTTATAATTAACTTCTGAATTTCCATTAAAGATTAGGTGGCAACACTATAAAAAATATTTTTTTATTAAAGCGTAATTCATTGAATTCTTTGAAATATTTACCAATTTTATAACTACCTTCTGAATTCCCATTAAAAATTAGGTGGCAACACCTTGAAAAATATTTGGTTATTAAAGCGTAATTCTTTGAATTTTTATGGGACAGATCTAAGTTTTGCAATTAATTTCTCACTTTTTGTTCAAAATAAGGTGGCAACACCATGATAAATATTTTTTTATTAAAGCGCAATTCTTTGAATTCTTATAAAAAAAATTCTGTTCAGTATCTACATATCCTAATTTTGTATTTAGTTTCTAACTTCCCATTCATAATCAGGTGGCAACGCTATGCAAAACCTTTTTTTATTAAAATGTTTTCAATCCCCTTTCGTGTAAGCATTTTAATAAATATTATAACTGTATTATTAGTTATCATTATCAAATAAAATTTGAGGTTGCTCCGTCAAAAAAGTATATTTTTTTTAATAAAGTGTAATTCTGTGTATTTTTTTAGCGTTTGGTATCTACATACCTAAATTTTGTAACTAATTCTTCTTCTTCTTAATTGGCGCGATAACCGCTTACGCGATTTTGGCCGAGGCCTTCCTCTTCCTCCGCTACTACCAGCTGGTACCGCATCGAATACTTTCAAAGCCGGAGCGTTTGTATCCAATGGGACGACATGACCCAGCCAACGAACCCGCTGGATCTTAATTCACTGCGCTATATCTATGTCGTCGTAAAACTCATACAGCTCATCGTTCCATCGGAAAGTTAAAAAAAGGATTCAAAACACTTCAACAAAAAACTATTTTTTATGGAATTTTAATTAGTTACAAAGGTCAAAAAATCTTTGTAATCTTTGATTAAAAACTAAGAGGCAATGCCGTAAAAAATAATTATTCGTTTAAGTCCAATACGTTCCAATACGCTTTGTGAAAATATTAATTTTGGCATCCCATGTATGTAAATGCTTTAATTCATTTCTAACTTTCCATTCCACCCAAATTAGGTGGTACAGTCACACAAAATAGTTTTTCAATAAAGCGTTCTTTATCCTCTTTTGTATAATACCCACTTTTAAATCCACTGCATAATTGCTTACCATTTTCGCATTAAAAAATAGATGGCAACTCCATAAAATAATTTGTTTATTAAAAAGTCGTTATCTTACTTTTGAACGCATTACGTTTGATATCTATTTGTATCTATTTTTTTTAAATTAATTTCTGATTTTCCTTAAACAGGTAGGAGGCAACCCCGTAAAAATACCATTTTTAATAAAGTGTTATTAATTTGTTTTATATATCACCCAGCTCTCAAGGCTTATTTAAATTATATAACTAATTTGTTGCTATTTTCGCCATAAAATATAGGTGGCAACTCCATGAAATAACATATACTTTTTTTAAACGTTATTCTTTTATTTATGTTTGATATCCATATCCTATTTTTAAAATTGTATTCTAATTTCACCTTAAAATTAGGTGGCAACACCACATTATAATAATTCTTTAATGACATTTTTTTGAATACCTTTCGTCTGATACTTATGTTATCTCTTACTATTTAATTAAACTGAGTTATAAAATCATATTAAGGCATTAAAAATTAGGTGGCAACACCATATTGTAATAATTGTTTAATGAACTTTTTTTGAATAACTCTCATCTGATACTTATGTCTCACTATTTAATTCAGCTGTGCTATACATTTTGTATAATGCATTAAAAATTATGTGGCAACATCATATTATAATTTTTTACTTACGTTTTTTTGAATACTTTTCGTCTGGTACTTATAATTCAACTGTGTTATAAAATATTAATAACGCCTTAAAAATTAGGTGGCAACACCATGTTATAATAATTTTTTAGTTCCATCCACTTTATAATCTTTTTTGAGAAAATTTTGCCAAGATGCAAATTTGCGTTCAAATCTAAAGCAAAAAACATTGCTTCTAACTGTTTTTTGGCTAGAGAAACCCGTTACTCTACTCTGACAAATAAATTTAATTTTTTTGCTATTCATTTTTACACTTTTCAATCTATAAAAAGCCTCAATCAAAGCAGATATTTGACCGATGAAAATCCTCCCTATGGTCAGCTTTAAGTGCACGAATAGCAGAAAAGCGATGAAGAAGCATGAACAAAAATACAGCAGCACAACAGTAAATGTTTGTAAATGGTATGTAGAAAAATGAAAAACAACAACAAAGAACAAACAATGTTGCAACTAACCTAATAACATCCGTATTAACTGCTCGACACCAAAATGCATGAATGAATAACTGAAGAATAGCTTACTAACTAGCTACCCAACTACCAGACTGACTGACTGACTGACTGACTCACTGACTAAATGGCTGACGGCTCAAACTCATAAATGAACAGAGAATGGCTGGAATCGAGTTGAGGTAGATGAAATGCACGAATTGATAAAATGTTTATGGCACACAAGAGAATAAAAAAATTTATGAAATCATCTGTATGGGTTGGGGCATAAACGGAGGAGCTTAATAAATGCAAGCGAGAAAGCAGCGTCACAAGCGAACAGGAGTGAGTGGAAAAAAATAAAGAAATAAAATACGAGCAAGTAATGAAGCATTGTTATTGTGCTTGTCTTGTTGTTGCTTTTATTATTGCGCAGAAGACAAGAGCATGACAGGTGTAGACACAAGAGGCCAACAACAAAATAGCCATGACACACTTCCATGCGATGGATGCTATAGCAGCCTAGGTACGGCGAGGAGTTGCCTTGTGATGCGTTGCTAAAGCAGCGCCGACAATTAAGTGAAGGAAATTGTAGAGAGGATAATTTATTTATTTCTATTTTGCTGCTGAACCAGACAGCGCAGCCAGTTTGTTATATGGCGACAACATTTGATGAAGACTTCAATGATGCTTTCGCAGAAATTTCTTAAGCCGATGATGGCGTAAAATATTATTTGACTTTCTTCTTCGATTGAAGATTCTTCGATTGAAGAATATGAAAAATGAAGAATTTCTGTGAGCTGTAAAAAAACTTGGCTGATTGAGGAATACCTGTGTGACATCAATAGAACAAACCTCAATCGTAAGTTGATGAATGCTGATTTCTATATATACACAAACCATATCTATATAGCTACCAAAATGTATATGTGTGGTAGTATTTTATGACTACAACAACTGTCGCTGATTTTCACGCCATTAGCAGCAATAAAAGTTGAGTAGCAGCGAAAGAAATAATAGACATAAGAAAAAGCGAGCAACAAAACAGCACACACAGTTGAGCGCTTGTAAAAGCAAGAGATATGTAGAAATGAAGAGCTGTAGAAGTGACGAAAAGTAAATTAATGCGCAGCCAAAACAAGAAGAAGCAAATATTTACTCTTACTTTGATTCATACTAAAGACCAGACCTTTACAGTTTTTAGTTAATTTTTTTTTTTATTTCGTTTTCTTCATTTTTTTCATAAATTACGGTAACTAGCGATGCTGGTGTTATTTCTGCGGTGTTTTCCAAAACACAAAAACCAATATTATTGAATAGCAAACAAAGCGATACCAATGCATGGAGGGTCAATCACCTCAGGCTGTTAACGAAGTGGTAGTGCAAATGAAGATAACAGACACCGAAAAAAAGCCGAAAGGGAGAGAAATAATAAGCACAAAGGTGGTCAACCGTTTGATATTCACACTAGTTTCTTGATCTGAGTTGGGTATTTATAAAACACCGCAACTATGGCGCTGATAGCTGGCGAGTTGCTCGCTTAAGTTTTTCGTTGAATGCCCAGAAAATTGAAAGGCACTTACCTACTATGTGGTCTATTTCAAGCATAATTTGTTCACTTGTTCTTGCCATTGATTTCCGTTTATTTAAATAGCAGGCCCCACAGAGAATAATATCCATTAAACTTTCATTAATTAATGCCATAAAGCAGATAAGTTGAAATATTACAAAGACGCGTACATAAGAGGTTGGTTCAAAAAGTATCTCGAATTTTGAATTTTCGCAGGTTACGTATATTCGAATTTCGATTTTTTTGTGGCGATATGTTGAATGTTCAGTTAATTGTTGACAGCTGCCTTGCTTGCACGTGTTTTGGCTCGTCCTCGATTTTTACATATTCAAAAAGATGGATCAAAGAACCTGTATCAAATTTTGTATGAAAAACGAATTAAGTGCGCGGATGCATTCCGAATGTGACTGTGTCATACGGAGAAGCTACTTTGGAGAAGAAGGCCGAGAAGATGTGGACGACGAAAAGCGTGCCGGACGCCCGAGCACTTCAACAACAGACGAAAAAATTTATGAAGTGAAGAAAATGTGAAGAAGAAGTTGCTGGGGCCCTAGACAAATCGATTGGCTCGTGCCATTCAATTTTTTCCAATGATTTGCTCATGAGCCGGGTCGCCACAAAATTCGTTCCAAAACTGCTCAATTTCGACCAAAAGCAGCATCGCATGAACATGGCTAATGAGATGTTGGACTCTGTCCGCGACGACCCAAATTTGCTCCTGAGGGTCATAACTGGTGACGAATTGTGGGTTTATGGTTATGACATGGAAACCAAAGCTCAATCATCTCAATGGAAGCTGCCGCACGAACCAAGACCAAAAAACCGCTCCAAGTTCGGTCGAATGTGAAAGTGCCTACCGTTTTTTTCGATTGCAGGGGCGTTGTGCATCATAAATTCTTGCCACAGGGTAAAACGGTCAATAAAGAATATTACCTGCAAGTTATGCGTAATTTGCGCGAAGAAATCCGCCAAGAATTGCCGGATTTATGGAGGAACAAAGGTTGCATTGCATCTCGATAACGCCCCTGCTCACACATCGTTGCTTGTGCGCGACCGTATTCCCTAGATCTGGCCCAATGTGACTTTTTCTGTTTCCCGAAACAGAAGAGAGCCATGAAAGGATGACACTACGCTACTATTGACGAGATAAAGACGGCATCAAAGGTGGAGCTGTACAAGATTTTTTGAAGTGATTCGCAGATTGGGAAACACGTTGGCATAAGTGCGTAATATCTCATGGGGATTACTTTGAATGGGACAAAATAGATATTAATGAATAAATAAATAATTTTTGAAAAAAAACACAAAACTCGAGCACAACTTGAGCACACCTCGTATGTACATAGAAGTTATTTATTATTTTTTATATATTTTTTTTAATTTTGTAAATGAATATGAATCTAAATAATTGTGTATTTTGAAAAAAAAAATTGTCAGCCGGATTATAAAAACTATCGAGAGTTCTGCCAACGGTAATTATGTATATTTTTCCCGAAAAAAATCCTCCAACTAAAAAATTCCTGGGAGAATATTTTTCCATGAAAATAGTGGAGAAAGAATTTCAAACCAATACTCTTGCATATACAAGATGACATAAAATTAATCATCCAATTTTTTTTTTTAACATTTTTACCAAATTAAAAATTGATTTTAAGTGATGGAAAACTTTAGTTTAACCTTTTTGCGTTCTATTGCGCCACTCCAGCTATTCAGTTCACAAGTGTTAAATATGATTGACGTGCGACGCCATTTACAAAAATTACGAATCTTTTGATAGGGGGACTAATTTTGCGCCACCTTGTAACACCGACAGTTCTCTCAACGACCATTTTATTTTATTTAAAGCAAATAAATATTTTTGTCCAAGTATTCGTAGATCGTAAGAATATTTTTCTTTTACCCATTGTTGTAATAAAATACTACTGGACTCTTTATGAGTTTTGAACTTCGACCTCATGGTCTTTTGTGCCCTCTTAGGTTAGGTTAGGTTGACCTAGCTGGCTGGCACATAGATCTATTTGTCCTTAGTGTAACCAGATGGAGACAGACGCTTACGTTTCTTTCTAGTAGACATCTTGTAATACGTCTACGTCTTTTGCGAATCTAAGTAGACTTTGGAGCTCTATCCCAGAGAGGTATTCAAACTTCTCATATTGTAAAGCTCCTAAACATTTCATTCGGGTTCTAGCTAATGCAGGTCAAGAACATAGAAGGTGTTCAAGAGTTTCCCTCTCTTCTAGTTCATTGCAAAATTTGCAGCTATCATTGTTTGCAATTCCCATCTTGTATGCATGTGCCGCTAACAAATTGTGGCCTGTAAGTATGCCTATGATAGTTTTGCTTTCTTTTCTAGACAGAGCTAGTACGAATTGGACGTATTTATCTACACTCTGTGTATACATGATTTTCGCGGTTTTGCATGTGGCTAGATTATTCCACCTCCTGCCTATCCGTGTTTTCATGTCCGCAGCGATGTCATTGTGTACCGTATTTAAAGGTTTCAGCATGTCGTTTTCTTGTTCGAATTGTCTGTAAACAGCGCTTTTGGCAATCTCATCTACAATTTCGTTTCCTGCAATGCCCTTATGTCCGGGTACCCAATAGATATGCCACCGTCTGTCTGCGGCTAATCTTTCTATGGCTTCCCTGTTTCTTAGAACATTTTTAGATGAAATTTCATATATGTTTATTGCTTTTAGAGCAGCTTGACTGTAAACACATATATTTATTTTGGAGTTGCTTGATGTCTTTGCGAATGCTATTTCCGCAGCCTTACCTACAGCAAAGACTTCTTCCTGCCTACTCCGTCTAACATTTTCGAGCCATCAGTAAATATATTAAGAGTATTTGGGTTAGATTTCATTCCTTTTTTCTATCCCTCTTCTTCTATTGTTGCTCGGAATTTCTTCACCCAATTGCATTTCGGAGTCATATAGTCCATTTGGACCCTATAACTAATGCCTATTGAGCTATGTCCGAATGTTTTACAGGTAAATTCGCCTGTCGCGCTGAGTCTTACGGCGGATTTAGCTGCTAGGCATTCCGCCGCTATATCAATCAGTAACAAGTTGATTATTTTTTCAAGCGCTGCCGTTGGAGTAGTTCTCAATGCACCTGTTGTGCAGAGTACACCAAGACGTTGAATACTTTCCATAGACCTTTTATATGTCGATTTTCTTAGCGCAGCCCACAACACCAGAGCCCCGTATAGTAATATTGGCTTTACTACAGCTGAGTAGGACTAATACATTACAGCAGGAGATAGACCCCATGTAACTCCAAGCATCTTTTTACATGTGTATAGCGCGTTGCTGGCCTTTTTCTTCCTCTCTAATATATTGTATGTACTTCCATGATAGTTTACTATCCAAAATTACTCCAAGGTACTTTGTGTGGTTTTTAAGAGTTAGTTCCACGTCGTTTAGCTTCGGGGCTTGCCAATACGGGATTTTGTACCTTCTAGTAAAAAGTATCATATCCGTTTTATCAGCATTTAACCCTAGACCTGCCTGTGTTGTCCATTGGTGCACTGCTGCGAGTATATTATTCATTATGTCACTCACGGTGCTTAGGTATTTGCCTGTCACTACTATGGCTATGTCCTCTGCATATGCTACTAGTTTCGATGCCGTACCTTTAAATTTCTTTAGTAACTCATTAACAGCGAGTAACAGAGAAGTGGCGATAGAACACCACCCTGTGGCATATCCTCGCATGACCTCTTACGCATAATTAAAACCAAATATATTTATTTCTATCATGTTTACGTACAAAGCTTCAAACTTTGTGTAAATTTAAGGAAAACTCAATTCAATTTCAAAATTCAATTAAAATTTGTATCAGAATTTCAAAAAATATTTCGCGTACACAGTTTTATTACCCATTAATTTTGAAAGAAGAGGATTTATATAATTTTAGCGGCATAGATTTTTGGAAGCCAAGAAGGAGTACTGCGCAAATATAGGGATAGATAGTTTATTTAGACATTAGGAATACTCTGGACTAATAAAAAAGGACTAAGAAAAAATTAATATCACGTCACAACAAAAATTTGTATGGGGTTGAGCCATTAGCAGGCTGTTGAAGGATTCTGAAAAGCCCGTAGCACTTAAATCAGGACAAATCTCAAGGAATTTTCATTCAAATCTGAGTTTTCGATACATGGGCGCCAGGTTAGTTTAGGTTACTGGTGTTGCTACTTTTTACAAGGGTGCAGAAAGCCGTAACCTAACATAGCCTAGTAGCCCGTTTAGGGTTTCATTCAACTCAAGCTTCTCCTGGCTGCTAAATCTTAAACAATATATATATATATATACATATATAAGTGGCACCCATTTTGTGTGTTTGGCCGAGGGGCGACCGGTATTAGAAAAAAATGGTCCTGCATTTTGGTCTTTCACCGAGATTCGAACCAACGTGCTCTCTCTGAAATCCGAATGGTAGTCACGCATCAAACCATTCGGCTACGGCGGCCGCCATAATCACTCAATCAAAGCAATTGCAGTGCTTGCACTAATACCAATAAATATGTAGCTATTTAAAAAACTCATTGTAATTTAAGGGAGGAAGCTGGTCTAGAATTTCGAAAAAATCGAAAAAATTTTTTTTGTCTTAAAAGGTGCTTTAGGGTCTTAGAAATAATATACCAAATGAGGGATGCCAGCAAAAATGTCTAAATGCCCAAATTTTTCATTCGACGGCAGTGCCTCGCAGGTATGCCCCGAACGCTATTTACAACTTTAAACGCGTTTTTCTCGAAATCACTTTTTTTAAACTGGCCGAAGACATAACTCGAACAAATCTTTACCGATTCTTACGAAATTTTGACAATACATTCGAAATACCTTCCTCCGGAGACGTACGTAGGATTTTTTATTTATAATACATAGTTTTTTTTTTTAATCAACAATTTTATGTCGTTCTTTATAGTGAAAATTGTAACTTTTTGTTCAAACGTGCACCATTTCGCAAAAAAACAAAATATCGAAAAAATCCTACGTACGTCTCTTCTGTTGTTATATAGAAACTAAAAAAATTTTATTTTTTTATCCAGGACAAAAATTAAGGAGTTTACGTCTTCGGCAATGGACCCACTAGAAAAAAAGACGCCTTAGGAGAACTGCTGGACAGCGGCCATTTTGAAATTAATTCAGACGAAAAATTTTGTATTTGTACCATGAAAGCTATATTATTAAACCTATTTCACAGATTTTCGATTGATTCCTTTGTTGAGTCAAAATAAATTCATAAAATATGCCCATTTTTTGCGCTCTAGACCAGCTTCCCCCCTTAACACCTTTCTCATCAGTTAAAAATAAGTATACATCTTAATGCATACTTTTTTTCATTTTGAAATTATTCTCTGTTCAACAAATTCTAATAAAGGAAAAAGAAAATAATTTATTCATACTTCACCTTAGAACAAATACCTGACCTATAAATGATGGCAGCTGCATTGCCAATAGCAGCGACAACAAAATAAAAACAAAGAAGAGGCACTTGAATGATATACACAAGAGGATGAAAAATATATATTTTGTACCACCTAACTGGATGGTCTGCTGGCCACACTACACTTACGAACACAAGAGCTTTCTAGGTCCAGTGTCATCACCTGCCAATGCGTCGTTGAGCATTTTTATAGCCATATACCGGCAGTCGGTTGCTGTGTCGCATAAGTTGTGGTGGAAAACACACACACACACTTTATTTTTGTACATATATTTACATTGGAGATGTACATTCGACTAATTACTTAGTCCCGAAGTTGTTATTATCAATGCTAGTGCCAATCTTTCACCTTACAAAACTGCCAGCGCTAGTAGTTTTCCAATTTTATCTATTTATTCCGCTGTCCTATGAATTGACCTATGTTTCTAATTTTCTAGTATTAAGCATAATTTAATGTATATATATATACAAGTACTTGTCTGATAGGATTGGCTACTGCAGAACAAATATCGTTAAGAATGCCAGAGAGCATTCCCTGTTGGTGCTTGGGGCCGAGATATTTAAGTCTCTGCTGAATATACCCTCTCGACCAGAACTTTGCTTGGCTTAACTGCGCAGTTGTCTGGAGCTATCTACTTTCAGACCGCAAAAGTTGTTGTTTTCTTAAGCCATTTAGGTGCATTGGATCCCGAAATCACGTGTGGACATCTCCAATTTGTGCACGCTTATATCTGTGCATATGTATATATGTATGTATCTATACGTACATACCTAAATGGCCAACGGTGTATACGATTGGCATGGCAAAGTGATGATGCGCTTGATTGCAGCAACAAATATTAAAAGCAACATCCAACAGGGCCAATATTTATTAACAGTTAGCAATGCTGTCAATCGGCTGTAGGCCCAACCACGTCGTACTCCAGGCGCATTTATTCCACAATACCCCAAAAAGGTAGGCCAAAACGCGTTGCCGCTGCATTTTGTACCGTGTGTGTGTATGTATGTATGTGTGGCTTGCCACGCACAACCATCAAACAATTTGGACAACATGCTTGAGCAAGCCAAACACAAACAATAAAACTATCACAATTCTCATGCCGAGGCAAAGTAAAGGCAGCGGTGGTTTTTTTACGATGCTCGCTCCCATCGCTAAGCAAGCGCGTTCGTGAGCTCATGCAATGCATAGTTGGCTGGCTGGCTGGCTGACTGGTTGGCTCGCTGAACTGGCAAGTGTGCGAAATGTAAGAATAAGAAGAAGCCGCTAGCACTGTAACCAAAAGAAGATGCACAGCGGCGACAACCGGTTCACATAACTGTTGTTTACGCTTTGGCCCGTTTTGAACGATTATGCGGCGGGGCGGAATGGCTCACTTCATTGGCTGATTTGCTGCTCGCTTGCAGAGGCAATTGCTTTGGGACAAATTCTTTATTGTTTTCTTGCCGCTATTTTAATCTGACGTTTGCGTTTGTGGCTGTTCCTGGTCTTGTAATTTGTCTGCTTTCTTGTAATTTTTCTCATTATTTTTTTTTTCTTAGTCACTCATTTTTTCTATTAGCTGTGTAACATTAAAGGCAGGCAGGTCAATTCGCATGTGACTTTGAAATTATTAGGTTGAGATTGTATATTTATGTGAGTGTGTGTGTGCGAACTGATATGAAAATGGCATAGTAAATTTAATTGTCTAGCTAATAGCAAAGCAAGTTTGCCTCTTAAGTCTTTCGTTTTGTTCGCAATGAATGGTTAGCAAGTGAAATTGTGTGTAATTTATTAAATATAAGTTTTATATTTTATAGCAGAAGGTGTATTTATTTATATTATAAGCGCAACGAATGGTTTTGAATTGGTTTGGTTAATTGCGCAAGCTCGCTGCCTAAGTATTTTTTTATTGTGGAAAAGCAGTGCATCTGTGTTGCGCAGACTTGCATTGTTAATATTTGATTATTAAAACTAATTTGGCATAAGATTATAAGGCAAATAATTTTATTGCAGTACTGAGCTTCACACTAAAAAACGTAAACAAATCTGCAAAAACTAAGAAATTAAAAATAAAAAAGAATAATAAATTTACATTTAAAAATTAGAAATTAAAAATTAAAAATAAAAATATTCAAAATAAAAAAGTAAAACTAAAAAAAATTAAGATTTAAAAGTTAAAAGTTAAAAATAAAAACTTTTAAATTTAAATTTTAATATTAGGTATATTTTACAAAATATTTTGAAAACTTAAAATTTAAAAATAAAAATATATAAATTTTAAAAATTGATTAAAAATAAAAAATTTTAACTAAAAATTTAAAGATCAAATATTAAAAATTAATTTGAAATATTAATACTTAAAATGTAAAAATACAAAAATTAAATTTTAAAAATTAAAAATAAAAAATGTCTATTAAAAATGTAAACGTTACATATAAATAGAAATGAAAACTTAAAATTTTTGAAAACTAAATTGAAAACTTAAAATTTAAAAATAAAAATATATAAATTTTAAAAATTGATTAAAAATAAAAAATTTTAACTAAAAATTTAAAGATGAAATATTAAAAATTAATTTGAAATATTAATACTTAAAATGTAAAAATACAAAAATTAAATTTTAAAAATTAAAAATAAAAAATGTCTATTAAAAATGTAAACGTTAAATATAAATAGAAATGAAAACTTAAAACTTTTGAAAACTAAATTGAAAACTTAAAATTTAAAAATAAAAATATATAAATTTTAAAAATTGATTAAAAATAAAAAATTTTAACTAAAAATTTAAAGATCAAATATTAAAAATTAATTTGAAATATTAATACTTAAAATGTAAAAATACCAAAATTAAATTTTAAAAATTAAAAATAAAAAATGTCTATTAAAAATGTAAACATTAAATATAAATAGAAAAAAATTTAAAAATTTAAAATAAGAAATTTCAAACTAGCACGGCAAGACTCGCTATATGGTAAGTATAAAAGTTTAAAATAAAAAATTAAAATTGAAATATTCAAAATTTAAATTGAAAAATTAAAACTTAAAATTTAAAAATAAAAAACTTAAATTTAAAAACTAAAAATTTAAATCGAAAAATTAAATCTGAAAATTTAAAAATAAAATTTAAGAGTTAACAATGTAAATATCAAAGCATTAAAAAAAATTAAGATTTAAAAGCTCAAAAAAAAGTTTTAAATTATATATTAAAATTAATTTGAAGAAAAATTAGAACATGAAACTTAAAAAGAAGACAAACAAAATACGGAAATTATAACACAAAAATTAAAAATTTTACTAAAAATTAAAAAAAAAAAAAAAAATTATGACAAATTTAAACATTAAAAATAAAAAATTTAAAATAAGAAATTTACGACAAGACTCGCTATAAAGTAGGAATAAAAGTTAAAAAAAAAAAAACAATTAAATTAGAATTTAAAAATCAAAAATACAAAATAAAAAAATGTTACGCTAAAAATGAAAAATTAAAAAAAAAAAAGATTTAAAAGCTAAAAATAAAAATGTAAATTTAAAAATTAAATTTTAATTGAAAAAATTCCTCTGATTATATATACAGATGGTTCAAAACAAGACGGCAAAGTGGGATTTGGAATCGTTTCCAATTCCCCTCACATCAATCTATCATTTAGATTACCCGACTACTGTAGCGTATTCCAAGCGGAAGTATGCGCTATCTGGTATGCTGCGAAAACTCTCTTAGAAAATAAAATATCACTAGAGTATATCCGCTTTTTCACCGACAGTCAAGCGGCCGTTCGAGCACTCAGCTCCTCTTATACCCACTCAGATGTGGTTCGATCCTGTCTCTTATCTCTTAACGAGATAAGTGTTCAGAATTCTGTCCAATTATCTGGATACCGGGTCACAGAATATTCGAAGGTAACTGCAAAGCTGATGAGCTCGCAAGAGCTGGAGCTGCGCAATCAAATGTTAGTAACTTACCCACAATCCACATTCCGCTCTCAACATGTAAATTACTCATTGATCGAGAATTTCACAACATTGCTGATCGGAGGTGGTGAGTGGAAACTACTTGCGTTACGACCAGACAAATCTGGCCATCCTACAATCTGAAACAGACAAAAACCCTTATAAGTCTTTCGAAACACGAACTAAGGCATATAATATCTCTTATCACCGGACACTGCCTTTTGGGCACTCACGCACGTCGGCTCGGGGTTCCTCAAAACGACCTGTGCAGATACTGCGAGGACGAAGATGAGGAAGTATCGAGCAGACACTTGCTGTGCAGTTGTCCCGGTCTAGCCAGAAGTCGACTCGCTCTTCTTGGCTCTCCAACAATTGACAATCTTTCAGTACTCTCGAACCTGAAAATCGAATCTCTCATCAAATTCTCGAAACGAATTGATATCTTTGACCAAAATCTATAATAAAAATCTCGGTTAGGTGGGGAAATCATATAACATAATGAGCTCTAGGGCAACACAACGGACCCAACTTGCGGTTTATGTGGCACTCCGATGCGGGGTCACCCTTAAACCAACCAACCAATTGAAAAAATTTAAACTTAAAATTTAAAAACAAAAAATTAAAATTTAAAAATAAAAATTAGGAATTAAAAAATTTAACTAAAAATATAGAACTTAGAAATTAAAAATAAAAAATTGTGTTGTAACTAAAAATTTAAAAATTCAAAGTTTTTTGACAAGTTTAAACATTAAAATTAGAAAATTCAAATTTAAAACTTAAATATAGGAAATTTCTAATTAGCCCGGCAAGACTCGCTATGAGGTACAATTAAAAGTTAAAAATAAAAAATTTTAACTAAAATTTAAAAAAAAAACAATTTTTTTTAAGAAATTTAAAAATTAAAACTAAAAAACTATATAATAGAAAATTTAAAAATAATAAATTGAAAATCAGAAGACTCGCTATAAGTGAGAATAAAAGTTAAAATAATATATTTAAATTTAAAAATTAAAACTTACAATTTAAAAATAAAAAAATTAAAACTTTAAATTTAAAAGTAAAAACATAAAATTTGAAAATTTAACTATTAAAACATTAAAAAAAAAACTAAAAGTTGAAATAAAAAATAACAGAGTAACAAATCCCACAAAGTTTATTTTTTTTTTGCTTAAATATTTTGATATTACCAACATTATTTTCCATAAATAAAATAAAAATTGCTAATTGTATTGTTAATTTATTTAAAGTGAAAGCTTATAGCTCAACTACAATATATGAACTCTTTTCAGTGCATTTTTAGAAAAATCAGCAAAAATAATTTTCTTCTGCAAATTACACAAAATTGAGAGCAATATAAATTATTTACTTAGTGTGCTAGCAAATTATCCTGAAATAATTACATTTTTATAACAAATAAAAAATGAAGTAATTCACCAAACATTTGCTCAACGAAACTACTTCCTCTAGCATAACAATCACCGTCGGTTAGGTACTTCAACTCCATATACTCGTAGTCAATAGTCTAGGGTCACTTTAGTAGCCTCAGTAGATCCTGTGTTTGTCAAAGTGAACGCGACTCTTTGTTTAGCTTAGTTAAGCTGCTGTTAGTAGCTGCTCCAGCTATCTGCTCTACAAGCGAAAAGAAGAGATCCAGTTTATCTCCCTAGAAACGCCGTTTCTAAATACCTCAATCCCTGTGTCACCCAGCGTATTTTTTGCGAAATTATTATTTCTCGACCCCAATGTCCCCTAGCAGGATTATTGCAAACTTAACTAATGGTCCATAGAAAACTGGATGAAATTTTAAATATTTGAAGATATATTTTTAATATAATTTAAAAATTTAAGAAAAAAATGGTTGGAAGAAAAATTATTGATATCAAATATTTAAGATTTCAATTTTTAAAAATTATTTGAGTAACTCTCGTTATCTACATCAAGCATTTGTATTCTATTCTTGGTCAATGACTTTGCGCTCAATAACCTAATGATGAAAAAGTAGTTGTGTCCAGATAGGCAGTCGCACAGGTGGCTGAGAATGAGGGCGCCAAACATGTGTGGTGTGATTGCTATCGCTACAGAGTTTTGAATGCTTGATTGTAATTCTCCATAGGCAATACGGGCCAAGTATTTACGAAGACATTCGTATATGAATTTCCCACCACCATTTAAATGCTTTTAACTGGGGAAATAATTTTTTTTTTTTTTGGAACAGCTGTTAATGACTTTATTTCGGTTGCGTTGTTAACGAAAGACGATTGCATAAAAAACCATTTAAGTTTCCTCTTGAAGTCAAACTTTTTAGAGGTATTTTTAAAATTACATTATATATTTTTTTATTCCATTTCAAGTGGTCCGTTGTGATACCACAATTAGAGGATTAGAGGATGATGACCAACAGTGTTTAATTACGCTTGTATTAAGCGCTCAAGCTACTGATGAACTTCACCAGGTGTGTGAAATTTAAACTCGCAATATCCGCAGGCGTAGCAAACACGTGAGAGCCCGAAGGTCTAAATCTTTGCCCGACGAAAGCAGGATAGCTCAGAAGAAGGTCCTGCAAAAAGAACTTGAAGCAATCTAAAGCCTCACCGCATAGAAACCTATGCCGAACAATGCCTGGTAAGGACACACACCAAATACGAGAGCTATTGTTAGCCTTAGAAGTTCCCTCGAGTGCCCTCGATCTATCCGTGGCCAGAAGGATCTCGCAACTTTGCACGTTCGCGCAATTGTGCAGCGCACGCAAAGTTGAGGCAAGGTCCATCTTTCCAGGAGTAGACCACCGGTTCTCAAGGAAATCCCCATTCTCTCGTTTTGCGATGAAATCGTCTCCAGGGCCCGCCAATCTAGCCTACCCTGTCAGTTTCTCTCTATGGCGCTGTGACCGGGAATCTAGATAAACCTAATGTCGAAGTATGCGGATGCAAAGGAAGGAAAAGTCAGACATCTCTCGCCCGACTAGTTTCGAATGCACAGATCACGAGCCCAATACTCTAATTGCTGATTGGCTGTCGGAGTAGATATTTACGCCTTTTACAGAAATTACTGAAGTAAACAACCAATTCACTGATTTCATAATTGCGGCTACCTACGCTTGGAAAAGACTACAGTGGTCCAGAAGCCTAAATTTGAGTTTAATTGGGGGCTCCTCACAGAATACTCCTACCAATATTAGATTAGGCCTTCCTCTTCCTCGTCATCCACCAGTGGGTTGCATCTGTAAGGACTGCCGTACCGGAGCACTTTCGTACCTCTTCAAGATATGGGCAGCTACTTTATATTAAAACGCTTCACTAGCGATAAAGACCAAATATTTTTCGAAGAATTTTTCTCTCGAACGCTTCCAGTTCTCTCTGATTAGTTATCATCATCACCCAAGCTTCTACGCCATATACAAGGGCGGGGATGATTAGTCTTTTGTACAGCGTTCTTTTCGTTTTTCGAGAGTACTTCACCACTTCAAATTTGCGGTTGCCCATAGTGGCATCTTGTCCAAGACACAAGGACTCTTTGTATGTTGACAGCAGGTACTTTGTTTTACTTTCGTTCACCGCAAGACCCACATTTTCTGCTTGCTTCAAAAGACTGGAGTACGCTGAACATACGGAGCGGTTGTTCAGGCCGACAATATCAATATCGTCAGCATTCGCCAAGAGCATGACACTTTTGTAGTAGATAGTGCCAAAGTGGTTCAACTCAGCTTTAGTTTTCTCCACAGTTTATGAAGGAAGCCGTGAAATGCCGCACATCTCTTAACGAGAGGGCTGAATCATTTCACCCAAAGGTAGCATGGGTTCCTGGGCATTGTGACATGAACTAGCGAGATTCGACACCAAATTGACCGATGGGTACACAAACAATGGCTGGGGGGTACCCTTACAAATTTACAGAATTACGATTATAGGTAGAAAATTCTCGAATGAATTGGAAGATATCAGTACTGTGAAAATCAGGGATCTTCTAAAATTTTTGAAAAGTACACATTGGCTTTAACAGAGATATGGACAAGCTTCCCACGCAGCATCGCAATGAACTATGAGCCTGAGTGTGTCCCACATTGGACAACCGCTTCAACCTCATCCAATTATGATAATAATTTTTTTTATTACACATTTTATTTCAAGTTATATTTAAGTTAAAAATTAGAAATAAAAAAATTAGATCTAAAAGCTAAAAATAAAAAATTTAAATTTAAAAATTCAATATTAAATATTAATATTAAAATTAAAAACTAAAAACCAAAAAAAATTAAGAAAAAATTTAAACATTAAAAATTTAAAATTAAAAATTAAAAATTAAAAATTTGAAGTTAGTCCGGCTATAGACTCGCTATAAAGTAAGAATAAAAGTTAAACATAAAATTTTAAAATAAAAACTTAAAATTAAAAAATAAAGAAATACAAATTTAAAAATTTAAATTAAAAAATTAAAGCTGAAAATTAAAAAAAGAAAAAACTAAAATTAAAAAAAGAAAAAACTAAAAATAAAAAAAAATTGATCTAAAAGCTAAAAATAAAAAATGTAAATTTAAAAACAATTGAAATTTAAAATTAAAAATAAAAGATTATAACTAAAAATTTAGAGATTAAAAAAATTTAATTAAAACTCAAAAATTAAAAATAAGGAATTTTAAGTTAGTCCGGCAAGACTCGCTATAAAGTAAGAATAAAAGTTAAACATAAAATTTTAAAATAAAAACTTAAAATTTAAAAATAAAAAGCTTTAAATTTAAAAATTTAAATTAAAAAATTAAAGCTTAAAATTAAAAAAATAAAAAACAACATTACCCTGTCAGCCCACAAAGTTTATTTATTTATTTTTTAGTTCTTTAAGTTTCTTAAATATTTTGATATTACCTGGATTATTTTCCGTAAATAAAATAAAAATTGCGATTTGTTGTGTTTTTTTATTTGAAATGAAGGCGTATGCTTGGCCTACAAAGTGTAAACTTTTTTCAGCGCATTTTTAGAAAAATTAACAAAAGTAATTTAATTTTTAATTTTTATATTTCTGTTTACTTATATATATTCTATTTATCGAATTTTTATTGCATATTTATTTATTATATAGCTTTGAATGATTTTGAACAATTAATTAATTTGCGTTGTTGTTGTAGCAGCATAAGCATTCCCCAAACTTACATGCGGGAAATGCTGCTGGATTGACAGTCCTTGGCCGGATATAAATCCGGGTCGTTTCGGTAACGTAGAGCCGACTGTCGTGGTAACGAATTAATTTGCGTATTTTATTTTTGTTGTTACATAGTTTGTAAATAATTTAATTTCTAATTTCGTTTCAAAACTTCATATTTTATATATTTTAATTTTTGTTCACACACCTTCAGCTTCACATGGAGATTTCTCTATTCCTAATTTAAATAAATTAAAGAATTTTAAACATCCAAAATGTTCGGCTGGGATTCGCAATAATGTCTATTGGGTAATTTTTGGCAAACTATATTGTCTTTTTTTTAATGAAACTTGGTCGGGCGTTAAGGAACACTCTTCCTAACTCCAAATTATTCGGGACATAATAATTTCGTAATTATTTGCCTTCAAAATGCCCTCGGGAACTTCATTATATGTAATTTGGCACATTACACTACATATTTTTGTACACTTCACTAAAATTCACTAAATATACACTCACACGCATGTTTTGACTTATTTTTATCCTTATATTCGAATAATTTTCATTAAAATTAAATGCAAATGCATTTGTCCATACAATCACTTTACAAATTTAAACGCGAATAACAGGAAGATCAGAATGACAACAGTTTGGTGTTGCCGGATGCCTGCAAATGAAAACAAAAATATAAACAAGAATGAAGTATTTCAGTTAAGTGTTAATAATGGGAATGAGGGGGTTATTGTGCCTCCTTACTACACACACGCATATGACGTTTGAATTTCGGATTCAATGGTTTTAACACGGAAAAGAGTTCTACGCAAAACGGTTATTACTGTTACTGGTTACTGATGACGGTAATTTTTTTGAAGCGCGGCCGATGGCCGCCCACACGAAAAGAAGCTCCACGCAAAAATACTGAGGTATGCGTAGATGGAGTTGGACTGATGAGGGTTGCCCATGCGAAAAAATTCTATGCAAAAATTCTACAAATTTACAAAACTATTTCTTAATTTAAAATTACAAAATACTGCAATTTTACAATAAACCCTCCACTGAATTTCTCTGCATACGAACTTCGTTTTTATTTCAGGTGTATGGCAAAACCAACTTTTCGCTAAATTACAGAACTTTAACATTAACTTACTTAAAAACTATAAGCCTACAGAGGGTGCTGTTTTCAGTTTAAAAATGGGGATACACCCCTCTATTCATCCCTTTTAACGTTTCTTTTTTTTTTCAAAGCAATAGACATTATTGTAAATATTTCCCAAATGTTCATTTGTATTGCTTTCATGTTGTATTTTATTAAACTATCCCCTATGAATTAAAAACTTAAATTAGTTTCTCTATTTCCTTCAACTTATTATTTAAACCAACAACTTTTAATTTAACTTGGCAGCACTCCTTTGCTACACTAAACGCAGCTCGTGTATTTGAAATTACATGCAACCCTGGCCATCTTAGCAGCTGACAAGTTACTCACACGTGTTGACATATTTGTTGGAACAGCTTCTTTGCGCGAATTTCATGAAATTTCATTTTTGTGTCTCGCCAAAAAGTGAATTGTGATATTCAAAGACAGAACACCGCTAAGAGTGTAACTACGTAAAATGCGTGAGAATACACCCCCACGCGCTAAGGAAATTGAGCAAGCTGACGGGGAGTTAATAGAATTCGAAGACGATGTGCTGCCCGATGATGAACAGGAACTGGAAGAAATTACCATGGAGGAATTGGAGGAGCGTTTTGGTTATACCTCCGACGAAAGCGAGGATGATATAAATGACAAACCTTACGGAATTCCCGAGCGTGATGATGCCGTTCTAACTTTCACGAAACACAAACGGGCTGCTTTCGGCTGTGCACTACATCCCAGTCGTCCTCTCGCCGTTACTGGAGGTGAAGATGATCGCGCCTATGTTTTTAATGTACACACTTGTGAACTGTTGTATGATGTTACTGGGCACAAAGACACTGTCACAGACGTATTATTTAGTCATGATGGCACATATCTAGCGACTGGTGACATGGCCGGCGATTTGTACGTTCATAAGTTACAAGAGAATGAGTCCGGTGGACCGGTGACGTTTCGCAGAGTGTGGGAATACCAAATGGGCGATATGACCTGGTTGCTTTGGCATCGCGCTTCCAATGTGCTGCTAGCGGGCAGCGAAAGTGGGGAAATATATATGTGGCGTATACCGGCTGGAGACTGTAAAATACTGCCTGCTTCTGGAGTACGTTGCAATGCGGCCGACCTGGCGGCCGATGGTAAAAAGCTGTTTGTTGGCTACAGTGATGGTGTGGTCAAGTTGTGGGATTTGAAAAGTTGTACTGTTATTATGGAAGTGGACGAACAAAATCCAATGGCGCATGATTCGGCTGTGTTGTGTTTAACTTGCGACAAGGAGTCTCCACTGTACGCGTCAGGGTCAATAAATGGTATGTTAATAAATGTAGCAAAAAAAATAACTCTTAGTTAAGAAGTAGTCCCAGCGATGCATTAATATTTTATAAAAAAAAAGTAATCGTTTCGGTTTTTCACAGGAAAAATACTTTTTTGCACCAATAATGGTCCCGTGGGCGCTGTGGAAACAGATGGTTCAGTTGAGTGTATAGCATTCTCGCCTTCTACTGAACTTAAGTTGGTTGCCAGCGGCACCCTAAAGGGACAAATTGCCATTTGGGATTATGGGAAGTACACATTGCGCACAATATGTGACCACGTCTATGTGGAGGGGGAGGAGTCTGAAAGATATCATGGAGGCATAACCAGGTACATGTCTAAGTCCATTGCTAAACATTCTAAATGTCATCATCATTTATTCTTCCAGCCTCGTTTGGTTTAATGAGCATACGCTTGTTGCATCGACAATAGGCGGTGTTGTGATTGCATTTGACGCGCGTTCAGGTGCGCGCAAATTTATTCTCGAAGGACATATGGCGGAAATCTATGCAATGAAGTATAGTCCACAGGAAAACATATTGCTGACAGTATCTGAAGATCACCGGGCGAAAATCTTCAATGTGCCACCGCTGGGTGATTAATTTTGCTGCCTCGAGTGCATTGATTATTACACAGCAGCAATTTAGTACACAAGGCAACTATAGACTTGCGTTGTAATGAATGTCTGTGTATGCATTGACTGTTAAGAACACACATGGCACATGCACAATGTTTAAAAATTTTAGTTGGAAATAAGTTGTTTCTAAAACATCATCATATACAAGTATATTATTATTTTTCAACTGATTTTATATATAGCTCTAGAGTGGTGACATATGTATGTAATGTGAAACACCACTGAATTTACTTGCGAAATTGCAGTTAGTTTTGAGGATCAACTCCGCAACTACTTGCAAATTATCTAGTTAAAACTATTATGCTGTACACTAGCAATTAATTTTATAAATCACATTTTTAAAAGAAATTTGTATATTAATTTTAAAATGTATTTAAAAAAATAATGATTTGTTATATATAAAGGATAACGAATTGTAATTGTTGTTAAGTACTTGAATATAAAATCCAAATTTGCCGAATTTTTTAGATCGTATTATACTACTCAACATTTTTGAGTTAAACCTAACAATCTTTCCCGCAATTAGTATTTAATTTTAAAAATACACAATGGTGTGAGAGAACCCACAAAATATTACCGGAACGATCTGGTCTCCTACGCTGTCGATTGTACGATAATGGCGTCTCGCAATGACATTGATGGCCTGTCCTCACCAATCTTTCTCGAGGAATCTACAACTTCCCGCCACTAAGTCCACGGCGACCCTCTTTACCACCTGGACAAAGGAGGTCAAACTGCAGTTCAAGTCCAAAGTCGATGACACACCAATTCCGACTGTAGACAACTCCAAAATTTGGGAAGTAACGTCCGAGAGTTTGCTCTCCTCCTCTGCGCATACAACCACAATTGCTACTAACGTCCAAAACCGCAACAAGATCCTCCAAATCGCTTGCCGGCAGTACTTGGGGCAAAGGCAAAGAAAAGTTGATGTCGAAATTTAAAGCAATTGGTCGGCCGGTTCTTAACTACGCTCCGCCTGTCTGATTGCCTGGCACTAGAGATTCGCAGTAGACAAATATCCATACCTGTCAAAATACTGCTCTCAGTACAGCCACGGGGTGACCCCTGAGACCTTCTGAATTCGATGAAGAACGTCTCAAATCACTTTTGAAGAAGAACGGCCATCAACCCAGTCGTGAATTGGTGGAAAAAATGAACTGCGATCATAAAACGGTTCTTAATCACCTTCATTCAATGGGATTTACCGAAAAATTTTCCAGAATTTTTTCTGAGAAAGGCTTAGTATTAGTACGGCGGCCGCCGTAGCCGAATAGGTGGGAGCGTGACTACCATTCGGAATTCACAGAGAGAACGTTGGTTCGAATCTCGGTGAAACACCAAAATTAAGAAAAACGTTTTTCTAATAGCGGTCGCCTTCGGCAGCCAATGGCAAACCTCCGAGTGTATTTCTGCCATGAAAAACTCCTCATAAAAATAATATCTGCCGTTCGGAATCGGCTTGTAACTGTAGGTCCCTCCATTTGTGGAACTACATCAAGACGCACACCACAAATAGGAGGAGAAGTTCGGCCAAACACCCAAAAAGGGTGTACGCGCCAATTATATATATGTATATATATTAGTAAAAATATTTATCCTCCCAGAGCTCCACTCAAAAGCAAAATAATTTTTTTTGACAAAATGGTGTCTAAAAAAAAAGTCGATTTTTGACCAAAATTTCGGACTTAAATTGTTTATAAAAAAAATTTTTTATCGGTGAGAAAAAATCTTCGATTAATCTCGTGTTAAAATTTGAGACTAATCGGTTAAGCCGTTTTCGAGTAATGTCGATCACTGACGTTGAAAACACCATTTTGAGAGAGAAAAACGCGTTTAAAGTTGGAAAGGATTTTTTCAAGCACTTTGACACGCCTTTACAAATTTGCGTGTAACTTCGAAAATATTCACCTGAACGATATTAAATTTTCTGTGTGTGTAAGTAAAAAAATCGATTTTTTCAAAATTCTAACTGTATATGACCCCTTAATAAACTCCTTGCGTGTATTTTTTATAATTTTTCCCTCTTCTCACTACTTCCGGATTGGTCACTCTCAAACTAGTTTCAGACTGATTCGCATTGGCACTAATTCCAGTAGTTATGGGTTGAAAACAAGTTTTAGTACCTCATTTTTTCCGATTTAATGAAAATCTTACAACTTCTACACCGTTTCTATTCACTAAGAGGTGCGGCCTACATGCAATAACAATTCGAACCACAGTGCTGTAGTTCTCTGCAAGCTGCACACTGCACACATCCGAATACATACCGACATACATACTTGTGTACAGAAGCAACCATTCAAAAACAAATCAATGAGTCATTGGAGCACGTGCTACACGAGTCACTATGCAGCGCAACAAAAGCTGAACAACGAGCGAAGGTCTACGAAATAAAGACAAGGAAAGAAGAAAGCAAACAAAACAACACTTGAGAAATTTTGAATGGCCACTGCAGCGAAAGCATTGACCGCCAACATTCTCATACATACACATGCTCACTCATATGTGTGTGTGTGTGCACTTACCAAGCATATGTTATAGTGTTTTTGTAGCTTTTATTGTAGCACTATTTTGTTTGTAGGGTGCAAATAGAGACATGAAAATAATGACGCCAACACACCCCCAAACAGCGGGGAGCAAACACAAACCCTCTTGCATGCGCATATATAAAAGCAAGGGATTTATGAAGAGGGTTGGCTGTGCGCCCCATATAAAGCCACGCACATCCCACCTACCGCGCACCCACTCTTTTCTATGCTTTTGTTTGTTTTACTTAATATAAAACGAGTGCGCACTCTTGATTTCATTGCATTTGCTACGCTGAGCAATAAAATACTATCATATTTTATTAATATACACATACAAATCTGTATGTGTATGTGTGTCTGCACTCTTTTCATGGTATTTTTATTTCGGCACTTACTATTCCCATTTCAATATTTAATATGTAAAATATTGTGTGCCTCATTTGCGCTCGTTATACGCCGCTGAACTTGGCGACAACTGTAGCCATGTGTTCGTGTGTGTGGTATAGCGGCTGAAAGTTCTGGGTCTCAGCCCTACGTGACGATTTCGGTCTGAAAAACTTAATGCTAAATACAATCGAAAATAGTATAGAATTGGTTTCTTCTTCTTAATTGGAGCGATAACCGCTTACGTGATTTTGGCCGAGTTTAACAAAGCACGCCAGTTCTTTCTCGTGCTACCCGACGCCAGTTGAACACATTAAGTGAAGCTCAGTTCTTCTCCACCTGATCTTTCCAACGCAAATGAGGTCTGCCCCTTGCTCTGCTACCGCCAACTGGTACCATATCGAATACTTTCAGTGTCGTCGTAAAGCTCATACAACTCATCGTTCTCTCAAACACTCCAAGGGACACCTCATCGGATGTTATCATCGTTTAAGCTTCTGCGCTGTACGATAGGACGGGATTGATGAAAACCTTATGGAGTGTTAGTTTTGTTCGTCGAGAGAGGACTTTACAACTCAATTGCCTACTTAGTGCAAAGTAGCACTTGTTGGCAAGAGAGATTCTACGTTGTATTTCACGGCTGACATTATTATCGGTGTTAATGCTGGTTCCTAAATACACGAAGTGTTTTACAACCTCAAAATTATAACTGTCAACAGTGACGTGGGTGCCGATACGCGAGTGCGCCGACTGTTTGTTTGAAGACAGGAGGTACTTCGTTTGGTCCTCGTTCACCACCAGGCCCATTCGCTTTGATTCTTTATCCAGTTTGGAAAAGGCAAAACTGAAAGTGCGTTTGTTAAGGCCGATGCTGTCAGTATCATCGGCATACGCGAACAATTGTACGCTCTTATAAAATATTGTGCTTGAGCGATTAAATTCTGCGGGGGATTGTACTAGATCCCTTCCAACATTAGGTTAAGGAAGTTACACTACAGCGAGTCACCCTATCTGAAATCTCGTTTTGTATCAAACGGCTCGGGGAGGTCCTTCCCAATTTTACGGCGCTGCTGGTGTTGAGCAACGTCATCTTGCATAGCCGTATTAGTTTTGCGGGGATACTAAATTCACACATCGCGGTATACAGGTAACTCCTTTTCGTACTGTTGAATGCAGCTTTGACGTCGACGAAGAGATGGTGTATGTCGATCCTCCTTTCAAGGGTATTTTCCAAGACATGGCGTATTGTGAGTATCTGGTCGATGGTGGACTTTCCAAGTCTAAAGCCACACTGATAAGGTTCAATCAGTCGCTTGATTGCGATTTGGACTTCTAAGGGATCTCTGCAAAGATATTTTCTCGCCCATCTTATTTCTTGGATAATTAACCCATTCACGACGTCAAGGTTTTTTTTCGCACATATAATTTTTTTGATTCTGTGGATCAAATGTTAAACAGTTTTGCGCAGACCTTTTTTAGTTTTAACTCTTCTATCATCTGAGGTAATTTTTTGGAAAAAAATAATTTTATTAATAAAAAATCTGGTTTTGGAGATACTTTCTAATTGGTCCAACTAACGTAAATTTTCATATTTTTACGAAATATTTTAGAGGAAGCATCACGTTCCGAGTGTATTTCTGCCATGAAAAAGCTCCTCATAAAAATATCTGCCGTTCGAAGTCGACTTAAAACTGTAGGACCCTCCATTTGTGGAACAACATCAAGACGCACACCACAAATAGGAGGAGGAGCTCGGCCAAACACCCAAGAAGGGTGTAAGCGCCAATTATATATATATACTCACGTATACTAAAGTTTTTAATGCCGATGGCAAAACAATACCCTTTTTTTTGCATAGAGAATAATGCACCCTAATCCACATACACTCCTCTTGCGAATGTGGACTGGTAAAACGACTCAAGCAAAAACAAATTGGGAACCCATAGCAACAGAGCTAAACAGCTCGGAAGCACCAGTGAGATCATGCGAAAAATGGCTTAAGGTAACAAATTCTAATTGAGACTTAATAAATAAAATAGTATGACATTTCGAACGTAGGCTTGGTTAGGTTAGTCAGGTGGCCTTAACGCCTATTGTGATATCTGCATTTGTTTTCCTGCCCCTAACTAAGTTACTTAGATCTTTTTAAGAAGAGACATTTTGCAAATCTCCCAGGTCCTGAAAGAAATAATCGCCAAGATATTTGGCACGGCTTCTTTGAAGTGCGGGACATTCACAGTGGAGGTGTTTTACCGACTCAATTCCTTCTCCATCTCCACAGCTCTTGCAGAAGTCATTGTGAGGTACACCCATTCTACTGGCTAGAGTGCTAATAGTGCAGTGACCCGTTATAACACCTATGAGGACGCTGGTAGTTGATCTTTAAATCCAAGCAGATATTTTGACCTTTTTCCATTTTAGCCAGAGCGCTTTGGAAACCCTACAGTTAGTAGTCAGAGACCTCCTTGTATTGGCTTCCGCGATTACGCTCAGGTCAATCGCATTGTATAACTCGTTTAAAGAAATGCCTATGTCCTCTACCACTCGCTGAAGGTACAACTCAGAGCCTATCCTTGCACACTCATCCGCTCTTTCATTTTCCTCCACTCTAGAGTGGACGGGAAACCAATAAAATGTGGTGTTGTGCTGTTGGATGAGCGAGAGCGACCTCTTGCATTCTTCAAAACATCTTGAATTGATGCGCATTGAGGTCAATGCCTTGATCGCTGCTTCGCTATAACTGGTATGGTTTGCTGAAGGTAAGTCCCTCAGTTTATCGTTTTTGCTGCTTGGTCTATAGCGTAGATCTCAGCTTGGAAGACGCTGCACCAGTCTGGGCGTATAAATGAGCAATTTAAAGATAATTGTTCCGAGTAAACTCCTGTTCCAGTGAAATTGCCCATCTCTGAGCCGTCAGTATAAATATGGTGGCCACTATCATCTGATACGACTCTGGTCTGTCGCGTGTTCGTATTTTATACTCTTTTTTCAGATCTATCTTGGGAACCAGATAGTCTGTTTTCGTTGCGTCTTGCAAGTTTTCCACAGAGAGTAGAACTGATGCATTACCGTACGTGTTTTTTTTTTTTTTTTTGCATGACTGCTATTTGCCAAATGTCCTCTTACAGATAAAGAGAGCATTACAAGCTACCTTCATCCTTTCCTCGATGTTCCCTTCCCCAGAAAGCTATGAGTACAGAACTATGCCAAGGTACTTCGTTCGATAGAGTTATTGTTATTCCATCTATAGATGGTAGCTAAAAACTCGGTATCGCATATCTTCTAGTGAACAGAAGTAGTTCGGCCTTGTCTGGATTAACCATGGACCGTTTAAGGTCGCCCACTTGGAAAGTGTCTACTGTCTACTGCCAGTCGACAATCGCAAAAGGGGCGATAGCTGCTAATTGTACATCGCAAATATATTTTGAAAATGGGAAATTCTTAACGCACGCTTGCCGAAAAATTATTCCTCTATAAAAAGAGCATATTTGTGTTGCCATATGCGCCCCATAAATTTAATAAAAAACTCGGCCCAAACCCGTCATAGTTGTGTGATTGACACTATACTATTTTTCTTTTTATTATTATTGTTATTAAATGTCTCTCCAAACAATCCGTTGTAGCTTGTGCACCACTCATCTATCAACCCCTTCCTCATTGTTTGTTTTAGTGGCTATGTTTTTCCGGTATATATTCTGCACTTTTCGTGCGCTGTTTGTGTTCTTCTTTTTCAAATCACTTTCAGTTCTTTTTCATTCCTCCCCATGGACGGTTGTCAAAAAATTCTATTATGAATTAGTGCAGTTGGAAAAGAAAAATATTTTTTTTTAATATAATGAACTCAGCCGACATATAAAAAATACCAGTTTTGCTAAAGAAGAAATAATGAAGCTGAAACGCCTTGTGGTTTACGACTCGAAGTGTTGTGGTTTCCCAGAACTGTAGTGTTGGATATATTTTACAAGTGCTTTTGTTTAGTTCAAATATATTAAAAATCTGTTTTTTAAATCTAACCGGATTACGAAATAATTTTCGCCTGTAAGCAATACTAAAACCAAGTGAACATAAAATTTAAACTAAAAAAATTTAACTCTCATAAATATAAAAATTAATACATTACTCGGAAGTAGCAATAAATCTCGACCTCTCCATATGGTCTACATATTTTATATGGTTACTACGGACGCCTTTGGTGAATTTTATATTGGAAATTTTTTCCATATTTTGAATACCATCACCGCGGTTGACACTTCGAAGTATTCCAAAATCTTCCTAACCTACGACTAACCGATTTCAATTTATGTGTCTCACAATTACTGATTGGCACATACAGTTCGTATGATATCCTTACTTACGTAAACTATATAGATAAAGTTATAATTAGTACGCTTTCGACTCAGCATTAAAAAAAATTATAAAAAATACGAATTGGCGCGTACACTTCTGTGAAGTATTTGGCCAAGTTCCTCCTCCTATTTGTGGTGTGCGTCTGGATATTGTTCCACTATGACCAACTTTTTGATGCAGTCTCCAAATATCTAATGCAGGATTGGGTAAGAAGGCAGCGAAATACTCATTACCCAAGTAATAAATAAAAGCCATTCTGATGCTTTAGTCCTCGTATGCCATAGCCTCCAGCTCAGCTGATAAAGTTGACAGTCTTATGAAAATTATGATTGAAGGGAAGTGCGTAAGTTCGAATCTCCGTATATGAAATACCAAAGTGATAGAAAAAGTTTTTTTCTAATAGCGGTCGCCCTTCGGCTGACAATGGCAAACCACCGAATGTATTTCTGCCATGAAAAATCTTCTCATAAAAAATAACTGCCGTGCGGAGTCGGCTTGAAGCTGAGAGGTGCTCGGCCAAACACCCAAAGAGGGTGTAAGCACCAATTAAAGAGGTATAATATATATCTAGGTACAAGGTCCTCAATTATCTCCTGGTAATTTTTATCCATCCGCCAACTAAAAGATATACCCAGCCTTCTTCAGTGGCTCCTAGTAGAACAAGGTGCAGTAAAAACGGCGACGAGTTTCCAGTTTCGTAACGTGAAGCGTGGGCCTTTTTAATAGATCAAATATTCTAATCAGGTCATATTAAAACTACTTAACTTTGGCAATTCTGCAGCCGAATACGGAAGATAATAAAGCTATCTACCTCCCTTCTATTCCTATTTATCCATTCAATTCTAGCTGGCAAATTGTCCTTGCTTAAGGTCATCAAGAAACCTTATATCGCTATCTTATCAATGAGCTCGTTTCCGGATATGATTCGATGACTAGGAACACAAATCGAATCTACCTAGAGCTAGCTGCAGTGGCTCTTAAAAAAGTTAGGCTTTGCTCAAGCAAAGGCTACATGCTGGTGTTGAAAATGCCGCAACTTACTACGCCTCTTTGTCGATAGTAAACGCTTTTGCTGGGAAAATTGTCACACAAACAGGTAGTTTGAAAGAGCTTCGATAACCAGAGAGTTGAAGAAAACCCCAGCGTAAAATCTGCAATACATCTTGGAGTCGTCAGTATGTAAGTGATGGCTCGACACAGGCATTTAAAATGTTCGATCTCCTTCGGATCAGAACATATGTACATCACATATAATAATTTGTCTTTAACTCAATCCCCGCCTCCATGAAAATCTTTAGACGCGAGTTCAGCCTCTGTTTAGTCCCACAACTAAGCGCAGATGGAATATGATGAAGAAGTTTTTAGACACTTGAACCATTTTACATTGCTCTTTGAATAGATTTTCTGGTCAACCCACAGTTGGGATCCATCGTAAAATCTTAGCCAGTATTATACGGCATCTGGACTGCGAATGAACTGATAGGAGTTTTTCGTGAACTTTGTTCAAACTTTTTGTTGGAAGTAAACGCAATGACTAATTAGAAAGGAATGGTATTTGACTATGAAAATCAAATGAGTGATGGGTGATGTAATCCACCTAGAGTACAGCCAGACAAATTTAGACAAAGTCTGATGAAAACATTTCAGGAACTAATCTACTGTGATCGTATTTACCATCGGTCATAGCCAGGAATAATATGTGTGCGTAATTAGAGAATGGGAAAGAGGATTGTCTTCCCGTCCAACGACTTTTGACGCAGTTATAGAGACAAGGTGGTATTACCTCCCGCTCTGACTAAGACTGCGCACTGTTAACTGCATAAGTACTTCTTTGAGTGGCTAACGACTTGTGGTTCGGCAAACATACACAGCATTTGCCCCTTCACAAAGCACACTCATTGGGAAACTTTACTTACTAATATAGTATCGCAATGTGCCAGAATACCTTTTTATTGTTTCAAGGAGGAGGATGCAAATGTCAGAAAGATTTCAATTGGTACGGACGCACCAATGATATGCGGGGCAGGCTCGCAGTAACACAAACCTCTCCTCTTCGGCTGACTTTCACCCGGGACTGTGATTGTGTCTATTAACCACAATAGGAATCTGCGTCCAGGCCCTCTACCTGGGACGTATGAAGGTAATACCTCGAAGGTAGTCTCCAGTTGCTTCCACTGTAGGTGGGATCAAAAGGAACATTGCAAATACGGTGCTATCCTGAACAATACCTACTTGTTATTGTATAATTTAGTGTTAAGTGATAAACTCAAGCGTCTGTGATTGTCATCAGTTCGTCTCTAGTCGACCTCCACTGGAACTCTGTTTCAAAATTATTACAATACAAACTCAGGTGTCATAACTATTAGCCTCTAGCTGCTGCCTTTCTTCATTGAGCTCACTCAGCGACCGCATCACCAGCTTAGCGAACGTGCACGCCGCATTCCAATAGTGTTTTGCGCTGCACTTGATGTTTATTAGATCAGACAGACTCGGTTGTATGGCACACACCAGGGCTAACTCCTTGCGTCTTCTTGCGAACCGAGGATAGTGGAATAGAACATGCTTCGCGTGTGGCAGGTGGGGCCATATGGTGAAGCTGCCATACCAAATCTGTGCAGATAATGTTGAAAGCATCCATGGCCAGTCCACGACTGTATTAGATAAAAATCAACATATCCAAAACTACGTTGCAACCATGTCTTCACGTTCGAGATGAGCTCGTGTGTCCAGGGGCCAGTGGAGGATGAATTCCATCTTCGTTGCCATTCATTAAGCGTTGAGCTTCGTTGCTCTTGTTTCTACACCCGTGAAGGTCTTGCGTCTGGTCTGTCAAAGAGGTGATGTAATTCGCGCGCAGGTACATATATATATCCAGAGCAATTTTTGCGGCACCATAGATACCATAGTGTGTTTCGGCGAACATTGTGTGGAGCGATCTAGATGAGGTTGAAAGGCGCTGCTATGGTTAGGTGGACTATTTTGAATGAATCCAAGAACCTTCTCTAAAATTTAACAATGAGCTATCAGTGAAAGTGTTAAAGTATAAATCCATAACTTTTTTTTATTAGTTTCACTCGAGAATACTTATTGTCAAACCAAAAACATGAAGTACTGCGACAGTTTTTTAAGGGGTTACAGGGGTTACAGGGGTTTCAAAGTCGGTTGTCAAATGTTCTCGAAAACTACTCAACCGATTTTGATGAAATTTTACACAGGTGTTCGAAATACAATTTACTCGTGTTTGAACGAAGGATTTTGTTTTTCTCAATTACAACTATTTAAAAAAAAAAAAAATGTCAAGCAAATTTGCCCAAATTTTCATTTTTTTGCAAACATGTCTGCCAAAATTCCAATTATGCTGACAACGCGAACGCACCTTTTTTCGAGGGGTCACCGAAAATGACGTCACAAAGGAGGAGTTTTAATTTTTTTTTTTTTGTTTTGAAAATTTCAGAAATTATTCTTTAAATATGTATCTATAAGACAGTAAAAAGTTTGAATTCAATAAATAATTGTTTACATAAAAAAAAAAAAATTTTGAAAATAGCCCTTTTTTTACCCGACGAAACCCATGTAACCCCTTAATGATATTGAATGTAGTATTACCCTATGTGGTTTGCCTTTGACTGTCGACTGCCGACATTAGAAAATAAACTTATTATTTGAATTGATGGCTCATCGGGCAAATACGCCAAGAAAAGCCGAATGATAGTTAGACACAAACCGTCTAAGCTACGCCAACCGCCAGTTTCCAGGAATATTATCCAGAAATTCCATGCATCCAAAGCTGCTCGCCACAGCCTAAATATAAAACTTAACAAACCTAACATTAAAATTTAAATACAACTGAGACGACTTTTAATTCAGATTCAATCAATTAATTAGTGTTGTTCAGATATTTCTGTACGAAAGTCAACTCTTAAGTGGATAATAACGTAAGCGAATCTTAAGTCGCCTACACAAAACAGTTGAAATTTCGTGACACTAAAAAGTACGTAAACCCAAAAATGTTAACGACTATTACTGATTAGCTCAATGAGCATGTGAAAGAGTAGCAGATAAATAATACTAATTGAGTGAAAAATATGTTATAAAAAAATATACTAAAACGACAGACAAATCAACTAAAAAGAAGACAACAAATATATAACAAACGCCATGCATACATACACACATACATACACACATGCATAAACGTGCATACGTATGCGTTTGAGCAACTGGTGCAACAAGTATGAGAAATAAAGGAGCAACAGCGTTTACGCCCACGTCTACGTCTAATCGCTCGTAAGCTCAGACTCAGTGAATGTGCGTTGATTCAAAGTTTGTTGTTGTGTGCATACCCCTGCATACTATAGTAGGTATGTATGTGTGTGAGAAGTGATTGTGAGATGTTATGATGATGCCGTGTTAGCGAATTTCGCGTCGTTTGTGAATTGTTTTTTTTTTGTTTTTTGTTTGTGCTGGTTTGTTTCTAATGCGACTGAAAATCAAATACACCAAAGTGATCTGTTTTGTATCACAAATAAATGCCTTGTGCTCAGACACATCTATATATGTACATATGTATATATGTATATGTAGTATTGGGTCTTTCAAGTTCGAGTTTGTTGTCTGACAGTGCTTTGTTTTGCCAACTGTCACATGACGTCTCTTTGGGCAGATGATAAGTAGGTAGTAGATAATAAGAATTAATATTTTTTCGATGGAACCTTTTAAGTTCGCTTTGAGTTCGATTTCGCTCAAGAAAGGTATAAAAACAACTAAAATTGAGACAAAAATTATGCATCGGTGAGAATAAAAATTCGCTGAATTGTAGTTGTCATCATCCTCATCAGAGTATTTACAGCTCGGGGGGAGCCAATGCTTCCTTTATTATGCCGCTTCATATGTTTCTCTCCATTGCATGGCTTCTTTGTGCGTTTTTGTACGCAGGTCGTCTTGCTCATCATCTATCCCCTTCTTCGTTCCCGTCCGCGTTTTCTGCAAAATGCGCGAGTTAAAAGTCTTTTTTGAAATTCTGTCTTGACATCCATTCGAAGTGTGAGTTATAGCCTTCACGAAGCGTACTATAGGACAAAAAATTTTCCTAAAAATTTTACACTCAAAACGAGAGAGATAGTTCCTTATATTAGTGAGATAGTCAAGACCCTTTTTTCATATTTATACGTTGCTATTTGTCTTATAAGGGTCCTATTGATCTGTAGCCTACACGCCCATAACAAGAGTTTGTTTTTAAGCAGTTTGAGGTGTGCTTAATAGCTTCTATTTGCAGCCTGTAGTTTGTATTTTATGCAGATAAGCGGATCTGATGTACTACGACGAGTAAGCTTCATACTCGTAGGTACTTAAAGGTTTGACTATTTAAAATTGTAGATATTTTCGGTCGTAATATTTGGCGCACGCATAACTGAATGTGTTTTGTTGAGTCTGTGCTTCGAGAACTGTCTACTAAAACATCAAGTATAGATAAACATTTTTTTAGGCGGTCACTGACAGGCCTCAGCGTACATTTACATCACAAACTTCTGTCATAAAAACTATCTGCTTAAAACTGTAGAACAAGAGCATGACGAACCCCATAAATTAGAACATAAGCTCGATCAGACACCTAACTATTGAAACAACTTTTTCTATCTAAGTTCTCTTTTTTTTAAATTATTTGAAAAATTTGCATCGACTGGCACGGTACAATACATAAAACCATACATGTTAGTCCCGGCCATTCAATGAAAAATATCGTAGCTGTAGTTTTTCTTCGAAAATGCAGTTGAAAATGTGCTTGCCGTCGAAGCTTTGCGTTATCGAGTTTTGTTAGCAAGTTTTTTTTTTTTTTTTTTTTTTTTTTTTTTTTTTTTTTTGTTTTGTTTTGATGTTACCTTTTGTTGGTGGTTGGAACTTCGACCACTGAAACTAATCAAATCATAGCAAACAAAATTTAAGAAAATAATAATTTTAAGATATTGAAACGCTGTTTGGTTGTTGTTGCAACATCAAAAAACAGGTCCCGTAAATTTTTGGAGAATATTGTTGAAGTGACAGAGTTTAGCCGGATGTAAATCCTGTTCGCTCCGGTAACATCGAGTTGACATCCGATGGAACGTAGCAATTTAGTCGCCAAGATCGCCAGATTTAACGGCTTTGGAATATTTTTTGTAAGGTCATCTCTAAAATGGAGTTTGCGTGAATAAATTAGAAACAATTGAAATTGTCAAAGAAAAAAAGCCAGATTGCCTAGATAGAGAGCTCCAATTATTCCTACGAAAATTTTCCCAATTCCACATCTGAGTGATTCCATATCTTACATTTTTCTAGAAATAATTTTTTTTTCTAGGTTCGGGTATCACAAGAAGTAAACTGAAAAAAATGTACAATTTGAAAAAAAAAATTTACTTTTGAAACAAAGTTTAATTTCGAAAAAAAAATTATAATTTTGAGAAAAAATTTATAATTTTGAAAAAAAAATTATAATTTTGAAAAAAAAAATAATTTTGAAAAAAATTAATAATTTTTCATAATAATTTATAATTAAAACAAATTATAATTTTGAAAAAAAAAATTATCAATTTTGAAAAAAAATTATAAGTTTCAGAAAAATTTTATAATCTTAAAAAAAAATTTTAGTTTTGAAAAAAAAATATATAATTTAGAAAAAAAGAATCTAATTTAAAAAAAAAGAAATTATAATTTTGAGAAAAAGTTTATAATTTTGAAAAGACAAAGTATAATTTTGAGAATTTTTTTTTAATTTTGAGCTTTATTTACTAATATTCAAAATTTTAGCACAAAATTCTTTACAGTAAAATTTCTTCAGTTCCTTTCCATATTTCTTTAACTTGTTTTTTTAATTTTTTAGGTTAAAATAAACAATTATTTGGGGGAAAATAATTATATATTTTATTCAAAATTTTAAGTAGAAAAAAAATTTTTTTTCCTAATTTTTGAAAACACAAATTTTTTTTTATTTAATGCTCAGTAACCCCGAACTTTTTCATCAAGATGGTACTTACAACAAATCAGTGTAAAACTTGTAAACAATTTCAGTGTAAACAATTACTTGCGATGCTACAGCGACGCCATTTCACTGATTCGCTTCGCTAGAGCGATATTTACTGATTTGCTGTACGTATTTTAAAGAGATAATAAACTTTCATTTCAATTTAAAAAATATACTTGAAACCTGAACACCTTGTACATTTATGTAAATTAGCCTATGGCTCAAAGACACTGTAAAGGAAGCAAGGCAAAGATAATCAAAAATACTCGTACATATGTATGCATATAAGTAACAATAGAACTGATAGCCTATTAAAGAGGAAATGAGCCAAAGTGCCGAAATTTATAATATTTAGTATATATGTAAATATATTTATTGTGCATACATACACACACGAGTAAATGTGCTGAAAAGTATGGTGAGTAAAACCAGTGGAAATGGTGGAAGTGATCCATCACACCATTATAGCCGTCGCACCCAATTCAACCCATTTCAGTTAATAATGAATTCATTTCCAGAAAACATAAAAAACATGAACAATCTGATTATGTCAATGTAATAGTATGGTAACGACCGAAAGATTTTTTTATTTTCATTAAATGCCAACACTTTGAAGAACGCCAAATGATCAAAAAGCTGAAGCTATTCACTTTGCCATTGGTTTGTTTTAGTTCAACTTCCTTAGATGCTTTTTGATTTGCTCCATAAACGACGAAGTTCGTTTGGCTTAGTAAAGAAACTACGTCAGTCATTTCTCAAGACAGGCGAGTTAGCGCCGACAGTAAAGCACAAATTTTCCGCTAGGTATTTCCAAAACTCGCCTGCTTTTCAGCGCCATCGCCATCGCCAAATTGTGCCAGTTAATTTCCATGAATGGTCATGTTAATCTATTATTGCGACAAACTCAGTTAATCTCGGTGAGAACTGACTACATCGTCCCGACGGTAACATTCAATAGGAATTTTGCAACTCTCTTTTCATCTAAAGAGGAATGGAATAAGGGATTCTCTCTAAACAACTTCGACACTACAGTCTATACAGATGGCTCTAAAATGGATTCTGGTATCGGAGCTGGTATACTACATATATATTCACACAGACTTAAAATTGAGAAATCTGTGCGTCTCCCTAATACCAGCAATGTCTTCCAGGCGGAAGTACTGGCAATTGCGGAGCCTTTAGGCTACTAATCAGAGATTTCTGTTTTAAAGACAATATCGCTATTCTTTCGGATAGCCAAGCTGCAATCCAGGCACTGGGTTCGGCTACTACAACCTCTAAAGTGGTGGTGGAGTGAAAACCATAAAGTTACCTTAATCTGGGTCCCGGGACATCGGAACATTGAAGATGGCGAAAAAGCATATGATCTGGCAAGAGGGGGATCTGCCATGAATAACGCTATTGCAAAATCGGTATTCACACCATTAGGTGCAGTCAAGAGTGCAATTTCCCAAGAATACCTCCGAATCACGGATTGTAGGGGGAAAGACCAGACGAAATGCAAAATTAGCAGACTGCTATGGCCCACCTATAACCTCAAGCAATCGTCGGCATTAATAAGCATGAAACAACGGGACGCCTGGAGACTAACGGGAGTCATAACTGGCTTTTGGTCTATCAGAGAAATGGGTATCCCTCACATTACATGTCACAGTTGTAAACAACCGGAGAAAAAAGAGACAATCTTCCATTTCCTCTGTGAATGCCCTGCCCTATGGAAGGACAGAATGTTAACCCTGGGCCGACTGCTGTTCGAGAATCTCAAACAACTGTCTGGCTAAGACGTCAACAATCTAATACGGTTCTTAAACCACACAGACTGGATATTGTCATGCTGTAAATAGTCGTTAAACAAGTTGGTATCGAATGTGTGGCAACAAAATGGTGCAGTGCATCGGTAGACACAAGCCACGATCTTCGAGATGCCCCCTCATGAGAGGTTAAGCAACTCTCCTAACCTTTTCTTATATATTTTCCGCCAAATTAGGCCATCTATTGGCCTTGTGGAGAATATAATTTTTTATACTTAATTTGCAAGTTGCCATAGGAATTCCTGTTTTCTTTGTTTTCAAGCAGTGGATTATTAGTAACCTTTCTGGCTAGCTCATCGGTCTTGCAATTTCCTTCAATATAACTGTGTCCGTATAATTGCCTCCATTGATTTTATGGAATGAATGCTATATAGAAAGCTTCATACTGAAGGCCTCGCGATATTAATATTCACTCACACTGCATTTAACACAATATGATCCAAGTTAGGGTCTGTACATTTGTTAAGAAAATGATAGTGTATTTTATTTTCGAGTCGATTGCAAGTATCACATTTTCATTTAAAGCTAAAAGTAGTGTTTTGATTTCTGACCACTTTCCGCAAATCTCGCTGTTGGTTTGTTGCAAAAATTTTGGTATAAGGGTCTAGTTGATGCTTCTTGAGTAATTTGCAAATTCGCGGTCACAGCAGACATATTCTCGAAGGCAATAAGCCAAACAGAATGAAACCGTAACTTTAGTGGGACAAACTTGTTAGTGTCCCAACCTTCTTTGGAGTCTTTTTTTGCGGTATTATGTGAGGTCATAAGCGTATGCTAAAGCAGCTCCGATTGACAACTTAGACGTGATGGCTGGAAAAAGTGGTATACAACTGAAGCGACTGGGAGGTATGCAGTTGGGGCAGTCAATTTAACTGATGGTGATTGAGAGACTCTAAATATCCAAATATTGGCAAGACAGAAATCAAAGCTCTAAATAATGAACAGAACTAGTACTGGAAGGTGGCCCACTTAACCGCCCTAATAAGCGAAGCGAATGGTTCTGTTGGGGAACGAGTATAAGGCGAAGTATCTCCTGTTATCAAACGAACACTGTTGACTGTAATGATTTTAGAGTAGTTATAAACTTTGTTTACTTAGGAACCAACACTAACATCAATAATAAAATCAATCTTGAAATTTATCTTGCAAACAAGTGCTAATTTCGACTAAGCAGGCAATAGGGTAGCAAAGTAAACTTCCGACGAACAAAATCAATAGTTTGTAGGACTCGCATCATGCTCGCCCTATTGTGTGGCGCAGAAGCTTGAGCAATGACGGCCTCCGATGTGTGAATCTGTGGAAGATTTTTGGGCATTTGCTCGTAGCGATGGCGAACATCACTGACGATGGCGCAATGAGCTGTATGAGCTTACGGGGGCATAGAAATAGCGGAGCGAGTGAAGCTCCAGCAACTCTGCTGGCTAACTAATGTCATCCGAATGGATAAAAACGCTCCGACTCTGAAAGTATTCGATGCGGTACCAGCCGGTGGTAGCAGAGGGAGAGGAAGGCCTCTTCTGCGTTGGAAATATCAGGTGGAGAAGAACTTGGATTCACTTGTTGTGTCCAACTGGCACTGGTTAGCATGGAAAAGAGGCGAAGAGGGCGAAAATCGCCTAAGTGGTTATCGCGCCAATAAAGAAGACGAAGAACCCACCTAGCCAGCGAAAAAGGCAGTCTAGGGACCATTACCGTTCTATTCTAGCAAAAGACGTTCTTGTGGATTGTAGAGGAGTCATAGAAAGTTTGTATATGTATATATAATTGGCGCTTAACCCCGTTTTTAGGTGTTTGGCTGAGCTACTCCTCCTATTTGTGGTGTGCGTCTTGATGTTGGTAATGATGTTGTTTTTTAGGAGGGCCTTTTTATGATCTCCGATTGTCATTGCCTGCCGAGGGGCAACCGCTATTAGAAACTACTTTTTCTATCAATGGGTGTTTCGTTTCCTACACACGGCTTCTAGTAGGACTGCTAGCGATGCATTATCTGTTGACATTGTAAGCATTTAGAATGGCGGTCACAAGGCATAAAAAGAGCAGAAAATATAAGGGAAAAAGCCGTGGAGCACGTGTTCGCTCAGCACTCGGCAAGCTCAGGCTATCCGGCGAGGAACAGCTACAAGGAGTCTTCTATGGATAAAGAACAGGAAAAGTAACCCCAGTTCGTTTTCTCGGTTTCGTGCGTCTGCATAAGTAAGCAGAATTAGGTTTCAAGGGTCATACGTGTCCCTTTTGAAGCTTTCGGTCTGAACGATGCCATCTTTTTGCCTGCACACTGAACCCAACCTTTCTTTGCACCAAGAAATTTGTTGTAGTTTATTAAGCTGTTTCAGCTGGCAGAGGCTGTTTTAAGCTGAAAGAGGTCGAACAAACTGGATTTGGTTGCAAACAAGACTAATGTAAATATAATAAAATAAAATATTACAGACAAAAATACAGACATACATACCATACACACACACACATACATAAATACATAAAAAATCTCCTTTGGTCGCTACTGATTAAAGTAAATAGAGATAATAAGGTTGATGATTGAATTATCACACCACAGTCGTACAGGCAAGTAAACTCGTGTGGCAACAACAAATGCAAATCTAACGGCAAACTAAAACACATAACACTGACACAATTGTGCGGAACAATAGAAAAGTGTTGATAATTTTATTAGGCTCATAAGCAAAACAAAAAAAAAATAGTCTACAAAAAACAAAAACAATGCTTAAAACAGTGATAGCGTCGATGAGGCGCACCAAAATGTGCACAACGCGGCTGAAAATTAGAAAAGTTATGCAAATGTAAAATGTAAAATACACTCAGCAAAAGCGCAGAAATGCTGTTAAATAATAAAATAAAAAAAAAATGAAAATCGCATACGCACCGGTCAACGCATTTTTCATTCATAAGCATTCTAGAGTATTTGTATTTTTTTGACTCCTTCTTCTTCTTCCAAGTAACCCTTCCACCGCCATGACAAAGCTGCACGTTCAATTGTCATTTGTCAATTTCGCAGTAGGGTTTGTTTTACAAAATTGTCACTCGCCTGCCACTGAGCGATCATCAGCATTGCCCACCCGCAGGGTCATGTATGTACGAAAAGAATTAAATATATATATTTTTTTTTCGCTTCATTACAATCCTTACTGTAAATCGAACTAGTTTACAACTAACGCGAAACCACTTACTTTGGGAGGAATATTAGTTGTCGCTTCATGCTAACGCATTGTTTCAAACTTTTCATTTTCAAATGGCAAAAAAGAGAGAAAAAGCGTGAGGATCTTTGGGACATGCTCGGTTTCACAGAAATTTAGAAAGAAACTGATTTAGTGAGAAAAAGTGAAAGTAAAGGGTGATCAGATTAGAGGTACTTTTTCCAATAAGGATTTTTTGACAAATCACGCATGACTACTGTCAAACTAAATGCATAATTTTTTTCTGTATTGATTTATATTTCATTATGGAAAACTTATGACTCCATAACGTTTACAAATCCTACAAATGTGTTACAAAAATCAACGCTCTGTGAAAAGTATTCATTGCGCGCTCAAGCCAACTTATTTTGTTCAGCGTTAAGGCCCATTCTTGGCTTAATGGCTACGTCAATAAGCGAAATTGCCGTATTTGGGCTGAAGAGCAATTCAAAGCCATCCAGTGACAGTCATTACATCCATTGAAAACAAGCGTTTGGTGCGGCCTATGGGCAAAGCTGGCACCAACAGTGAATAGTGGACGCTATCACGCCAAGATAAACGACTTTTTGATGCCGGAAGCCAGAAATAGACGCCCGTCATCTGCACAACATTTGGTTCCAACCAGACGGTGCTACTTGCCATACAGCTCTTGAAACAATGGATTTACTGCGTCGTCATTTCGGTGAGCAATTTATATCTCGTCTCGCAACAGTGAATTGGCCACCAAGATCGTGTGATATCACACCTTTGGACTTTTATTTGTGGGCTTATTTTATTGTCAAGGCAAATGCTTCTTTTATCTTTTTTACTGAACTCAATACCAACCCCTGCGCTCATGCTGGCGCCCCCTGAGCGACATAAGCTCCCTATGTGCGAGATGCAGTTACGAACCAGTGTGGTCACGGTAGGAAGAGAGGGAGCTTTAGTGTGGCCACTCGGACGCATTCCGCTTAAGTGACCGCTAAAGTAAGCATCGTCTGTTCACGAGGGCGTGCGGCTGTATGCGGGCATTTGCCTTAAAGCAAGCGGCTCGCTATATAAACGTTTTAATGCAATTATAATACCGTAGAGTGACATTGTGTACTAGGCTTGGAACCGCCACGTAAAAATCCTTTCCAATGAAAACCAAAGAAAGTATTATACCGCCGCTTCACACGAGAAAACAGCAACTGCCGCGCTTTGTTGATCTCGGCCAAAACTCACTTAAACGATTAACTTGAAGAAGAAGATGAGATCTTTAAATAGGAGCATATCAATTTCAAATATAAACAAACAAACCCTAAAAGTTTTCATAATCGGACAGTGGCGAACAGTTCCTCTAGACCTACATTTTTATCATGAGGAAGTTCACGAACCAACAACATTTGAAAACTATTAAAAATTACTACCAAAGTACGAAGTTCGCAACTTCAAGTCCCTGAAGTCGACCGTAATAATCGTCCTACTAGGCAGGCTGAGCGTGCTGCAGTTAATAAATTCGAGTTTTCATATTCTCAATTGCATGCTCCTGAAGTACCGAAAATATTGCCGCCATAAATGTCAAATCAGGCAAACTCTCAGTCCACATTGTGCCAAATTTTATATGCAGTTCTTGGATTACATTCTCATTTAATAAAACCATCTCATAAAGTGAAGTCTCTTGGGCATTTAGGTGCCGCAACTTTGTCCGATTGGGCTCTACAAAATTGGATCTACGCTACGACTGCAGATCGCCATAAAGAGTTTGTAGTATCAAAGACTAGCCACAATAGTCTTATCTGTTCGTTTATCTGTTTTGTTCGTATGCCGCTCTATTTTTATGGATGTATGATAGTATAAATACTGAGTGCCTTGTGATCTGCCCGCTTCTCCGCTTTGCAGCGGGTGCGAACTCAGCTATTAGTTTCCCGCTTCCCTGTTCTGGGGCGGGTGCAGCTACAGTTCTTTTCCTGCCTGCTCTGCAGCGGTATTGGTCGCGCTTGGCCTCGGATGCTCCATGAGGCAGGTCAGGCACATTCTTGGGCCGTTGCTTCACAAGTTGGCGAGCTGCTTCTGGGTTTTTGCCCTCTTTCAGGTAGCGCTGGTACCATTACACCCCTGCGCCACTCAATCTCGTCCTGTAGGGTGTGTCCAACACGCCAGGTTGTCCAGGTGGCGGGAAAGTTGGGCGTATGCTCTCCTTCGCCTACCCTTTCCCCTGCTTGAGTCAAACGCGTCCCCGGACTCTAAGTACCGGAGAGGTTTGTGGCTCCAGCTTGTTGGATATGGCTCCCGATCTCGCTGCTGGGATACCTCCGGTCGGTTACTAGTCCGACAGGTATCCGGTCTTGTGTTAGGCAGTAACGGCGACGGCGTTGGTTGGTGAGAATCAACGGTTGCTTCTCTTCGAGGGTATCCTCGCTTTGCTATTTTGTTTTGGTTTTCATTTTTGTTCATCTTGTTCGTCAATCTCCAAATTTTTTGGGGACCTCAAGGCTCCTCAGCGGTAAGGCTACAGTTACTCCTCAATTTGGCCAAGTGTGGAGGAGGTAACGGCGCCTCCTGGCCATCAGCCGAATTTACCTCCTGGCTGCAAATCATCCGTAGCAGGAGTCTGGACTTATATTCGGTGAAAGACTGTCACTTCAGCAACTGCTCGTGAAATTTTATTGTGGATGTTTTATGATATTACTGCAGCAACAATCGCTATCCGCCAGCGTTCACCTAAGACACACCGGACGCAGTCCCACGCTTCTTCCATTTGCCGTAGTTGGTTGATAGTCACGAAATATGTAATATGAAACTAGGCTATTAAGGAGACATCTCCATTTTTTATTACGGAAATTTGTATATAGTTGTTAGTGTGTCGATTCAGCGCTTAGATATTCCGCATTTCTGTGCTTTGAGCGATTCAGTAAGCCACGAACGCTGTAAAATTGAAAGCTCTCGGCTACTACATTGTATTTGATTTTTTCTCTGTATGTTTTTATTCCTAATAAAATATTGTATCATCTATTATATAAGCTTTAGATTTTCTCATTCCTCTTAACTTCTAAATGCAAATAAGCTGTGTAAAGAAAAATTAAGTTCTATTTCAATTTCCCTTGAAGACTCAACCATTACTTTAAGTGTCCTTAATTGTCCAACAAAAGGTGCCGTGTGTAAAAGTAAAGCTAAATTCAGTTAAAAATTAAATAATTTGTATTTTTGTTGAACTACTTTTGTGCGCAAAATATCTTTTATAGTTTGCTTTTGTAATATGATTTATCAAAAATTGTCAAGTAAATTAGAAAATCACTCAGTTCAATGAAATATTCCATTTTGCCACTCACATAAAGACTATTTCTAATCTAATTACATTTCGACTAGTTTAGAATTGTTATGTATGGGTAGTGAGTGATGTGCGAAACCAATACGAATACTGATTTCTTACTCACCATTATGAATTATTGTTTATTGAATTCGAACCAGACTTAGCTTCGACCAGATACCAATTACGTTGGCACTATGAAGCACAGCAAACTTCGTGACGGCTCGATGTGAGATAACGAAATGCGAAAGCTTAAAAAATAAAGTCAAGCTAATGTATTCCAAAGGGTAAGAGCTCAGTGAGCATACGACCGGCAACACATTATTCAAGAGCTTTGAGGGTATGCATGGGAATGTCTATGAACAGAACAACGAGAGCCTTAGAAAGTACACCGAGAGCAGATAGCAAAACATTACATAATAATGTAGACCCAGCGTCCACGAATAGAACGTAAGCCTGGGACAAAGGGCAGCTTAAATGCAAGCCTTTATTTCACAAATGAAGGGACCTTCAATTTCAAGCCGACCCAAAACGCCAAAGGGTTTTTCATAAGGCGTTTTATGAATTTCGTAAGCTGTTCCATCGATTGGTGCTTTGTGGCCGAGGTTTCGAAGCTGTGCGTTTCCGAATGGTTGAAACATACCTACTCATTTGACTTTGGTGGCCGCTCATGCGATCGGTAAAAAGTTCAAGAATCTAGGACAACCGATTTATAATCTTGAAGAGGACACTTGGTGTCACAATAGAAATTAGAAATACTCGTACCCTAAAAAAGGGTAGTCGACTTCTGGCTGTTAAACTTTTACGATCTGTAGGCGCCGCACGAGCTTTAACAGCGAAATAAGGTGACGCAATTGTGACAATTGGACAGTTGATAAAAGAGTAGTTAGGTAGGTAGGTGAAATGGATGAAGTGCCAGTCTGGCGCTCCTCAAGTAGCACTAAAGCGCCGTTTTGATATCATTATGAGACCTCGAACAGGCAGATATCTACAACCAGCCAGAGCTGTCACCTTAATCGTCCAAATACCAAACCCGGGCATTCATATAGAAAGTTCTCAACAGTCTCCTTCTCTGAAAGGTCCCCATAGTTTCTGCAATTGGGCTTAAATGGTAATCCTAGTTTTTCTGCGTGTGTGCCGATCATCCAGTGCCCGGTAAACACAGCTACGAATTTGGAAATTGAATGGCGATGAGTCCAACGGTCTTTCTGAGTCCTCAGAGTTAGATATCGTATTGTAGAGTGCGATTTGCAATCCGCCGATTGCTAGCGGCCAAAAAGGTTGCTTGTGCTCCTTAGGAGTATTTGTTTCTTGACTCTACTTCTGATTCCAAGTTCACATTTCTGATAGGTTTAAGACCAATATTCGGAGACCAATATAGACATTTTTTGTGTCCGTGTGACATAATTATTCCAGCCTTCTAGCGATTTTTCTTAGGGTACCATCTACCAACCTGGGCCTAAAACTAATCCTAAGATATCTTGCTGTAAAGATATTTTAGTTTTCAGTATCAGATTGCTGGTAAGAGTTATTTATTAGATGCTCCCGCACAAGTTTCATAGATCGTTCCAAAATGTTTCGAAGCTTAAACACAAACCTCGGTATATATATTAAAAACAAAGAAAATTGTTTAAGAGAGTCGCACAAAAGTCCTATATTCGCCATGAACGTTTTTTATGTAAACTATGGCAATACTTGGGACGCTAAATGGGAGCACTCAAAGCAATCAATTAGATCGAAAATACCTTTTGTTCACTGAAGTCTAGTAATATAATATATGGAATATCATTCAACAATCTCTTTCGGGATAAATGAACTTGTAAGACTGAAAATTAAAATTTTGTATCGGGTTGCCTTTATGAAAAATCGATCCTATTCTATTGCAATCATCAGTGGCGCGATGAATGTGACGACGACTAATGAGTGCTACATTGAATTTTTTTTTATTTTTTCCTAGTCCGAAACTAGTCCAAAAAGTGTGTTGAACTGCGCAATTCCTGCCACAGCCAAATGCCACGTTATAGTTGGCTTTCAAAACTTTCGCTGGGAAATATGTGCTGGTGGCAGTTCGCTTCATATACTCGTAAGACCGAATCAGACTTAAGTTAGTTCATCTAAGTTCAAGGCGGTTTTTCAGACACGTGCGTTCTTTGATTATTTGCATCAAATTCCGCGCTTATAGCTATACAGGGTGCTAAGAAAAGAATGTAAAATATTAAAGAAGGTAATATAAGATGGCGCAAATCAGGGTAATCTTTTCAAATAGACAGGATTGGAACGAGGGGAAAATCCACATCGAAGCTGGTACCTGCGCCTTCATTGATGGCTATAAGTGGATATTTATCTATTTGCTTAAAATTGCCGAATACTACTAGAACTTTTCAGACAGCAGTCTTTGCGATCGTGCAGGCATGCAAAATGCTTAGGGAACGTGGGAGCCACGATCACGGCTCTCACGACGCGATGGTGCAGATCCGAACTAGTCGACTCCTGTAAGGAGGAGATCAAATCTCTTGGGTGTGTAGGTAACATTCCTCTGATCTGCGTTCGAGGGCTTAGGAACATATTTCCCTCTATGAAATAGCTGATGAGCTTGCCAGGAAGGTGTCGACTGAATTGGTTGTTGTTGCTCTTCCATCGAACACGGTTCTGTGCTACTGTTTTTGCACCCTCCCATGAGATGTCGGCATCTGCTAGTTCGCGCAACATCGACCTTCCCCAAGTGTTTTTTGGTCGACCGCAACCTCTGCTCACTTGCGGATTCCAGTTCAGAGCCATTCTCACGATGCTATCTGATGGTTTACTCAATGTGTGACCTATCCATTGCCACTTTCTGCGTTTGATTTGCCTAAGGATGGGTTCCTCGTTCGTTAACCTCCACAGTGCGTCGTTACTGATGGTGTTTGGCCAGAATATTCTGCAGATGATGCGGAGGCATTTGTTGATGAAGGATTGTAGCCTCTGTGTGATGGTGTTAGAGACTAGCCATTTTTCGCTTCCGTACAACAAGACGGACTTCACCCATGAGCCGAATATTTGTAGTTTAGTGCACCGGAAGGGCTCCTCAAGGGGAATTGCACAACTTATTTCTCAGGAAAGCACAGAAGAAAAGGAGCTTCGTTTCTGCATGTGCTACATCGAAAACCATTTGGCCCCATTGCAATGGACGCAGAACTTAGAAAGTCCTGGGGATTCTACGCCATGCAATTTTCAAACTTCGATTAATGGATGATCGGCACATGCGCGGAAAAGCTAGGTTTATCATTTAACCCCCATTGCAGAAGCTGTGGTGACCTTTCAATGAAGGGGAATGTTGAACGCTAGACGATTAAGGTCACTGGATGCTAATTTCTTCGACAGCTTGGGGCAGTGTGCCAATTTATATCCCACCAATATTCTCCATTACATCAACAGATCTGGCTGGCTGTAGATATCAGCCCGTTGGCACAATTATAATATATCAAAACGGCGTTTTAGTTATACTTTGGGAGTACCAGAGTGGTAATTCAACCATCTTACCTACCTCCCTACTTGCTTTTGCATGCGGGAAACAGCGTGACATTCTTAGCTCAGTATTTGCTTGAGTCAACTTAAGCTCCTTTTCATTTTCACCAAAGACTTCACACCTGTGAAACCAGTACTTTCGCAGCCTCCTTTCACACACAGACACTGCGAGTACGTACAGCCAGTAGCATATCAAGCTTTGCTGCTTTTTTGCCGTAAAATAATTTAGAAATTTTTATGGACCAAAATACCCACCGCCTTGCATAATTACAACTCTGCTATGTGCAGCGACTATTGAAAATTTGATCGCTTAGGCTTAAATAATTGCTGATAGCCAGCGAAGTAGCCGGTTGCAAAAAATCAGGTACTTGCGAAAATATGCATGTTGCAGTGGACGCTTGCGTCTGTATGTATGTGCATGCAGAAAGCTAAAGCAGGTTGAGTGTAAAGCAAAAAATAAAATAAAATAATAATTGAGCTGGAAAGCAAAAATTCATAAAAAAGGTTTAAGAAAACACAGCTCGTGTGTGCACAACAGTTCAATCAAATTAAAATACCTTCTTATCAATGCTGAGTAAATGCATTGAATATATGCAAGTGTGTTTGCATTTATTAAAAACACAATAATTTGTCGCTTTTGATTTCATATTAGACGCTGACAAATCGCCTCTTGGGGTTAATTTATTAATTAGCCTTAAATTGCTCATAAAGTAATTGAGATTACAGTCGACACTTCACGGAGTCCATAAACGAGGTATGCAGTATAGTTAGCTGCCGCTTCAGAAGATAGTAGAGCCTTGATAAGCCACTAGTATGAGGGAATATATATTGTGATAACCTTGTTTCTGTTGTTAGTGTTCAAGAGATATTACAGTGCAGTTGGTATCTGCTCTCAAATTTAAGCTGTTTACAAGAAATAGATAACAGCTTCCTGTGTCATAAATATGAAGGCTCTATCGCCTCCACGGCATCATGTCCACAGTGCTCCTTTAATCTCATTATCCAAACCAACTACAAAATTACCAAAACTAACTACAAGGTGGCGCAAAATTAATCATCCGAGCTTGGTTTTATTACTCAAACAAACAAAAAAATTAATCAATTAATAAAAATCAAATATATTATTAAATAAATAAAAAAATGTATTAAATAAATGAAAAAAATATTTATAAAATTTTCAAATACTTTATTAAATAAATAAAAGAAAATATTTTATTAAATAAATAAAAAAAAATTTTATTAGATAAAAAAAATATGTTTTATTAAATAAATGAAAAAGTAAATATTTATAAAATGTTTAAATACTTTATTAAATAAATTAAAAAAAATTTTATTAAATATATGACAAAAAAAATATCTATAAAATTTTCACATACTTTTTTTAACAGATTAAAAAAATATTTTATTAAATAAATGAAAAAAATATCTTATTAAATAAATAAAAAAAATATTTTATTAAATAAATGAAAAAAACATATTTTTAAAATTTTCAAATACTTTATCAAATAAATAAAAAAAATATATTTTATTAAATAAATTAAAAAAAAAAACATTTTATTAAATAAATGAAAAAAATATTTATGAAATTTTCAAATACTTTATTAAATAAATAAAAGAAAATATTTTATTAAATAAAAAAACAAAAAATATTTTATTAAATAAAAAAAAATATGTTTTATTAAATAAATGAAAGAAAAAATATTTAAAAAAAATTTCTTATTAAATAAATAAAGAAATATTTTATAAAATAAATTAAAAAAAATATTAAATAAATGAAAAAAAACATATTTTTAAAATTTTCAAATACTTTATTAAATAAATAAAATAAAAATATTTTATTAAATAAATGAAAAAAAAGATATTTTATTAAATAAATGAAAACATTTTTTTAAACTTTTCAAATTTTTTATTAATTAAATGAAAGAAATATCTCATTAAATAAATAAAAAAAATATTTTATGTATGCGCTATCTGGTATGCTGCGAAAACTCTCTTAGAAAATAGAATATCACTAGAGGATATCCGCTTTTTCACCGACAGTCAAGCGGCCGTTCGAGCACTCAGCTCCTCTTATACCCACTCAGATGTGGTTCGATCCTGTCTCTTATCTCTTAACGAGATAAGTGTTCAGAATTCTGTCCAATTATCTGGATACCGGGCCACAGTGGATTCGAAGGTAACTGCAAAGCTGATGAGCTCGCAAGAGCTGGAGCAGCGCAATCAAATGTTAGTAACTTACCCACAATCCACATTCCGCTCTCAACATGCAAATTGCTCATTGATCGAGAATTTCACAGCATTGCTGATCGGAGGTGGCGAGTGGAAACTACTTGGGTTACGACCAGACAAATCTGGCCATCCTACAATCTGAAACAGACAAAAACCCTTATAAGTCTTTCGAAACACGAACTAAGGCATATAATATCTCTTATCACCGGTCACTGCCTTTTGGGCACTCACGCACGTCGGCTCGGGGTTCCTCAAAACGACCTGTGCAGATACTGCGAGGACGAAGATGAGGAAGTATCGAGCAGACATTTGCTGTGTAGTTGTCCCGGTCTAGCCAGAAGTCGACTCGCTCTTCTTGGCTCTCCAACAATTGACAATCTTTCAGTACTCTCGAACCTGAAAATCGAATCTCTCATCAAATTCTCGAAACGAATTAATATCTTTGACCAAAATCTACAATAAAAATCTCGGTTAGGTGATATAACATAATGAGCTCTAGGGCAACACAACGGACCCAACTTGCGGTCTATGTGGCACTCCGATGCGGGGTCACCCTTAAACCAACCAAATAAATAAAAAAAATATTTTATTAAATAAATAAAAAAAAATATTTTAAATAAATGAAAAAAAATTATATTTTCAAATATTTTATTAAATAAATAAGAAAAAATATTTCATTAAATAAATAAAAAACATATTTTATTAAATAAATAAAAAAATATTTTTTAATAAATAAATAAAAAAAAATTTTTTTTGAGAGATGGAGATCTTTATTTTTACCTTTACATGCTAAATTGCTCGTCTCTTCGTTTACAGCAGCTGTCTTTGCAAAAATTATAGCATCTACCAATAAGATGATTAATTTTACGCCACCCTATATATAATATATGCACACCACATGCATATGGTAGTTGGAGGCATACATATACGAGGTGTGTTCAAAAAATTAGGAGCATTTTCATTTTCATTTTTTTTTTTCAAAAAATATTTTTTTATTTATCAATTTCTATTTTATCTCCTTCACTGTAGTCCCCCTGAGATATAATACACTTATGCTAGCGTTTTTTTCCATTTTTGTTTTTTCTTCAGTTCTGATATGCAGTTTTTGGTATGTCCTTGAGCTCCCTCATGTGCCAATCACACCTATTTAGAAACCTCTAATCTCTAATTTAGAAACCTCTAAAGTGCGCCCATTCATTCCCTCTTAAGGTTCGCCGTGAATTCTAAGCATCAACCGGCGAAGCAGAATTTGTTGCAAAACGCAAAAAAAATCAAGAGGAACGTTCTGACACTGTCCGATCTGCAGAATTTATTCAACAAGTGCAAACGAACATTGACGAGGAGCCTTCGAAACCAGTGGGAATCCTTCCGAGACAGCTTAATGTTTCTGAGAATCTTATCCGTCGAGTTGTCCATGAAGATCTCCTGTATAAATCCTACTTTATGCGCAGAAGACAGTTTATATCGGAGCAAATACTAGAACTGCGAGTTATACAATCAAAATGCCTTCTAAATAAACTAAAACCCCAGAAAGCGCCTGAGGTGCTATGAAGTAAAAGTACGTTCCAATCCTGCAGAGATTCCTGCTGTCATGCTCACCAAGCTTCCAGCCACTGTTATGGTTTTAGGTATTGCGAGCAAGAAAATACCTGTCGTGCTAACCCTCTCTTCTTTACTCAATGATTTCAGTAGTGAAATACTGGATTGATGGCGTACGCGGTGACAGCCCATATATTTTCAACAAGACTCTGCGCCTTCACACAAAGCGATGACGACACGAGAATGGATGACTGAAAATTTCCATGACCACATAACACCGAGCTCCACCGGACCGTAATCTCCTGGATTACTACGCATGTAACGCAGTTCAGCGTGAAACCAATAAGTATCCTCATAACACAGTTTCCTTTCTGAAGGCTGTAACTAATACCGTTATGGTTAATATTGCATGCAGGAGAATTTGATTCGGAAATATTATTAAATAATTTTATAGTTGTATATTAAGTTAATGCTGCGTAAAAAACTTGTGAAGTTTCACGAAATTTTGTGTTTGTTTACTCTCAAATTGCATCGAGCAACTCCAAAATAAATATATACGTTACAGTCAAGCGGCAATAAAGGCAACAAACTCATATGAAATTTCATCTAAAAACGTTCTTAGGACCAGGAAGCCATAGAGAGACTAGCCGCAGACAGACTGTTACACATCTATTGGGTACCCGGACATAAGGGCATTGCAGAAAACGAAATTGTAGATGAGATTGCCAAAAGCGCTCTTTACATACAATTCGAACAAGAAAACGACACACTGAGACCTTTAAATACGGTACACAATGACATCGCTGCGGACATGAAAACACGGATAGACAGGAGGTGGAATAATCTAGCCACTTCTAAAACCGCGAAAATCATGCGTACTCATAATACAGATAAATACGCCAGATTCGTATTAGTCCTGTCAAGAAAGGAAAGCAAAACTATCGTAGGTATACTGGTAATCTTTACTATTTTTTTGTACAGCCATTAATAACACTTATTTTTTAAAGATAATCCCTTTCAAATTTTGGCCGCAACTGCGCCGTCCTTCGGCTATCCGTAAACACCAATTTTGAATGACTCGCTGGAGGATTTCGGTCGGTATCTGGGGAATAACTTTTGGAATGTTGACTTTCAATACCTCAATCGAAGCTGATTTAACCACAAAGCATTTAGACTTTACATACCCCCATAAATATAAGCTCAAAGGTGTGATATCACACAATCTTGTTAGCCAATCCATTGGTCCGAGACGAGAGATAAATTGCGCACTCAAACGACGACGCTGTAAATCCATTGATTCACGGGTTGTATGCCAAGTAGCAACGACATGTTGGAACCAAACGTTGTGGAGATCACGGACTTCAATTTTCGGCAACAAAAAGTCGTTTATTATGGCGCGTTAGCTTTCGCCATTCCCTGGTACATTGGCGCCACCCTCGTCTTTGAAGAAAAATGGGCCGATGACTCCTCCAGCCCATAGGCCGCACCACATGGTTATTTTCAATGGATATAAAGGCTATTCTTGAATGGCTTTGGGTTGCTCTTCAGTCTAAATATGACTATTTTGATTATTGACGTCATTGCCATTAAACCAAGAAGGGACCTTATCGCGGCACACCTTAAGTTAGCCTAGCGCGCGATAAACACTTTTCACAGAGCGTCAATTCTCGTAAGTACGATTTGTAAACAGTGTTCAGACGTAAGTCTTTCCTTGACGAAATTTCAATGAATACTGAAAAAAATTATATATTCAGTTTAACAGCAGTCATGCGTGATCTGTCAAAAGAAACCCTATTGGAGAAAGTACATCCAATCTGTTCACCCTTTAGAATGGAATGCATCGTAACTCCATAAAATTTATGGCGACAAAAATGTGCTAAAGGAAAAACTGTTTTTAGAAGGGATAATAATAGAAATAAATATAAAAAAATTTTACACATTGTTTATAAGTACTGAAACTTTATAAAAAAAAAAATTATTTTAATTTTGCTTTAGAAAAATTAGCATATAAAAAATCACGTGACCCAAAGTACAAAGAAAAAAAGTTTCTCTAGGTTCTGCACCATTTCTCCTTGAAATGTTGATGGATCTGTAAAAAGTTAAAAAAATCTTATAAAATAAAGTTGTATTTATAGTTGTCGAGCCAGATTTTTGAATTTCGAAAAACTTTGCAATTTACGGCATTTAAAAAAAGTATGCGTTTTACGTCAGAAATGTCACACTTTAATTATATTATAAACATTTTTAATAAAAATATCAGAAATCAAATCTATAGAGAAATCATTTTCGAATATTAAAAAAAACAGCATCAAAAAATATTAAAAACTGTATTAGTTATCGTGCAGAACGTGCCGCGAAAAGTAGTTTCGAGAAAAACGAGAGTAAAGGTTGAGGTACAGGAGCGCGCGGACCGCTCTCTACCTAGTTAATCGGCTGTAGCAGCTTTAATATTGGGAATTTCCGCAATTTCACAGTATATTCTTAAGATACTATACTTTCGAAATACAGTACAATCGTGATAGTCCGACATTTCTTAATCCGACACGTTCGGTAATCCGACAACCTCATAACGTCTATGGATGCGTTTGGCATTATTTTATTTTGATCAGTCGTAGCAGAGGGGATTGTGTTTTGTTTCCCGGTCACAATGTATTTGTCATTAAATTTGAACGACGTGTCCTTATTTTCTGATTTGGTTTTACTTAGTGATGGCATCGACGTCAAACAAACGTAAACATACAACACTTACGCTGAATGATAAATGGGCCATAATTCAGCGATACGAGCGTGGTGAAACACCTCTTTACCTAAGTGGGATCTACGGAGTGGAACCTTCGGTAGTCCGGAATATTTGATAATCCGACAACGAGTCGGTCCCGTATGTGTCGGACTATCACGATTGGACTGTATCGAAAAAAAGATTAATTTTTTTTTAATTTGGACGTATGTAACCCCTTAATAAAACTTACGTGTGTTAGGGGCACAAATAAACTTCGCTCTAAAATCTAACTCACGATGTTAGCGAGCTTAGCTTGGATTCTCTGTAATAAACTAACACCATAAAAAAATCATAAACAGCAAACGCACATTTGAAAATTATGAGTATTTACATAGTAACACCCGATGATCACACAACCCAAAAAATTTCTAGCTGCTTGTAGTCAAAGGCCCAGCCAACGTATCGATAATCAAATTTTGTAATTTTTATAAATAGCCACAGTCCATATAAGAAGGTTATGTTCTGCAACCAAAAATGTGGTAAGCTAGCAACTGGAATGGGGAATCTCTTGAGCAGTTGAGTGAATGAGTGAGTGTGTGTGCGTGTGTGTGCACTATGAGACGGCAGAATGTGTTGTGGAGTGCTTAACAGGCATGAGCGATTTTTGTACGCTCTTGTTCCGGTGTGTTTTTTTATGAGTTGTGTTGTTGTTTTTTTCTTCTTTGCATTCGTTGATTTTTCATTACTACCGCCGACCGCATGTTACTGTTCTGAGCTTTTTAGCAACGCATGAAAATTTGTGCACTATGTAAGTTTGTGTGTGTGTTTGCCTATTTTATGTTTATCTACCAGACGGGCCTGGTATGTGTTGTTGTACGGTGTGCCGAAGTTTGGCGCTGTTGCTGCCGCTGCTAGCGTTTCACCACATTCTGTTTGGTGTATCGTCAGCCACCAACCATTGACTGGTCGGAGCAGCCAGCTGGCCAGCCAGCTGTGCATATACTACGAATTGTTTTTCCAGTTTCCTTTTAGTATGAGTTGAGCGCGCAATTTGTGTGGACGCGAAAACGGCAGTGGAGTTAAAGTGCGGTTATTATTTGTTTTTCTTTAATTTTACATGGCGTGCTTCTAACAACAATGTGATATGTTGAGATTATAAGAACAAAAATATGCTATAAAGCAACAAAGTAAATGCGTAGTTCAAAGGCTAAGTTTTGTGCTTTTTTGTAACGAGCAATAAACTAATTAAAGTTACTATAACAAAATATGAAATCTGCAAATATGTATATAAACCGGTGTTGAAAGAGACTTTCAGACTTTAGCTTTGAACTCAGCCAGCGGCGTGACCACGTGTACAGCAAGCACGGTTTGCAGTAAGAGAGCGTGAGCGAAGTTAGCGCAAAATAAAAGTAAAACAAAAAAACATACAAGTGCAAACTCGAGTAGAATTTCTAAAGAAAAAAGGGGCACATGTGTGCCGCGAGACAGAATATTTTATTATTTTTATTCACAATATATTTTTCGCTGAAAATATAATATATAAAAGTCTAGCAGCATAAAGGCGGTAAAAACATAAATGAATGACAAAAAATAAAGAACAAAAAAACAACACAAATAACCACAAAAATTCCAGCAACTAACCCGACAAAAGTGTTTTCTGCTTTGAATTTGTACGCCAAACGCGCCTTAATTTGTGCTTCGCCCCTTTAATATTTTGTTGTTTTGCTCCTATCATTGCCACGCTCAATGCGTGCTACGTTGTATGCGCGAGCACACTAATGAAGAATTTAAAAAAAAAATAAACTTTCGTATTCAAAATGCAAATTTTGTCGACGTTGACAAACTGATAACAACACACTGTGGTGCGCGCTTAAGCAAACGAACGAGCCACGCTGCCTAAACCCAGCAGTGAATGTGGGGCGCAAACGAGTGCAAGTACTGCGGGTAGTGAATTTAGTCACCACCCACAAAAACTAAACGCACACGCCGCACCCAACCCAAAAAAATTAAGCACAACTACTAAAGTCCTTTGCATTGACAAAATTAGTTAATAAACAGTTAAACAAAATAAACAGGTGGTCGATAGCGACAGAGAGAGAGAGAGAGCGAGAGCAACTCAGCGTGCGTGTGAGTGTAAGTGAAGTAAGAAGTAGAGTGCACTCACCGTGTACCGGCTGATGCAATAGAGCAACTTGATTGCTGGTAAATGAAGTAAAGGTGAAATTATTGTAGTTGAAAAGCCACTAAACAAATTTTGCATATACCACCGAAAACAATCGCTGTGTGTGCGCATGCGCACAATCTCTCGATCGCACCCTTATACTTATGAGCACACACCGTCAACAATCAACCCTCAGCCGCAAGCCTTGAAGAACCACTCAACTCAGCTACACACACAAACAACCCTTAGCACGAGCGCATACCACAAATACTACGCTCCACAATCGTCGTCACCAATACCACTTACCTGCATACGCACGTACTTCCAATTAGTGCCGGAAAAATCAATATTATCTTCCTTTGACTTCAGCAAGTAAAGTAGAAAATTCCACAAAACAAAACAATGGCTCGCATACAGGCTAGTGATAATGTACCGCCACGTCCTTTGTTCGATACACCCGTCAATTCTATCGCCGATGTGGGCGCGCAAAACAATTGCTCCGCGGATAGTTCCAGTCAGGGTTCGGGTGTAAAACTTAAAAAACAAATCGGCCTACTCGATGGTGTGGCTATTATTGTGGGCGTTATTGTTGGTGCTGGCATTTTCGTCAGTCCGAAAGGTGTCCTGCTCTACTCCGGTTCGATTGGTCAATCGTTGATCGTTTGGATATTGTGCGGTGCCTTGAGTATGGTCGGTGCGCTTTGCTATGCGGAATTGGGTGAGTAACAAAATGCAAAAAAAAAAAGCTCGTATATTTTGTAATAACCAGATACACATTTAGTCCCACATAAGTATGTGCATGTATTTAAAACTAATACCTGATTTTCTAGTCAGTTCCTGTAGTTTGCAGTCAATTCTAGTTAGTTTAGTTTTCTCTTTAGATGTTAATCGACGTCTAACTTTCGTGCGTTGAACTAAAATGATGTAAAATGGTTAACTGATTTCTAATAAAAAATGTTGATTTTTCGTAAACTTATTATTATTATTCCATACTCCTTAAAGGGCTTAATGATTCAACAAAAGTTTTCCAAACATTTCTATTTCTAGACATAAATTTCAGTTCATTAAACGACTTTACTTTCAGACAGCTAACAAAATATATATACAAACTTTGGTCATGCTGAGCTCTTCAGCACTCCACTTATCAATTTTCATTTAGACAGTCCTCAGTTAAAATTCTCTCCTGTCCTTCCCTTCCACCTAAAAGGTTCTCACAACATGCGTATCTGTCTTGAGGGTTTTTTGCTTATTTAGTGCTTATTTCATTAGCCATATACTTCAATAGTAAAAGCTACTCTAAGCGGGTGCTCATGTTTCCTATGCTTTAATTCAATTATAAGAGATGTTTGCTTGTGTGATTATCATTTTTCCGGTAGAAGACAACTTTTGCCATAAAAAAGTATTCAAAGGGGACTGAGGAGGCAATTAGGTATTTTTTATCTATCTAATTTTGAGTGCACCCCCAATGAATCTACCTACTTAGTCCTGCCGTTAGTTCTGTTACAAGTTAAGTCCATTATAGATATGAAATTATAACACTTTTTTAAATGAAGTTAGTTTTATTTAATCATGTAAATATTAAAACAAAAAACAAATTAAATTTTCATTCAAAATGATCTCAATTTGCCTTTACACAAGCCTTCAAACGATTAGGCCATTCAACTATTACAGCACGCAAGGTTTCCATGGATATTGGCATCGCTGCTGGAACCAAAGATTGTTTGAGACTCTCCAAATGTCGGTATTTTTTGGTTGGTGAAGTAGGGTTCAAAATGTCTTCGCGCTTACAGCGACCGTCGTCTACTGCGTCGTGTGGTGTGGCCACTAAAACGATCCCTCCTCTCCTTCTGGGGAGACACGCTTCCCGGATTTGCTTTCTATATTACTTCGGGAGGGCCCAGAACGGCATCCATTAAGGACCAACTCTATTCACCCACGTCTGGGTCCACCATATTTCTGGCCAACTTTTTTGCTATAGGCTCGTCTTTTTATGTCTCTTTCTGTGCGGCTTCGTTTTGTTGCACTGTGTCTAGGCCAATCTTTTTTTCCGTAGAATGTTATCGATGTACTTCTTTACCGCGTTCCAGCTGTCCTCGCGTTCGAGCATTTTGCTGATTATATTGCTCGGTGCGATGTCACCAATCTGCTCCCTCAGAGCATTTCTTTCCGCGATCCATCTGTCACAAGTAAAAAACGTGTGTTCAGCGTCATCGCTCAGCGCTTCGCAGTATATGCACTTGGAATCGGTTACCTTGCCCATGTGGTAGAGGTATCTCTGGAAGTATCCATGGTCCGAGAGGAACTGAGTTAAGAAGTACATAGTTCACTTCCCCGAAGTTCCTTTGAACGCATTTGCCAATTGATGGAATAAGTTTCGCCGTCCATCTGCCACTCGGTTCAGTGTCCCATCGGCTTTGCCACCATGACGTGTTTCTTCTTGGAATCCTACGCATTCGTTTGTTCCCGGACCATGAGGTCGACGGGTATTTGCCCGCTGTTCACGAAAATTGCTGCACCTGAGACAGTAGGTTGAGGCAACTCTGGGAGTCGCTGTTCCTTGCACCGCCTCCAGTACTTTGCGATTGGCTTTGCAGTTAGCACATTCCTCCATACTTCGCTGCCGTACAGGAGAATTGAGTTTGTGGCCGCCATAATTAGCTTTCTTTTGCTCTGTGAGCGCCCAGCGATGTTTGCCATTAATATACTTAGCATAGACGACCAAGCTTATGCGGCTATAAACCCAGGAATATTGATTTTTAGACACTGCTGGGTGGTTTTTGCCTTATGGGCTAGAGAGGAATCTTGCAGGAAGCTTCAACGCTCTCCATTGAAAAGAGTACTGCTCAACTGATCCGCCTCGTCTTCTAAGACATCCTTCTGGTACACTTTTGACTCGGTCTTAACCACTTTTTCGCTTAAATGAAGAGATGTAACGCCTCCCCTCCAAGACACTCCCCACCAAATCATTACAGAGGCTGGATGGTGACTACGCGAAACCCTTGGAGCAACATTTTTTGCGTCTTTGAAAATTTTAGAGAAAATTTTTTCATCTGTGAAAAGAATATTTTCATGGACGTTGACCGCGTGCCACTGAAGAAGCATATGTCGTTATCAAAAGATGACCAGTTGAGCGACGGAAAGCTTTCATGTGGAGGTTTTTTGTAAGACAATTGATGGCTGTTAAGCAGCATAAAGCAGAAGGTAGAAAAACAGGATGCAACTTACTTTAGCGAAATTTAGAGAACTTACATCAGCCAAACTGTTTGTGGTTAAATATTGTTGAGGTTTTTTGTATGACAATTGATGGCTGTTCTCTTCGGTGATGTAAACTTATATTTTTTTATAGGCAAGGAGCAGTCAGTGCATACAATTCGATATATCGAAATCGCATACTGATGATACCTCTTAACTACATTCATCTTCCTGCCGCTCTCGTCAGGTTCTACAAAAACAACTTATCAAAGTGAGGGTAGGAAAAAGGTTGAACACCCTAGTGTACTTGAAGTATCTGAATTAATCAGCTCTCATTGATTTTGAAAATATCAGCTGATTTGCTTACGTCATCGGGCTTCTGACGGCAGTTTGTCTACGAAAAAACTGAAATTGTGTTGATGATATATGAAAAATATCAACACAGCCACTGCTCATATTACTTCGTTGCTATTTGTGTTTACAATGACTGATCGAGCGAGTGTGTGAATATGAGTTCACGAGCGAGACTTGCTTCAGGTTTCTGTAGAGGTATTCGTGTTTAGTAGTCTCAGGGCGCCAAAATTGAAGTATATGCTGAGGGTTCAAGCAGTTCATGTTTCAATTAAGTCAATTTCGCCAGCTGTTTTGAAATGCTATTCGCTTTTATTATAAAATCTGTGTGAAAATGAAATGAGTGGGCAGAATTCTGCCGCCGAATTCCCGATGATGTGGCGGTCGAAGTTACTTATACCCTCACAATTTTGCTTCGGATGGCCAAACCTGGTAATCTATCATCCTTGTCTGAAAATCGTAATACTCTTATTATGGTTGAGTATTTTTAAGAACAGCTTCATAACTTACTTACAAGTTCTCTAACAATGCACGGTCAAGTTGGCAGTTTTTCTAGCAAATAAACTGCAAATCTGTTAGTGAAGTTATTTGAGTTTGTATGTCAAACTTTCTCCGTCCTGCAATGTAAAATACCCTCACATCTTAGCCAAAGTCGAATTATTGGAAGTGTTTGACAACATTTATTTTTTTCAATATTTTTGAATGCATGAAACAAATTATTTAATGCTTAATTGGTTTTTAATGCTAATAGGAAAAAAATAAAACACCCAATCAGCCAAAGTGTGTTTACTGATAATGGAATTTAGAGCTCCCCAAATCTGCATTCTTTAATTCTTTAGTGTGCGATCAAATTAAAAAAAAGGCAATTAGCAAAGTCAATAAAATAAAGTAAATAATTATTAAACAAATATAATTCAATTTAACCCAAACTAAGCCAAATATTTAATTAAAAATCTAAAAAGAAATAAATTAAAAATAGCTTAAAACCTAATTACACAGTAAAAATGCACTAATTGATGTTCAGTTGCAAATTCATGAGTTATAACTTTGACTCACCCAAAATTGTGAAGAATACGAGTAAGCTATTGATAGGGCGCCGGGGATCACGTGAGGACAGAATTAAAGTTGATAAATAAAAATGTTATATATAATTAACTGGAACTCATCACTCATATATACCTATATGTACGTCTGTATATATGTATGTACAATATATACCCTGCAGGAAAGCTCAATGGTAATGAACTTCCTCGCTTCTACAACCTTTTCAATTATTCTAAGAATTGGTTTATTTGTAGGATTGAGTGAGAAGTAAACTTAAACAAATTTTGAAAAAAAAATTATAGTTTATAGATTTATTCAACGATGAAACTTGCAGCAGCTACTGAATGCTCAGTTATTATTACAAAGATAAAATTTTTTTTTTTAAATTATTAAACAAAAAAAACTTTTATTTTTTATTTTTTTAAGTTATTTTATCCTTAAAAAAAATTTTTTATACTTATTGATAAAATACACTTAATCTTAAAAAATTTAGAAAAAAAAATTGTTTTTGTGTAATATTTTTAATTGGTTTAAATGTTGGCCTGAATAAGAAGTAAACTGAAAAAATATCTTTTTATTGTTTTTAAGTGTATTTTATCTAAAAAATTTAGAAAAATAAATTTTTTTTATATAATTTTTTAATTAGTTTAATTGTAAAAAACATTAAAAAACACATTTCAAAAATTTCGGGCAAAACAAATTTTATTTTTAAGTGTATTTTATCCTTAAAATATATATCTTTTATTGTGTTGAAGTGTATTTTATCTTAAAAAATTTAGAAAAATAAATTTTGTTTTATAATTTTTTTAATTAGTTTAATTGTAAGAAAACATAAAAAAACACATTTCAAGATTTTCGACAAAAACATTTTGTTTTTTAAGTGTATTTTATCCTAAAAATAAATCTTTTTTATTGTATTTTATCTTAAAAAATTTAGAAAAATACATTTTTTTTATATAATTTTTTTAATTAGTTTAATTGTAAGAAAACATAAAAAAAACATTTCAAGATTTTCGACAAAAACATTTTATTTTTTAAGTGTATTTTATCCTAAAAATAAATCTTTCTTATCGTTTTTAAGTGTATTTTATCTTAAAAAATTTATAAAAATAAAATTTCTTTTATATAATTTTTTAATTGGTTTAATTCTAGACTTGAATAAGAAGTAAGTTGAAAAAATGTTTTAAATAAATCTTAATAGTTATTAGAGGCTACTGAGCCTAGTCTAAGCTATTTAAATATATAAAAACATAAAAAATGTGAATTTCAAACATTTTGGACAAAAAATATTTTTATTTTTTATTTTTTTTTTAAGTTATTTTATACGTAAAAAATATTTTTTTTATTGTTTTTTTAAGTGTATTTCATCCTAATAAATTAGGAAAATAAAATTTTTTGAAAATAATGTTTTCAGTTTTTTTTAAGAATTCGTTTAATTGTAGGCTTGAATAAGAAGTAAACTGAAAAAAATTTGGAAAAAACGTTAATAGTTTATAGATTTATTCGTTGTTGAAACTTGCAGGGGTTATTGGACATAGTCTAAGTTAAAGGGTTATCTAATAAGAGGTATTATTTTGATATTAAAAAAATTATATTTTTTAATATAAAAGAAAGGATGTTTATTTCATTATAAAGAGGAAGGTATGCCGTTAATAGTGGAAAATAACATCAAGCAAATGACCACCACAACAACGCTTACAGGACAATATTCTTTGCATGACATTTTCCATAACCGAATTACAAAGTGGCTGCCCTATGTCTTCGATAGCCTCGCGAATTCCATCTTTGAGGTCTTGAATCGACCCTGGGCAGTTGGCGTAGACCTTCTCTTTCACGTGGCCCCAAAGAAAAAAGTCACAAGGTGTTAAATCACAAGATCTCGGTGGCCAATTGTCATTACCTCTTCGCGAGATAACACGGTCCGGAAACTTTTCCCGTAAAAGATCAATGGTTTTGTTGCTTGTGTGGCACGTAGCGCCGTCTTGTTGAAAATAAACGTTATCCAGATCATTTCTGGCCATAAAAAATCGTTAGTCATCTCTAATGTAATCTAAATAATACCTGTTATTGGAAAACCCTTGATTATTAAAATCATAAAAACAGAGAAAATTTTCAAAAATATTTTTTTTTATGGTATTTCATCCTAGAAATTAAAAAAAAATATTTTGTATATGATTTTTAATAAATTTTTAATTTATATTTTTATAAATAAATTTTTTTATATAATTGTTTTTTTTTTTAATTCAATTTATAGTTTTATAAATAAACTTTTTTATATAATGTTTTATAAATTTTTAATTTAAATTTTTATAAATTCATTTCTTTATATTATATATTTTTATTTAATTAAGTTATTTAAAAACGAAAATGGATGATTAATTTTGTGCCACCTCGTATCTAGCATAAAAATATCTATCAAAACGTAGCTCTAAATTTTAAATACATAATTTATATATGTAGACCTGCTGTTAAAAGTCAATCAAATCAATAGGTCTCATGTGCCAACATTTCTTAAAAACAGATGTTCCTCCCTGACGTGTACTCGTATTTCGTTGTCACTCCATATACGAGTATTTAGTAAGCGCACTGTTGACTGTCGTCGCTAGGTGAATAGCGAATTTAATTTTGAACCAGTCATTTGTTTTTTCACTACTTCGGGGCTTCACTGTTTTTCCTACAGGGTATGCGCAAAGACATACGAGTACTTGAAGGGTAGATAAAAAAGCAAAAGAAAACCAAATAAGGTCTTCAATTTTACCGCAATAATCTTGTCCATTCGTTCCATATCCGTTCACTCCATGTGGAAATGTATGAAAGTAGGGCTGAATGGAATTAGCGAAAAAAACTTATTTAGAAGAAGCTGAAGGTAGAAAAGCATGATGCAACTTTCTTCAGCCAAATTTAGAGAACTTACATCAGCCAAACTGTTTGTGGTTAAATGCCACCAGTCTGCTTACATACTCGAACATTCATGCGCGCGCAGTTGGTATACACAACTTCACGCATTTGTTTAGAACAGTTTTTAGGTCACAACGGAAGAAAATTTGAATGAAAAAACTATCATTTTCTGTTTAGAGATAAATAAAATGCTAAAGAAATTACGATAAGACATTCAGGTGTTTATTATGATGTTTTTGAATTGTTGTTGGTTGAAGATTTTTGTATGTTGAAATAAGTTTCATAGATAAGAAGGTATTTGAGTAATGCGTCAGAGCTGGATGGTGAATTTCAGGAATTTTAAATAAAATAAAATAATTTATATATTTATTTATTGAAATTAAATTATGCGTTTTTGGAAATATTGGCATAGTGGAAATTCTAAAACCGCAAAAAGTGCACTATTCAAAGGAGGAAAAATACCAAGAAAATTTGGGTATCAACCGAAAAGTTCGCACGGAAGCTTTAAGTAATCCGGAGGTATTTTTGAATAGGGTTGCCATTTTATTTTAAACAATGCACCTAATTTGAAAAAACAAATAATTTTATTTTTAATAAATAATAAAATTTTATTAAAGCAAAATACATTTAAATTATTATTATTCTTTATTGAATAGTTTTACGCGTCACATCTTTCATTTAACGCATTTTTGTTTTTTTGAATTGATGTTGGAATGAAACACAATATTATTCTAGTAATTTTGAATACCAATAAGTCGCTTTTATTGTGCTTTCTTGCGATCATAAAACTTGAAATCAGAATTAAATTGATTATCAAATTCAAAATAGCTTTAAGTAATCCAGAGTTTTTTTTAATAGAGTTGCGTTTTTAACGTATTTTAAATAACGTATGTATATTATGGAAGTTATGTTCGTTCTTTTCTTTATTTTTTATTTTTATTTATTTATTTTTTTTTTTTTTTATCTTTAGTTTTAATACAATTTTATTAGGGTTAAAATTCTGCAGCCATCTTGAAATTGCGTACATACATAAATTTGTATCTGTAACTTCAATTTTTTTTTTTAACAGGCGTTAGAGTACTTTTCGCATTAGAGCCGCTCTTTTGATTTTTAGTTTTATTTTGTTTCTATTTCTATTTTTTGCATTGAGTTACCTGTGAGTAAGCGTAAGTAAAATTTTGAGCGCGGCATTAGAGCAAATTTATTTAGTGCTTGCTCAACTAAACCATAGTGAGGCGCTCTCTTAAACTACTTCTCTTTGCAAAGTTGTTATGCGTTGCCAACTATTTCTTATATAAACAAATGTTATCGCAAATTTAGTGTCATTCATCAGGAATCCAAGTTAATTTGATAATTTCAAATAATTATCCTCTTATCCATAGCAAAAAGGTCAGTAGTAATGAAAGTAGAGCTGATTTCGAAGTCTAGAATGATTTCTAGTTTGTTATTCTAAAATCGATTCAAAGAAAAAAATTCGTGTGACGCGAAAAACTATTCAATTTCCTCATTGCCTCGTTAAATAAAAGGCGTGACCCGAAAAACTATTCAATTTCCTCATTGAATAATCTTTCGCGTCACACCTTATATTTAACGATTTTTTTCTTTGAATCGATTTTAGAATAACAAACTAGAAATCATTCTTATCAAATCAATCTTCTTTTCTTTCTTAATTGTATTTTCCTTGATATTCGTAATTAAAAGATAATTGCTGATTTTATACATAATTCATGAAATAGTCAATATCCAAAATGTATTGCAATGGCACGCAAAGACAATAAATTAAGTTTATCTGAAGCGTACAGGGATGATTAAGAAGGTTTTACGACCTGTGAACACGCAACATACGCCTATGTGAGAAGAAAGGAATCTTCACGCACTTGTTACTGTTGCTGGTGTTGTTGTTGTTACTGTTATTACTGTTACTGTTGTAGAAGCTTTATAAGTTCTGCCTAAATTGGTACTTCATTAAATGTTACTATTAAAGTCATCTAAAATTAGACTTCTCTTTTGCTCACAAATTTGTTGTTATTGTAACGATTGCATAAAAAGTATTACGCTTTTCATTCTAAGAGCAATTGTTGCAGACCTCAACTTTGTGCTCTCGACATATGTATGTATACTTTTACTGCACTTCGCACATGTAAAATTTGTTTTTATAAAATTGTTCGTTAGGCTTTTTTGAAACTCCACTCCATTTTTCCACCCTGATATAGCAAAATCACAAAAACACCGGCTCTGTACCTTTAACTCCCAAACAAATTGTTGCTGGAAAGAAGGCGGAAAGTTTCGTAAATGTTACATATTATGTAGTTGTGGCGACGAACTTCATAACAACAAAACAACAACACTTTGTGCAATGGTATAGTATTACTGCATACAACAAAATAGCGTCGGCAACTGAGATTGCACGATATTTCAAGGCGATCGGCAAAGTGAGAGAAAAATGTGTGTTAGTCGAATCGGCTCAGCGCACAGCTTTAAATGAAGAGTACTGTAATGAGGACGACGAAACAGCTAGTGAAGGAACTAATGACGTTATGCTAAATAGGAAAACAATTACATCCGAGAAGGCAATATCAGCATTCAATATAGACTTGGATTGGGCAAAACAAACTTAAACGATGTTATGGCGCTGCAGAGGGTTAGAGAGAGTGGGGTGCTGAACAAGCGATTGTGTACAAAATGAACAAAAATCGAAAATGTCTTTAATTTCACATGAAACTTGAATACGCTTTAAAGCGTATTTAATTAATATAATAAAAAAACAAAATTAAGAAAACATTTCTTCTAATAGCGGTCACCCCTCGGCAGGCAATAGCAAACCTCCGAGTGTATTTTTGCCATGAAAAAGGTTCTCATAAAAAAATATCTGCCGGTCGGAATCGGCTTGAACTGTAGGAACTGGAAAATAGGAGGAGGAGCTTGTCCAAACACCTGAAAAGGGTGTACGCTCCAATTATATGTATGTAGATATATATATATAATAAACACAAATAAACTTGCATTGCTATCAGTAAACAAACTATTTTAATTTGATTGAAAAAAAAATTTGAGTACTTGCGACAACCTCGAAACCGATCCAGGTTTTCATTAATATTTTTTTATTAATCAAGCAGACAACCATAAGTTATTGTACAGCGTTTGAGTTTAATTCTAAAAGATTAAAAATATAGGTTTTTAAGCGAAAAAAAATTTTACAAGGGGAAATAGTAGGCTGTAAAAAGTGGAAGTAGGAGGGGAAGAACAAGGAAGCATTAGAAGAGCACACGTGAGGGATTGGACTTTCTACTGCACTTACAGGTATTTTTATTTTTCACAGTAAGTGAAATGCCATCGCAAAATCGCGGTGCATTGACGTCTAGGAGAATAATAAAATTATAAATAAGAAGGTTTATTCAAGTATGATAGATACCAGGTTTGCTCGTTAGGTATGGTGAAAAAAAAATTTTGAGGGGAACTTAGCTTTAGCTTAGTGAAACACAAAACGAATAACGAAGATCCAAATTTCCCCTCAAATTTTTTCTTTTCTGGCTTTAGCTTAATGAAACACAAAACGAATAACGTCGACATATTTGTCAAAATCGCTCAGAGCCGAATAACGGCTGCTAGGTAGTACACCTCTAAAACTCTTTTCACCATAATGCTTAATCGGAAATGTTTGCGGTTTATTTTTTAAAATATCAGAATGACAAGTAAAATTTTCAAATAACAAATAATTTTTTGGAGCAATAAAATCATATCCCAATGATATTATTTGTTCTCAATTCCGAATGAAACGATTCACTTTTCTTTGACAATTTTCTGTGTATGTAATTTTATAGGACAAAAAATGTTTGTGTACAAGTTTGAAGAGTTCGCAAAATCGCGTTCATTATTCTTTTTTTTTTTCTTTTTTTGCTGGCAATGCTGCGAATTTGCTCCATATAAAGAAATGTCGTTCGTTATATGGAAGAAAGGGCATAACTAAAAAAATTATCAAAAATTGAGACGAATTTTGCACTACTTTAAACTGGTCAAAATTGAATGGGCTTTGTAAGCTGCATACTCAGAATTTTTCTAAAAATTCGAACCAAAAAATTTGAAATTTTTATGAAAACTTGTTGATTTTTGTTTTTATTTTTTTAGAAAGATTGATAATTAGTAGTAGCATGAACTTTATTTTTATATGAAATAAAAAATAAATATTTTTGAAAATATATAAGAAAATAAAAAAAATATTAAAAAAAATAAATAAAATGAATAAGTATAAATATATTTGTTCATTTATTTATTAAAAGAGTAATAATTATAAAAAATCATTTCACATAAAAAACTAAAAGGATCAATGGTTCAAGACGCAAATCTCCGAACCAATGGGCAAATCGCCTAGCGTCTTTCGGGCTGAAATTCAAGAAAATTTAATCTGTGCGAGAAGAAATCATATTAGGGGCAAAACAAGGATGCAATCAAACTGCATTTAAAGCACCAGCTTCACATTCTGTGCATCGAAACTCGGGTACGAATGCCTTAACAACCTAACCCAACTTAGTGCAATAAATAAAATTGTACTTTGCTGGTTTCCTGGTCTATCTGGAATAAAATGTTATGAAATTGCTAATGAACTCCCTAGGGGGGTCAATGTCCCCAGGCAGGAACCTTACTGTGGTATCAACTAAGCAGAAGTAAAATCTAGGGTAAATAGTTGGGGAAATACTCAAAGAATTACCCATTGGGAAGAGACACAAGAACTCCGTGAAGCCAAAGGGTTACAGACCTTTTACCTACAACAGGGAATTGCATAACATGCGTAAAGTAGGCATCAGGAAAATAGTAGGTTTTCTGAGAGCTCACTTAAATTACCATCTCTCAAAAATTCACATGGCGAATGAAACAGAGTATAGACTCTGTCGGAAGGGTAATGCAACCACAGAGCATATCTTTTGTAACTGTATTGCCTTGGCATAGTCAAGACTGCAGATCTTTCACACAGATTAAATGGATTCATATGAAATAAAGAATTTCCCCGTTGCATATATCTCGAATTTTGTTCGCAAGGCGGAAAATTTACTGAAATAATTTGGATTTCAACCAATTCCCAGGCTGACGCAAGGAGCATCTAAGTTAAGCAAAACGTGCTGTAAAACTTTTAACGCTAGTCACATATTAATGCTTTAATGTTGTCTTCTAATGCGCTAATTCAAGTAGGCTTGTCTAAATAGACATGAGCTTTACCATAGACCCACAAAAAATAATCTAAAGGCGTTATATCGCACGGTCTGGGTGGCCAATTGACAGGTCCCGAGGGTGAAATAAAATGTTCACCGAACTCGCCGAACTTACGATTCGCTGCATCTTTGAAGAAATACGGTCCAGCCCATAAACCGCACCAAACTGTGACCTTTTCTGGATACATTGGTAGCTCTTACAATTCTTCTGGCTGATCTTCACTCCAAAATCGACAATTCTGCTTATTTACGTACCCATTGGTCCAAAAATAAGCTTCGTCGCTGAACACAATTTTTCGATAAAAAAGTGAATCTTCGGCCAACTTTCCAAGAGCCCATTCACCAAAAATTCTGCGTTGCGGTAGGTCGTTCGGCTTCAATTCTTGCACCAGCTGTATTTTGAAAGGCCTCACACCAGAATCCTTTCGCAAAATTTTTCACGTTGTGGAGTAACAGAGACCCAATTGCTGCGAACGGCGAACGGCGACGAATCGATAATTGATGGTCATCATTAACACTGGCCGATACACCTGCGATATTTTCTTCAGTTCGCACTCTACGTAAGCGTGTCGGTGGTTTCATGTCCAATAATGTAAATTTAGTTCTAAATTTAGTCACAATAACTCGAAAAGCCGCTTCAGTGTGTCGATTAAACTGACCATAAAACGGGAGAAGCGCGCGATAAACTTTCTTAAGGGGTTACATGGGTTTCGTTAGCTCAAAAAATCGATTTTTTTTTTTTTGCTTATTAATTTCTACAACTTCTCAGGAATATTATCCAAAATTTTCAAGTCGATCAGAGTAATAAATTCGGAGATACAGTCTTTGGGATGTGTGCGCTCCAAGCCACTTTTATTGTTACTCAAAACTTTAGACGCGTTTTTCTCGGAACCGTGTTTTTAAAGTCGGTCAAATGTTCTCCAAAACTACTCAACCGATTTTGATAAAATCTTACACAGGTGTTCAAAACACAATTTACTCGTGCTTGAACCTTCGATTTTGTTTTTTTTTTTCAATTACAACTATTTAAAAAAAACAAAATGTCAAGCAAATTTCACCGAAATTTTCATTTTTTTACAAAAATGTCTGCCAAAATTCCAATTTTTATGCTGCCAACGCGGACGCACCTTTTTTTCGAGGGGTCACCGAAAATGACGCCACAATTTAGGAGTTTTAATTTTTTTTTTGAAAATTTCAGAAATTATTTTTTAAATATGTATCTAGAAAAAAGTTTGAATTAAATAAATAATTTTTTACATAGAAAAAAAAAATTAAAAATAGGCTTTTTTTACCCGACGAAACTCATGTAACCCCTTAACAGAACACGCATTTTTATAATAAAGTTCAATGATTTGCAAGCGTTGTTCGTTTGTAAGACGATTAATGTTTAAATTATAGACCAAACTGAAGATGTTTGACAGTCAAACAAACATGAAACGTGCATCAGCTGTTTAAACCAACTGTTTAAAAAATAATAGCTAAAAAATCACCCGTTATTTCTAAAGCATTTAGATTGAAGTGACGGCCATTGGGCACACTAAAGATACTAAAATTATTATTACCATAAAAAACTAAAGCACTGACTACATTGACCTTCGGCTACAGCATAAAATTAAATAGTCAAAAGTTTGTCAAATGTGAAATATTTTCTCATTCTTTGCTATATCTTCGTTTTGTTCTTCTTCCAGGCACAATGATTCCGAAATCAGGTGGCGATTATGCGTACATCGGCACCGCATTCGGTCCCCTGCCCGCCTTTTTATATCTCTGGGTGGCGTTGCTTGTGCTCGTGCCCACAGGAAATGCCATAACGGCGCTCACATTCGCACAATATTTGCTGCAGCCATTTTGGCCATCGTGCGATGCACCCACAGCGGCGGTACAGTTATTGGCAGCGGTGATGACATGTAAGTTTCCAAGCGATACCTATTTTCACATAACTTTGAGCAGATTTTAAAATAATATTTTTTATTTAACTTACTCCCTTACCCTCACCCTCAGGTATTCTCACGGTCATAAATTGCTATAACGTTCGTTGGGTGACACGCGTCACTGATATATTTACCGGGACCAAGGTATTTGCGCTATTTGTTATTGTTGCCGCTGGCGTTTGGTATCTTTTCGCTGGCAATACTGAGTTATGGGAGGAACCAATGCGTGGCACATTCAAAGCACCCGGTCTAATAGCACTCGCCTTCTACAGTGGACTGTTCTCGTATTCCGGTTGGAATTATTTGAATTTCGTCACAGAAGAACTGAAAGATCCATATAAGAATTTACCGCGTGCCATTTGTATTTCAATGCCTGTAGTAACGCTAATTTATGTGGTGACAAATGTTGCCTACTTTTCGGTACTCTCGCCAGAGGAAATACTATCTTCGGAAGCGGTCGCTGTGACTTTCGGCGATAAGATGCTCGGTTTCATGGCCTGGCTTATGCCATTCTTCGTTGCCTGCTCTACTTTCGGTTCACTAAATGGTGCCATATTCGCGTCGTCACGTCTCTTCTTTGTCGGTGCACGAAATGGTCATTTGCCTGCAGCGATTTCGCTGATTAATGTGAACTGCTTGACACCAGTGCCGGCGCTAATATTTCTGGTGAGTGTAGTAAATACTGATAGATTACTTTCAATTATTTTCTTATAATATTAAAATAAAAAAAACATCTCTTCCACAGTGCATACTTACTTTGGTGCTGCTCTTCATCAGGGACATCTATTCACTCATCAACTATGTAAGCTATGTGGAGGCACTCTTCACGCTACTCTCTGTGTCGGGGTTGTTGTGGTTGCGTTATAAGCAACCAAAAACTGAACGACCCATACGTGTCAGCCTCTTTTTACCCATCATATATTTGTTGACGTGTCTTTTCCTTGTGATCTCATCCGTCTTCCAGTCGCCCGTCGAAGTGGGTGTAGGCACAGTCATTATACTCTCCGGCATTCCCATATACTACTTGACTATTCAACGACCTGTCAAATGGCTGACGGGTCTGTCACAAGCGATTAATCTTTGGTGTTCAAAATTCTTTATTTGTATGCCAAATCAGGAGAAATTCGATTAGTAACTAAGCGGTAAACAATTAGATTAAGTTCTGTTAAGTCATATCCGATAAAAAATACGAGTGTATGGTGGCAAAATTATAGGGACAAATATTTGACTATAGTTGTATTACATATGTACATACATACATATGAGAGATATACAATGTTTTTGACAATAGCAAAATGACGTGCCTAAAACTCCCCTCAATAAGAGAAAAAACCAACAATCGCATTGAAATATCTCCCCATATTGGAAGTATGAGAAATACATAACTGTTAAGCTCGTGTACATATACATACATACATATAGCATACTTGTAATTCTTGCACAATGCTAGGCTATAGTAATAATTCTCTCGATTTACACTCTCCGTTTTACATAACGAAAAGTTGAATGAGATTATTTACACTAAATCAAAAATTACGCAAGACTCGAAAAATTATTTCAACACTTTTTTGTACCCTTCTCCCCCTACTATGGTAGAGTGATTTGGCATAACAAAGGGCATGGTATGATACTGTTTTGGGGAAAAAAGAAATCCATTATTTTCTCGTTACACGGCTGTAGTGATCGATATCTCGTAAACTATCGTCCAGACAAAGTTTATGCACCTTGTCAAGGTAACATTTTACACTAAAAAACTTCTTTTGCTGTTTTTTTTTGTTTTTGCTCCACTCAGTTATGAGTTACAGGGTGTTGACAGTGGAAGCCAACAAATAGCAAATTTGGTACATTTTGCGGTTTTCCCTTGATAAAGGCGAAAATGCAAGCCAGGCCGCTGAAATTGTAAAAGATGTTTATGGTGCCACTACTTTAACATTCAATGACGTGTATTTTGGTTTCGTCAATTCCGTTTATTTGCTTCCGTTCCGTTTGATGTTAAAGGAAATGTCGATAATGTCGATAAAATCACAGAAATAATAGAAGTTCACCCGCAGTTAGTAGTCGTAGCATCGACCAGGAGCTTAAAATTGACCATAAAACGGTCATAAACCATTTGCGCAAAAAATGTACGCGAAAGTAATAGATTTCTTTTTCCCCAACCTAATATTATATAAATATTAGGGTGGGTTAATTTTTATGGAACTATTTTTTCCGCATCATTCCTAGTAGATTTAGATTTTACCTAAAATTATACCAAACAAAATTCCATTAGAGCATAGCTCTGAAGTCAATTTCGTGCTATACAAATTTTAAAGGAAACTATTTTTTGTTAAAATGAAGTTAATATGCACATATTAATATGAACTAACGTGCTATGAATTTAATTTGTTCAATTCAAACTTGTACTTGGGAATTTTTTGGTATGAAGAATTTATTTCTTATATCTATTTTTTTATTTAAGAATGCCTCCGAAAAAAAAATTTTACCACCCTAATGTATCGGGTGATTTTTCAAGAGCTTGAGAGCTTAAAATGATAATATAAAAACGAAATATTGTTGGACTGAATTTTTTTTAATAAAATCTGGTAGCTAATTTCATGCCATTTATTTTTTGAATCTGATATACGGCCTATATCCGCCCCGGCTAAGAGTTAGAATCCTAATGAGGTTTGCATTTCGACCTCATGGTCTTTTGCGCCCTCTCGCCTAAGACTTGCCATCAATCGATCAGTCCAAATTTCGACTACTTTGTCCATTAAAACTGAACAATAAATCTAAATGAGCTGAATCAGCAAAAATGCGGTGCAAACGATGGTGATTTGGCTTAAATTCTTGGGCGAGCTGTATTTTAAAGACACGTAAACCTAATGTAAAACTTTCCATGTAGTTGGAGGGAAAGACCAACAAGCTTAGAATGACGGTGAATCGACATTTCGAAGATTTCTTCAAAACTTTGATCTATGAACTTCGCGAACGGATTCATTTATTTCAAAGAAAATTTCCACAATTTGGAAGCATTGATCTAATGTTAAATGCTTTATGTTGACTTGCCAAGCCTTATATTATATATCTATATATTAGCGCGTACACCGTTTTTGGGTGTTTCCCCGAGCTCCTCCTCCTATTTGTGGCATGCGTCTTGATGTTGTTCCACAAATGGAGGGACCTATAGTTTCAAGACGACTACGAGAATACAGAGCATATATCTTTTATGAGGAGTTTTTCATGGCAGAAATGCTCTCGGAGATTTGCCCTTGCCTGCCGAGCGGCGACCGCCAAACCTTACTGAACAGAAATGTTAAAATGTCCCCAAAGTTTGCCATTGTCGGCTGTCAAACCATAGTTATCGATATCCATAGTTCCCATGCAGCAAAAAACATACCCGACATAAATTCACTTCGCAGTCTTCATTTTTTGCGACCATATTTTTACCAAATGCATGATATTAGTTTTTCATAGTTGGAGTTTCAACTATTAGTCTATAACACCATGACTCCAAACTCTCCCATTTTGTCGCGCCTATTCATATCCATCGCACGTTTCGAAGTAAGGCTACCTTACCTAACCTAACCCAATCATTTGTAGTAAACTCAACTTTCGATCAAACCCTTTTTCACCTCTTTTTAATCATTACATTCCTATTTCCAAACTCTGCAAAAATCCATATGCCAAATTTGGTATTTATTTGCAAGAATCCCTGCACTAAAACTAGCGCGCTCCAAATTATAGCCTTACTTTCTTTCCTTGATCTTTACTATTTCTATTACTTTCTCATTACCTTTTGTCGAATGCAGTGACTTTCAGTTATATTTGCATTAGGCGATTTTATCAACAAATTATATATTAAGTATTTAGTTGTATTGTAAATATTGCCATGTAACTCTCCAATCAAGTGTTTTTAGTCTATGGAATAACTAAAATTTAAGCTAAAAATGAATTAATGAAAAAGACAAAACAAAAAACTCAGAGAATATAGATTTTTGTGCTCGCAGACGACAATATTTACATGTATGTAGATATTTATGAAAAATTAAATATAAAATAAAAGGGGCGAATTTTTTATGTATGCATACGAGGTGTGATCAAAAAGTACGGAGACTTTTCGAATTTCGTATGCAGCGTATTTTCGATTTTCGTTTTTTTTTTCTTTTTTGTGCTGCTACGCAAGTCCTGAGGATGTGTTTTCAGTGTCAGCAGCGTGACATATTTGGTTTTGTTTTTGACAGATAAAGGGTTTTCCAATAAGACGTGTTATTCCCGTAAAAGATTAAGAGTTTCGTTGCTTGTGAGGCACATAGCGCCGTCTTGTTGAAAATAAACGTTGTCCAGATCAGTACCATCCAATTCCGGCCATACAAAATCGTTAATCATCTCTCGATAGCGCAATCCGTTCACCATAACTGTTGCTCCAGCTTCATTTTCGAAAAAGTAAGGTCCAATAACTCCGTCGGACCATAAACCGCACCAAACAGTCACACGTTGAGGATAGAGAGGCTTTTCAGCAATAACTCTTGGATTTTCTGAGCCCCAGATCCGGCAATTTTGCTTGTTGGCGAAGCCATCGAAGTGGAAATGGGCCACATCACTCAAGATGATTTTTCGATAGAATTCCGGATCATTTTCATGCTTTTCAAGGACCCAATCAGCAAAGCCACGACGGTGTTGATGATCGGCCGGCTTGATTTATTGTGTTAACAGCACTTTATAAGCCTTAACACCCAAATCCTTATGCAAAATATGGTGTAATGACGTTTGGGGAATACTTAATCTCAAGGACCGCGAGGAATGGACAAACTTGGGTTTTCTTCACCCCTTTCGTCTACAACAGCAATATTTTCGGCTGTTCTTGAGTGACGTGCGCGGGTTTTATTCTTCACATCACCAACTTGTCCCAACAGCTGGAATTTTTTCACCAATTTCTGTATTGCGGTTCGACAAGGTGCTTCTCGATGACCCAAAAATGTTCGAGTTTTACGAACCGTCTCTGCCAAATTTCACCATTTTTATAGTGAATTTTGATCATTTCAATGCATTGTTCAAGCGTGTATCGTTCCATTTTTATTAATGGCGTAGTTTCTACTTGTCAAATATCAAAAAAATGACAGCTTCAAAAGTGACATCTACCGAAATAGCAGCCTATTCAAAATAACACCTGTTATTGGAAAACCCTTTTACAAATGTTAGACGTGTTTTCTGCTACCGAAAAACATTTAATCTTGTCGCAACCACCATACACGTCACACTTGACCGCTTGCTGTCTTTTCTTGTACCAATGACAGAACGAGGCTGGTCAGAGGTGGTTCGTGGTTTCGAAAAAGCGTTGGCACCATGACTTATCGCATTATTTCCGTCAGGGACTACTTGCAAGGAGACAAAATAAATAATAAATTGTTAAGTAAATAATTGATTATTTTTCCAGAAAAATAAAAGGTCAGCTTACTTTTGGAACACACCTCGCATACTTGTAATGATAATAATATAAGATAAAACAAAATTTTATTTATAATTAAGCAAGAAAAAAATGTATAATTAAGGAAAAAAGTAATACTTAAGCATGAACTCTGACCTTGGCGTAAAACGTTTGAACTCATGAAAAAATTTACTAGATACAGAACTTTGAACAGTAACGCTGTCAGTGGAAACAATAAACTCTTGTTAAGCCGTAAATAACAACAAAAACGATTTCTTAAAATATAATATTATGAACGAAATCTGAAATCTACAAAAATTGTTTATTATGTGAATAACTCAGCAACGCAGGATAAAGAATTTATTAATTGAATAAAGTTGATATTTATAGAAAAAGAAATTTATAATAAATAACATATTTTTAATAAAAAAAAATTAAGAATTATTTTTCTTGAACGCCTATACAATTTTAGGTGAGTTCAACAAAGCGCGGGAAGCATTTGTATGTCTATGTCGTCGTAAAGCTCATACAGCTGATCGTTCCATCGCCTGCGATACTCGCCGTCACCACGTTGTTGATTCTCCTTTTATGGGTATTTTCCAAGATTTGGCGTATGTTAGAGGATGGTCCCATATGTAGAAGTACATGCAAGTGGGAAAAGTTACTGATCGCTGTTCATTTGGGAGTAGCCAGTAGAACGATTCTTCTACATATGGTTCAAGCAGCTCACAACTTCCGGGATTAACCCAAGTACCCTCTGGGTAGCTTCCGAACACCCATTCGGGAGTGAGCCAACGTAAAAAGGCGAAGCATCCTAGGAGAACTGGTTGTGCGCTGGGTTTGGGACGCGCACTTAAAACTTCCCGCTATGAAAGCATGTACAAAGCCTCGGATGAGCTCATACGATTACATTGCCAAGGATGCCAACTGCCACCAGAGTACTACTGCTATAACTCCAAATCAAACCTTTGTGGCATGGTAGCCATTGTACAAAATTATAAGTAAGAACCAAATTAGAATTTTTATGGTAACATTAAAAACAATAGAATATCGACAGAAAAAAAATACAAAATTGAAAAAATGGAAATAATAACAAATATTTTTTATACTCGTATATAATATTTTCTAACAATAATAATGCCTTTTGTTTTTTGAGAAATATTTAAATTTGTGCGAAATTTTTTAGACTTTTTGATAGGATTTATTGTGCAATTTAATCTTTTGTATGCCACAATGTTAGAGAAAAGCGCATTTTGGAGCCCGCTGATCTCAACTGTGAGCATTTTTTGAATACTAGCTGAGAGTGTTTTTACTTATGAATCTGTACAATAATTGTAGCTTTCAGCGATTTATTCAGCTGACAAATCTTATAGCTGAATGATACCCACGCCAGCATAAGCCCGTTGCAGTTTTCGAACGACATATAAGACAAAAGGCGGAGAAATTCCAGAATGAAAGTTTTGCCTAATACAAAGAAATAATAATTCGCTGATCAGCTGATTTGTGTTGTCGTCGCCCGAGGTTTGCCGCAAGGCAAAAATAGATAGTTGGTCGACTTTTGTATATTGAAACAAGACGCGCGGCAAGAGTATGCCGCTCTCTATGCAAACACAATTGTTACAAATTATCAAGTTTTGGTGTTCATCTACCCACAAAGCTTGCAAAGTAGGGGAAAGTGAGAGAGCAAAATGGTATTTCATTTTGAGGGGAAGTTGCAAGTTTTTACCGGATAAATTTTTACCTGTAAGAAATTGCAAGTGAGAAAAACAGCTGATCGCAAAGTAAAAATAAACACGAATTAAAATTTGCGAATTGTTAAAGGAGTTTTCTTTACCTGCCAGTGATGATGAAATAGAACAAATTATTGTGGACAAAATGAAATCATGTGATTCCGAAACTCATTATTTTGCATCTTATTTGCTTTATTTATTTTTTTATTTAACCCTCGTAGCTCAAGTGAATTTTTTTTTAATTTTTGTGATTTTGACTGCCAAAAATTTAATCAGCTGTTCGTAAAACTTGCAAATTGTTAGTGGTTCATGTATTTCTTTTTTTTTTTTTTTTGATATTTTTTGCTTAGAGAGAGAATTCTCGGAAATTAAGTTACTGGATAAGTTTTGATGAACAAGCCCCGTCACAATGGGTCCCTTGCGTTCGTTGCCGCAAATAATTTGACAGACAGCTAAGTAGATTAGTTGTTTTTGAGTCAAAAGCACCACATTTAAGCCATACGCCAAGCCGGAACGCACAAAACTGGCAACTTTCTACTTTTGTCGTGCGGCAAGTCCAGCGCAAGTGACACCTCTTTAAAGAAAAATAATTTTACATCGCGTAAAATTGTTTTCGCTGTTTTTTTATTTCTTTTTATTACATGAAATTAAATACAAAAAGTAAATGGAATTTAAATTAATTGAGACAAATCCCAATGCATCTTTATCTTTTAGAAGAAAAGTTGAAAGACTATAGAAAAGGTCAGGTTTAACCAAGTTGATCTGAAAAAAAATATGCATCCCGGTCTTGAAGTTTTGGTCGCACCCATCGTCTGCGTCTACCACAAAGACCTCCAGATAATGAGTTTTTCAATGAGTGGAATGTAAAGTCTCATGTAATCAACTGATCTAAAGATATTCTTTAGATTGTAAATGAATGTTTAAAGCAAAAAAAAAATGGAAAATTTGAAAGTCCTGGAGGAGCTGCGCTTCTTACAACCCTATTTGGCTTCAATAAGCTTTAATTTTATAATATATTTCACAACCAACATAACGAAATTTAATGTTATTATTCCTTTGACGGCAAGAACATCAGTTTTTGTTTATATGCGGCAATATTTTCAATGTGGCACCACGCTACGTTTAACATGTCACCTCAGTCAAATGCTCTGCCGCAACGAACTCATTCTGGTGGATCTATAAATCGCTGGAATACTAGGTATGTATTTTTACTTTCCGATTCATATACATATCTTTCGAAAACTTCACGGGCTGCCTCATCGGATGTATTGTTATAATCCGAGCTTCTGTATCGTATAATAGAACACGCATTGTGAGGGACTTATAAAGTGTGTTGTGTTTTTTGTGCACCGAGCAAAAGTACAGTTCTCTGAAGAACTGAACCAATCCATGCCAGAGAATAAAACATGAACTCTGCTTACTTTTCATCTCTCATCTCTACTGTACCAAATTTTCATGGGAGGCCATATGAACAACGGGAGTTCTGGTTAGTATTTGCTCAAAAACCTAGTACCCCATTTGTATTTGCATTAGGGGTCGTATACTTGTATTCATTTGTGTTGATCGAAACAAGTTCCCAATTTTTCGTCCATCTAATGCGTTTTTAAATTCATGTGACACTCTGTAAGCGCCAGTATTGTAAATCTACTTCTGTTGCTGTAAGAGAATATTGCACTTTTTCTTCATATCGACGCTATCTCGCATTCATCAGAAACTGCCCTACACACTTTCCTTACTCTAAGCCGATAATTTTAACAGCTGGTGCCTGAAGTTTTGTAAATAATGGTAGTTTATATTATTTGTTATTAATTATTGATCAAATAATATAATTACTATTCATATAAGTAAATAAATAAAATATTCCTTACTCTACAATTATCAGTATTGCTAATTTATGATACTTGGTGTTTTTGCATTTCTCCTGTGAGTCGAAATTTTACACACCACACCAACGGCAATTTTATTTTTCCCCTCGCAATATACTCAATAATGCAGAGCCTCTTATCAGCTACGCGAGCGAGTTTACTAATTCAATAGTAAGAGGTTACAACTACACCAGAATAAGTCAACAACAATTATAAGTCAACAACAACAAAAATAAGTCAACAACAATTCATATGCAGACACTTGTGAATGTGCGTAAGTTATTTGTAATAATTGATTTGGGTAAGCTAAAGAATATTGAAATAGGCGCATCATAGGCAGTTCTTATTGTGCGCTATTTTCTGGAGATATGAGTAAACTAATTTTGAAAACTAGGGCAACGAGGTTTTTGGACATCACTCCATTGCACGATTGCACGATCGATCCAACATTTTTTAAATAAAGTAACTTAATTATGTGAGCATAAGTGTATGTATATCTACCTACAACAATATAGGTTCTGCATATAAATGATGCACTGTTGAACTTTCAAGCAATAGAACTCACGCTCTCCTATAGGGGAGCCGATCCAGCAATTTTTAAATGCTGTGGCAAGTTACCCTAAGTGTTACAGCCACGAAAGGATGTCCACAAGGGGGGGTACTATCGGCATTGCTCTGGTCTATCCTGGCTGACGATTTGGTACAAGCCGTTAACAATAAAGGCTATAGCAATAGGGTATGTAGATGACATTTCTGTAATAATTAGAGGCAACCACGAAAGGACCATAAAGAATTTAATGCAGGATGCCTTAAATATAACCTGGGAGTAATGTAGAAAAGACCAGTATTATCCCATTTACCATACCCACCCTGGGAATAAATGGAAAGACATACCTCTAACGGAAGCGGTTATATATCTAGGAACTATCTCAGATAAAAAACTCACTTGCGAGGCCCACCTCAACTCAGTAATAAAAAAGGCAACGAAAAAACTTTGGACTACAAAGCAACTCTTGGGTAAATCCTGGGGTCTGAACCCTAAAATGACCTTCTGGATCTACACCAAAATTGTAAGACCTATTGTACTATATGGGGCTATGGTATGGTGGGTTAAAACAAATCAAACTACTGCTATATCAAAGCTGTGTAAACTACAAAGCCTGGCGTATCTAAGCATAACAGGGGACATGAGAACTACCTCAACTACTGGCATGGAAGCGCTTTTAAATTACCACAGCTACATTTAGCAATACAAGAGGAAGCTACTATGCAAGCACTCTCTTTTAATATGAAAGAAAAACTTAAACATAACCCTGGCGAATGACCACACGGCACCCGTACTCAATTTTATAAAGTGATACAAGATTATCTTCCCATCTAGAGAACAGTGGATCACTAACCCAACATGAATAAATGATGGCTCACAAAAATGGTACACAAATGGTTCCAAAACGCTCCAAGGCGTAGGAGCAAGATTAGTGGGGCCTAGAGCACACAAATCCAAGTACAGTTACCACAATTTTCCATACGGAGCTCATCGCCATAATGCAAACAGTGGAAATCATATCCAAAAGAGGGTTCGAGAAAGCAAAAATTAAAATACCTTCGGACAGCCAATCGGTTCTCTAAGCCTTGAATAGTTTCACATTCAAGTCAAAAGTCCTTATAGAGTGTAACAATGCACTCAATAAACTGGCCACTCATGATCAACTCTCACTGATTTGGGTATCAGGACATGAGGGACACGAAGGAAACGAGAAGGCAGACTTTTATGCCAAAAAAGAGGCAAAAAGGCTAATTATTGGACCAACCCCATTTTTCGCTTTTAACAAAAATAATATAAAACAAGAATCAGGGAACACTGGAATGGCACAAGCGACCTTAATCACTCCAAAAGTTTTTGAACTTCAATGCCAACAGAGCAAAATCTGCTCTAACCCTAGATAAGAAGGGCCTCAGATTACTCTGTGGAGCTCTTAAACGTCGCTTTGCCTGTAATAAACACTTTAACACAGTAGGGTTATCTAGTACAAGCTCATGCAGGTTCTGCTGTGATGAAGAAGGGTCTATGGAACACATCGCCAACTGTGAGGCATTAGGCCACAGGAGACATAGAATCCTGGGCTCGTACCTACTACAGGAGGAAGACCTACAATTGCTCCCTCCTAAGGAGCTGGTTCGATCTGATTTTTGATTTTTTTTTAACTTTTTTTTAAGTAAAAACAAATTTCTGTTCTATTCTAAAAAAATTTTAACAAAAACAAAATTCCAGAAGAAGTTGTAACAAAAAAAAAAATTAACAAAAAAACCAATTTTATCAAAAACAGCAAACTTTTACAAAAGAAAATATTTTTCGAAAAAAAAACTGTTTAACAAAAAAATTTTAACAATAATTTTTTTTTTTGAATTTTCTTTTAATTAAAAAAAACTTTATATCATTGAATTTTTTAAAATTCTTTTTATAAATTAAAAACAAATTTCTTTTTTATTGTAAAAAATTTTGAACAAAAAAATATTAGCAAAAAAAAATGTTAACAAAAAATTTTTGACAAAAAAAAATTTTTACGAAAAAAATTTCAACAACAAAAAAATTTGTAACAAAAAAAAATTACTAAAACAAAAAAACTTTTTACAAAAAAAAATTTTTTAATTTTCTTTTAATTAAAAATCAAAAAATTTGAACAATGCGGCGGCCGCCGTAGTCGAATGGGTTGGAGCGGGACTGCCATTCGGAATTCACAGAGAGAAGGTTGGTTCGAATCTCGGTGAAACACCAAAATTAAGATAAAAGTTTTTTCTAATAGCGGTCGCCCCTCGGCAGGCAATGGCAAACCTCCGACTGTATTTCTGCCATAAGAAAGCTCCTCATAAAAATATCTGCCCATTCGAAGTCGGCTTGAAACTGTAGGCATTTGTGGAACAACATAAAGACGCACACCACAAATAGGAGGAGGAGCTCGGCCAAACACCCAAAAAGGGTGTACGCGCCAATTGTATACATATATTATTAAAATGTTCGATCTTTTAGGGCAAAAATCGCAAGAACAAAATCGCAAAATTCGTTATTTTTTATGGAAATAGTCATTCCCAATGAATAGAAAATTCAAAGGATGGTGAACTAATTCCAAGAAACTGATGCTATCGGGGATAGAAAAGAGACCTGCAGACCAAAAACTGAACGTTCGGTTGAGAATATTGCTGCTGCTATAGCGAGAAAGATTGCTGAACAACCTTCAACAACGAGGTTTTTTAACAATTACGCATTCATGAATTGAATAAGACTGAAATAAAAATTCGAATAAAAGCCAGTATGGAATATGACTTTGAAATGGTGTAATTTAAATGTCTTTGAAATAAAATCTCGAGTCAAATACGACAACAAGATCAATAGTATCACTTGGATTGGATAATCTGAACCACCAATGTGGTAGGAAGTAGGTATACGAGAACAGGATTTAGAAAAACAGACATACAAATGTTTATCTAAATCTGATTGAAGATTTTAAGAGTCAGTTGTATTTGCAATCACCGGGCATATCTTCAATTCATCAGCATACAAACCAAAATGTATTTATTTGATAAGATTTAGAGATTATATTATAGGATTGCTTACTAATTTTCATCAGTTAGCATAAATGTTGATAACACATATTCGAAAGACACTTACTTAAAATACTGCATACTTCAGTCATAATCCTTTTGCAAGCAACTGCAAGTTGCTCATACGCCCCAGTTAACCACGGCGAGATAAGCAATTTGCTCTCTGTAGCTGCCTTACTAAATATTTTACGTTCACTGTACAGTCTAATTAAGCTTTCTCTCAACGCTAAAAGTAAAAGCTATGCATGCATACATACATACAGCCCCCCTCCACTTGTTTACTACTATTTACAAGCCACACGCAAACTCGCACACCCACAAGCAAGAAGCAACTCGTCACTTCGAATAACGATCTCACCTATGTGTGTGTTTGTAGTTGACTGTTGATCGGTAAACAAACTCGCTATTGGATTAAAAGAGCGTGCTTTGAGCGGCTTACCGTTTAATAGTCCGTCAACCGTTCAACGGTAAAGCGGAACAACGAAGCAAGCGCGTGAATAAGCGAATGGAAGTTAGTGATTTCGAAAAAATAAAAGCAAATAGCAGTAAACAAGTGACAGTAGTAACAGCGACTGGCGTGCGTTCAAGTGCGAGCGATCAGCGACTGAATTAAAATTGACTACAGCATTTAAGGTGTCAAAAAAGGCAAGCAACTCCATAAATAAACGCGCAACTCATAATTTTAATAAAAAAATCAGACATTTTTGGTGAATTGTTGAGCTGTGCAGCACTTTTGTCTGTCTAGCACGTTACGAATTTTTGCGAATAGCTGAGAAAAATTGTGGAAAATTTTACAATCAATAAAATTTGTTGTGTATTATAGTAAATTAAATAAAAATAATATAGAGCCAAATTAGAGAAAAAAACAAAAGAATTAAAAAAAAAACTAAGCGTTAAAAAGATACTCTTTTTTTGAGAAATTGAAAGAAAACGGCATTAAACCAATGTAATCTTTTTTTTGCAAATTAATCCAGTTATAACGCAAGCAGTAAATCGTTGAATAGTAAATACAAAGGCTTTTTCTAATTTTGGTGCAAGTCAAAAAAATATTATTGTGTTTTATTTTCACTAAGCAAAGCGCAAGCTTCTGAGAAATATTCAAAAGTATTTTTTGTTTCCAAAATCGTGAACTTACCTGCAATTGAAAATGACTTCAACTACGCGTGCGCAAATTTTCTTAGTGATTTTTGTTTGTTCGCTCTGCGGCAAGACACAACTGTCTCATGCAGCTACTGAATATAATCGCTATTTGGCGCACATCTTCCACAAATACGGCACAGGTGGCACTATTTCATTCGAGGTAAGTGGCAATAAAAAATGAACATTTTCATAAAGCAAGATTTTATATACATAAATAGGCATTTATGAAGCGCTTAGGTTGCTGTAGAATTAAAAAAAGGATTTTAGTTCTGCTTAAAAAATGTGGTAATACCTTAAAATGAGATATTCAAGACAATCGAGTCGGGAAATATACCTTGCAGCCGAAAGCCACAGTTGCTAGTACTGCCAGTGATTTATATGTAAAAAATTGAGGAAATATTTTTATAAAATAAAATAAATTAGAAATAAATTACTTAAATTGCTTTAATGGCATCCAAATGCTTAGCTCTCGTATTTTTATAAAAACCTTAAATATTGAAAAAAATGTAAATACTAATATTTTGAAGTTTTGCACAGCCACTCACAATCAAAACTCGCCCTAACGCACTCGCCTCATTTGAATTGATGATTTCTTGGGTTTGGCGGTTCTTTAAAACTGCGTAAAACAGAAACGGAAAAAGATTTTTTATTTTTTATTTCAGTGATCCATTGTTAAAAAATAATGGCCACACGAGGTTCGTTCAAGAAGTTGTCAACCTTCAAAAAGTGGTCTTTCAAAAAAATGTATGTCGCTGGCGGCACTGATTCCGGGACTCACAGTTGTCTGAAATCAAAAAGGCAAAAAGGTTCTTGTTCAGTATGAATGTGGTTATCGTGTAAACTACGATCTTAAAAAAAATTATCAAAATGGCGCGCGTTTAAAGATAAAAAACTGTTTTTTGACTCTTTTTTTACTTAAAAAAAAATACTACAAATTGAATGTTCGTAGTTCACACAATAAAGAAATCAATTCTACATTATTTAAATATTGTTTCACCAAAATCGGTTCTGTAGAACCGGCTATACCTGTGTCCATTGTTCATGTGAAGAGCCTTTTTTGAAGGCTGACAACTTTCTGAACGAACCTTGTATGACCAAACAAAAATTTTTAACAATGGATTAGATAATAAAATACTGAAATTAGAAATAAAAAATCTTTTTTCGTTTCCGCTTCTCACGCTTTTAAAGGAACAGCCTAAAACCACCATTTCAAATGAGGCGAGGACCTTGAGTCGGCTGCAATCACAGGCAACTGCCGGCGCAACTCTAGTAAATCTTAGTCGATTGACTTAAAATTAATTTCTTTTATACTGTTTTGAAAAAATAAAAAAACTTCAATCCAACTCTTAATATTATATCATAATTTTTAAAAATTTAATTACGAGTTTATGACTAATTTAAAGTTCTTAATAGAATCCGTTAGTTTACTCACCACGCTTTAACAGTTTTCAAGGCAATTGTTAGAGCCAACTGTTAAGTCTCATCGCTTTTTGCGCTCTTGAGATTTTTTATAACTATACTTAGGTACAAGTTTTCGCAATTTGCAAGCAAAATCAGTAATAAGTTTTGATAAATAACGAAAATCAAAAGTTAAGTGTTATGAAACTTCCTTTCTTAATTTTTTTATTGTTATTTCTCCTCATCTTAAGCAACCCTCGTCAAAACGATAGCACCTCAACATTTTGACCAATGTTTTCTATTTTTGTTTTTGTATTTTTGAATATTCATTATTTTTATATAAAATTACAGCATATTGCCTAACAAAAACCACCTAAATCCAATTTTAAAATTTTATACAAAAACTAGCAAAATTCCACAGTTTTTAATTCGAGTTTCTGGAACAAATTTTGGTATGCAATTTTTGAGCTTATTGAATTTTAGTACCACAAAGTGTATCACAATTATAAGTTGCTTAAAAGTTCAGTTGATTTTTTATAATTTTGACGTGATAACATCTTATAATTCGATGTAGCTGGCTGCACGCACCAAAAAATGCGTCGTTACCTTGCTTGAACTGCAAGCGAGAGCGCGGAACGAACGACAAAGAGGCACAATCGGCCAACGCGCTCGGCAACGTTCGACATCTGGCTCTCTCCTACTTGAGTGAGCATATATATGTATGTATATGCGCATATGTATATAAATTCACGTATTTTTATTTGCATATGCCTTCTTCCTGTGTGTATGGTAATGAACCATTTCTCTGTTGAGAATAGGACGATGATAGGAAAAATAGGAAATGAAAGGGAGTGTTTCGAGTGTAATGTGTCTTGAAAAACTCAAATCGATGATGGTGCCTCTTATTGTTGTTGACTTATTAACGTCTGATGCACAATCGAAATTGAACATATCTTTCATGAATTTGATGAATGTTTCGTAATTTTTCACGTTTGTGTAAATGCAACTTGATAAATTCTATTGCAATTCCATTTACTCCATCTCTATATCCATACAAAATATTTATCAAACAAATAAAATTTAAATTTTCTTTTGAAAAATGCAACCATTACATCAGTACTTTCTTATGACGTTGTCACGTTGAACTATCGTCACCGACTTTACAGACAACCTCTGTTTTTTGCTTGACGGGGTTGCGCAGTTCCTCCATACAAGAGAAGAATGTTCGATATATGAAGAAAATGCGCAACACAGTCAATGAAAAAATTATAAAAATCAACCCGAATTTCGGGAAACTTAACTCTTCCTATTTATTCTACAATTTATTAAGCAATAAACCTGCATACTAAAACTTTTTCTGAAAATTCTAATTAAAAACCGAGGAATTGGTATGAAGGGTTTCGAGAAATTTTTATAATTTTTTTACAAGTTTTGATTGGATTTTTGTGGTTTTTCTGTGACAATGAGCTTTACTTTGGTAATAAAATAAGTATGCCAGACAAAAACATTCGTAAACCATTTCAAACCTGGAAAAAATTTTGGACTATTTGGTTCTAAATCTATTCAAAACGGTTTCAAATCCCAGACCTATGGTTGAAGCAGTTGTGAAAATTTTAAAATTTCTAGTAAATAACATTTTTTCATGAACCTAACAAAATGAATTACACTCTTAGTTTGGTTTGCCATATGTCCCTCATTATTCTCGAGGACTACTAAAGTTGACACATTTCATAAACTTTCACACAAAACTTAACTTTTTCAAGGACAAAAAACACCAAACTTCTCTGAAAAATTTAATTGCAATAATATTTTTGCAATACTTCACATAAATATATAATATAAATTTATAAAAAGTATCTTCTTTTTTTTTGATTTTTTTATTGATTGGCTGTTTGTGCACTGCGACCTGAAAAGCCGTATAGCCTACTCAAGCAATTTTAGGCTGTTAATAAATCCTAAATCTTTTGTAAGCTTAATTTCTACCAGGCGGTTTGGATCTATAGCCCCATATCCCAGGGAATTTAGTCTGCGTCTTGCCACTGCTGGGCGGTCACATAGAATATGTTCTGCTGTTTCTTATGCCTCTCTGCAGAGTCTATAGGAATCGTGAATCTATATTTTCATGTGATAATTGAATTTACAGTGTCCTGTTAGTAATTCAGTGTAAGTATTTTATGTCCTTTCTGCTTAGGTTAAGGATTGCTTCCGCCTTTATCCGTTCTGAATCTATGAGTCTTTTCCGACTTCCGCATGTCCGATTTGGCTCTCCAGTAGTCAATTAGGCCTCGTTGTTCCTGCTCAGGTAGAAAGGCACTTTTGAAACTGTTATTTACCCCGCAGAAAGGGTCAGGACCTATGAAGGAAGTGTTTGCCCCCTTTTTTGCTAAAGTGTCCGCAATTTCATTCCCTTCGTGCTCCTCATGTCCCGGAACCCACATCAAGGTAACAGAGTTTCTTGATACTAGGGTGTTGAGGATTGTAAACATTTCCAGACCAACCCTGATTCTCTTTCCAAGCGATGTTAGAGTTGCTTGATCTTAATTTTGTTTGTTTTGTAATTTGTTTGCATGCTTCATTTTCACATACCATCAGTCGTTTCTTTCTCGTGCTAGACGGCGCCAGTTGGAAACACCAAGTGAAGCGAAGTACTTCTCTACCTGATGTTTCCAACGTAGAGAGGTCTTCCCCTTCCTCTGCTACCACCCGCTGGTACCGCATCGTACCAAGTTTATACAGCTCATTGTTCCATCACCTGCGATACTCGTCGTCACCAACGTGCAAAGATCCATAAATATTCAGCAGAATCTTTCTCTCAAAAACCCAAGAGACACTTCATCGGATATTGCCATCGACGAAGCTTCTGCGCCATACGTTAGGACGGGCATAATAATAGCCTTACGTCACCACGGATTGCGTCCTGTAATTAGAGTATTAGTTTTGATTGTCGAGAGAGGACTTTACTACTCAATTGCCTACTTAGTCTAAAGTAGCACTTTCTGTCAAGAGCACCTCTCCGTTGGATTTCAAGGGATGCTTGTAATACCTTCAATTTGAAACATCAAGTGGCACCCTTTATAAAGGATGGTTAAATTTCAAGGGCCGATGTTGAATGTGAACCACACCTAAGCGTGAACGACACCGTTGGACTTCCTTCTTTGGGGTTATTTGAAAGAAAAGGTGTATGTCGATAAGCCAGCAACAATTCAAGAGCTAAAGGATGAGATAATTCGGCACATTAGCGGCATAGAACCTCAATTATGCCTCAACGTCATCGAAAATTTGGACCATCGGATGGAGGTGTGCCTCCGAGGCCGCGGCGGCCATTTTGCCGATATTTTGTTCCATACGTAATTGAGCCATACTAATATTATCATAATAAAGAGAAATGATAATAATTTCTTAAAAAAAAATTGTAGTTTATTCACCCTTTAAAAATATAGCAGCATCTAATTCACATTTTTGTTAGTTTTATTCAAGACTTACGATTGAACAAATACGCGTTTAAATACGTTCTTAATGTGGTGGGAGGCGCACTTGATCCAAATCATAAATGTGAAGTGACAGCACTAGGCCCCGTAGTGAATACTCTGCGATTTCTGTTAGAGGTGGCTTTGAATCGCATAATTTCTTTTCTATAAGAATATTGAAATAAATTAAGGGGTTGGGAGTAGTCAGAGGCCCGAAAAAATAATGATTTTCAATAATTTTTTATTTTTGCTACTCAATTGCTTTATTTTATAAAAATAAAAAAATAGCATTAATACATCATGTTTTTTTCTGGACAACCATTACAACCTAACCTAACCTAACCTACATAATGTTTCGACTTGACTTTAGCAAAATTTCAAACAAAAAATTAATAATTGTAAAAGTTATCGCTGTTTGTGTGGAGCCCCTTTCTCCAGAAGTGCCTTGCGGTGAACATCACAAGTCCTTGGAGATTCATCTAAAATCAATCGGGCAAAAGGAATTAGTTTTATTAATTGATAATCTTGTGCCTGATCGAAGCTTTTTTGTTTTTTTTTCAAAATTAACAGCATGGCGGCTTCAGGAAACATTGTTCAGAGTTTCCAGAAAAAACCGACAATTGTTTAAAAAACTTGAAATTTAAAAAACAAAAAAACAATCCTACGATCAGGCACGAGTTTTTTATGTTTAATCAATGTAAATTTTACTAAAATCTACGAAGCAGTTTTTAAGTTACAGTGATCACCAGTTCAAAAAACATAGTTTTGAAAAAAACGCATTCAAAGTTTTGCTATCTGCTCCGGAACGCCCAAGCGCTCTTTGTTCGTTGTTAAATAACTCGAAAAGTATTTGTCAGATTCACTTCCAATTTTCACACAATATTTTTAAGATATTATACTTTATGAAAATGCAAACAAAAATCAATTTTTTGAAAGTTCTGTCTACCCCTAACCACTTAATTCATTCTAGTCCTTGCGTCGGTACATTAATCACTCTCTCGTACTGACTTCGACGTGTGGATGATCGAGACTTATTGAAAAAATAGTCTGAAAATTCTGCACGACTTACCAATAAATCATTTTCCTTACACTTTTATTCACTTTGAACAATTTAGTAACGCTTTTTAAATATTTTTATGCATTTTATGCCTTCGCCCGACACAGTAAAACATTTGCTAAAAATTTGCCATGAACTGTCAATGATTTCAGAAATTTCAAAATTGCCATAGAATTTCGTGATCACGTCGGAATTGATAATATAATTTTTATGATAGAATTAATATTAGGTATGTAATTTTTTTATAGCTGTAACTAATCTTTTTTATTAATATTGTTTTTTTTTTTGTAATATATTGACAGCAATTACTGTAATAGAAAATAAATAAACTCAATCTGTGTAGAGCCAGCTCGTCATGCTTAAGCCCATAAAGCCTTCCAGTTATTTACTTAGCTGATAGTTTCGTCAGTACCGCTTTATTTTAAATTTGTATTTACTAATTTTTTTTATATGTAGAATACAATGGACGCATTGATCAATTTTGCTCTGCGCCATAACAAAAAATAAAAATGCAATAAAACAACAAAATGATCAATAAATGATCGTTTGCGCATAAACTTATTTCATTTAAATATTCGCTTTAATTTCAACATTTATGCTTGCTATTTTGCGTTTTTCTTTATAAAAAAAAAACTAAATAATTGGCGCGTACACTTCTGTTAGGTGTTTGGCCGAGCTCCTCCTCCTATTTGTGGTGTGCGTCTTGATGTTGTTCCACAAATGGAGGGACCTACAGTTTCAAGCCAACTCCGAACAGCAGATATTTTTATGAGGAGCTTTTTCATGGCAGAAATACACTCGGAGGTTTGCCATTGCCTGCCGAGGGGCGACTGCTATTAGAAAAATGTTTTTATTAATTTTGCTTTCACCGAGATTTGAACCAACGACCTCTCTGTGAATTCCGAATGGTAATCACGCACCAACCCATTCCGCTCCGGCGGCCGCATTTTTCTTCAACTCTTTTGAAAAAGAGTTTTACCACTAGGTGTATTTTTTTCATATTAACTACATCATCATCATCATTCTTTCGCCTTCGTTGCGGGCGAGAAGGGCCAAAGTAAAATTTTCCACTTTGTGCGATTCCGGAATATGTTTGTCACTTGCTGCCAGGTCATTGTTTTGTCCACTGCTTTGTATTTCTCTTCGATGCTGCGTCGCCAAGAGCCCCTAGGTCTGCTCTTCTGCACTGTCCTTGTGGTTCCAGTCCAGCTGATTTCAGTGCCACCTTTCCGTAATGTATGGCCAAGCCATCTCCATTTACGTTTTCTTATTTCAGTTGCAATTGAGTTTTGATGGCATCGTCGATGCAATTCGGTGTTAGATATTCAGTTGACTGGCCACCAGATACGTAGAATGCGTCTCAAGCAGCGGTTCACGAACACTTGAAGCTTCTGTACAATTTCCGCAGGCAGACAGCATGTTTCACAGGCGTACAAGTTGACCCTATTGGAAGCGTTATAATGTTGTAAATGGTGCCGCAGGTAAGACAAATTTGACACTTGTGAATTAGACAGGCATTAAAAACCCTAAGTTTCCCACAAAAAACTTATTTTTGCCATTCTCAGAAGTTCTATATTAATCCATGTACGAATTTTGGAGACCATTTGCTTGCTTTAATTCATACAAAAAGGGTTCGTTATACGTTAATCCCACTTCTAAGCCCACACTGAAGTAATAAATGACACAACTTCAGTACTCTTAACGAGAAAAAAAACACTTATATTTTGTCACGGCAGCTAATCATACATTAATTTATTTTATTTTTACCGAATTTTCGTAGAATTTTTTTCACAGAATACAAAGATGCAAAAGTCAAAACAAAGCAGAATGAGCAAAACCGCATGGTCTGCTAACTTTTTAGTAAAATTAGTTTTTATTGATTTCAAAGACAAAATTGTTCAAAAATGATTATAATTTTAACATACATTCACTTTTGCTCGATATGACCACCTTTTGCCTTGACTATACCTGTAGCCTTCAAACGGTCAAAAAATGAGTTGCATGCTGCACGAATGTGATCTAGAGGTATTTTGGCCCATTCTCGTATAATCGCTTTTATCAGCGCATGCATACTGGCATATTTTTTAGTCCTCACTTTGCTCTCACCAGATGGAATAGTCCATCGCATTTGCGTCTGAACATGATTTTTTAACCATTCTTGGTTCACACGAGCTTTATGAGACGGTGCCGAGTCCTGTTGGAACGTCCATGGTCTACGACCGAAATGTTCGCGTGCCCACGGCTCTAAAGTAGCTTCTAAAACATTTTCCCAATAATAATTATAATTAATAAATAATTCACTTTGACACCAGGCTCGATAAAAACGAATGAAGAGCGTCCATCAACGGTCACTGCGGTCCAAAGCATTACTTGCGATGGGAAATTGCTTCGAATGGCCATACGTAGGCTCAAATTCTCGTATGAGTGTTCGGCCAAGTAAACACGATCGTTTATGAACTGCTCAATTGGGAAATTTTTTTCATCAGAAAACACAATGTTAGGTAATTCGCCACGATCGTGCAAGCGCAACAACTCCTTTGCTCTTTCGCACCGAACTTTTTTTTGCTGAGGTGAAAGATCGTGTGCTTTTTGGAACTTGTAAGCCTTGACCTTGAGCTCTTTTTCAATATGCGTCGAATGCTGTCTTGCGATATTTTCAGTTCTTTGGCCATTTTTCTTCCACTTCGACGTTCAAGTCGAGACGTTCGATTTCGTTCAAGTCGAGCCTTCACTTTCCGAACCATTTCCACCTCCATAGCATTTTACAATGCTACCAGTATCATTCTAACGTTTTATAGTGCGATACACAAACGTTTTATTCACTTTGAGGTGACTGAGCTCACGAACAATGGCTGGTTGTGATTTTCCAGCCAAATATAACGCAATCCCACTATTACGTTTGAATTCCATCACGGAAAAAAACATTAAACAACACTGACACGCAAATGCTTTTGATGGCTTATAAACAATATATTGAACTGTCATTAGAAATATTTTGACGTTAATGTCATGAGCTGTTTTACAGATACAAGCAGTGTGACCAACTGTAACACTTCATATCGTTCACCGTTTCTGGTACCTTTTCTTTAGAATTTGCTCTGCAATAAAAAGTAGCTTTTCCAAAATCTGAGTTGTCCAATTTATTGAGCCAAAAATAAAAAAATTAAAATTAAAATAATAATAAATTATTATTATTAAAAATAAAAATATTGGCTTGGCAACTAAGTAAATGCGGATTTTTTCAGAAAATCAAAGAGAATTTTTTCATGGAACTAAATAACTTTATTCTGTAATGTACTGCCCATTTTGATCAATGACCTTTTGCCATCTTTCAGGCAGCATCATAATCCCACGTTCATAAAACTTCTGGTTTTTATTAGCAAAAAACTGAATCAGGTACGATTTGACATCCACATCATTATTGAAACTTTATCCATTCCAGGAGTTTTGTAAAGATCGAAACAAAAAGTAATCAGATGGTGCAAGGTCAGGACTATATGGTGCAAGGTCATTACTATATGGTGGATGTGGCAAAACATCCCAACCAAGCTCCAATAATTTTTGCCGAGTGGACAAAGATGTGTATGGCCTTGCATTGTCATGATGGAATACAAAAGTTTTTCGATTTGTCAATGCGGGCCGCTTTTCTTCAACTGCATTGTTTAATTTCGTGAGTTGTTCAATGTTGACATCAGAATTGATCGTTCGGTTGGGTGGTAATTCCTCTGTAATCCCACCAAACTGATAACAAAACCTTCTTTTGATGAATGTCAGCTTTTGGTGTTGTTTGAGTTGGTTCACTTGGCTTGTTCCACGATCTTGGTATTGTTGTAAACAACCCATTTTTCATTGCCAGTTATCGGCCGTTTTAAAAATGGATCATTTTCATTACGTTTCTTTAGCAAATCGCAGCTGTTAAGGCGTTCCCTTAAATGCCTTTCTTTCAGTTCATGAGGAACCTATATATCGAGTTTTTTAACATAGCCAAGTTGTTTTAAGTGATTTTCAATGCATGAAGCTTCTCTGCAATCTCACGTGTTGTACTGTGACGATCCGAATCGATTATTGCTCTGATTAGGGCATCATCACCTTCAACTGGACGACCAGAGCGTTTTTCATCTTTGAGTGAAAAATCACCAGAACGAAATTTGGCAAAGCAATTTTGACACTACCGTTCTTTTATGGCTTCGTCAGCATAAACAGCACATAACTTTTGATTAGTTTGCGATGCGGATTTCCGTTTGCGGAAATAAAAAAGCAAAATATGACGAAATTGTTCCTTTTGATTTTCCGCTTTTCAACGAACGCCAAACGAAAACTACGCGACCGATAAAAAATCTTTTTTTACTGATTGACAGCTGAATTGCCAACTGTGAAATAACAAAATGTGTTTTATATTTGTACTACGTCTGCTAACCTAAAAATTCAACTAAATCCATCTATGAGTGAAATCCGCAATTACTTAGTTGCCAACCAATAAATTAAATAAAAATTAAAAATTTAAATTAGACACCTTTAATTACCTTTAATTGCTACTGCATGACTAAACATCATTTTTTTATTTAGTAAAAAAGCAGTTAAAATACAAGATTCACTTCATATAACCAGTTTCTTTTTACTCAAAACTTTGGTTGTTATTTTAATTTTTGATTAGAATGTGCCGAACAAAATATTACATATGTATGTATGTACGTATGTTTGTAAAATAACGATTATTCACTTGAGCTGGTTAAAGCGAACGCTAGTCTGGAGAAACTTTCTTTTCACAATCAGGTAAGCAAAGAGGTATGCAATGCATGAAAATGCTTGTTTCTTTTGCAGCATAAGCTTTCGGAACCAAAAATAAACAGGTTGTGCATACGAAAATATGTCTCACATCGAATGAAGCATTGACCCAGCAGCCCTAGAGACCTCATTTTAAAGTTATTTAAAAATGCGTATGCAGTTGTAGCAACAACAAACTTCATTGGTAAATTTCTTGCCGCTTTGTGATTAACCAGAGCCAATGCTTAGTGCCATTTAACTAAATACTAGCAGAAGTTCGACTTGTATCGATTTGCGAAGCAAATGTGTGTGAGCAAATTAGTATAGGAAAAATTAAAAAACGTATAGCAAACTTGTCTGTCTAAAATTCACTTTAAAAATGAAATATTCAACTTATGCAACAATTTTTGTGTTCTACAATTGGCGCATAATTTCACTACCTTCAGAAACATCGGACCAGGAAAATGCGAGTAATAATATTATATTTACACAGCTGCATTACCATAACAACAAATATCTTCTGAGCTATTTCTGGTACGTTGTACCTTTTTTAATAAATTCATTTTATTAAACACTTATTCGCCTGGTTATATACTATTTGAGTATGAACTAGAAATGTTTCTGTATTTATGTAATTTCCTCCTTATCGCAGTAGACACATTTTAAAGCACTACTACATAAAATTATGATATATGCCGTCTTTGCGTGTGCATCATTGTCGTAATAAGTCAACAAAAAAAGAAACATTACAAAAAAAATTATAAAATATGTAGACCGTCCGATATGTCTTGACAAGCGTATGCTATATAAATTCATACCTTTACATGAATACATATTGTTTAAGTGCGTACAAGGTGGCGCGTATTATGAATTCACCACAAGTAAAAAGTTAAAGTCAAAAAATCACTGCTGGAAACTCGTCTTAACAGCCGAAAAAAATGAGGTGACAGAAATCATGAAAGAAGCGGAAACTGCTCTGATGGCTATACCAAAAATAAAGTTCCTTTCTGGTTATGTTTCGAGAGCTGAATCAAACGCTGCCATAAATGCGTTCCAGGGGGAATACATTGCATTTTGAATTTTCTGAATATGCATTCTGCCAAAAAAGTACCGGGCCATGTTCAATAGAACGCAAAATAATTCTTTCATAACGAAAATTTATTTTATCGCCTTCAAAATAGGCTCCTTTCGAAGCAATACACCAACGCCAAATGCCAACGATTTGTCCAGTCATCAAAGCACCTTTTAAACGCGTTTGAAGAGATCCTTTTCAGCTCCTTTAGCGAATTCTCCTTAATGACTTAATGCCTCTATCGACTGAAAGCGGCGCCCACGGAGTGGCAATTTAAGTTTTGGGAAAAGGACAAAGTCACACGGGGCTAAAGCCGGTGAATACGGCGGCTTTTCGATGATATTTGTCCAGTTTTTGGTCAAAAAAGTATTCACAAAATGAGCTTTGAGAGACGGTGCGTTATCATGGTGCAAGATCCATGAGTGGTCTTTCCACAAATTGGGCCTATTAGGGCGTTTCCTACGCACATTCTCTCTCAAAAATCGCATAACTTCCAAATAATATTCTTCATTTACCACTTGGAATGAATTCTGAGTGCACAACACCATGATAATCAAAGAAAACCGACTTTTGACCGACTTTGACGTGGTTTTTTGGTTTGCGGCTCATGTGGATAGCGCCATTCAGCCGCCTGTTGACTGGTTTGCAGGTCAAACTCATATACCCACGTCTAATCTCCTGTTATGATGCGCTGGATAAACGTTGGGTCCGAATTCACTTGCTCAAGCATGACTTCAGCAACCTTCTTGTGACGAATTTTTTGAAAGAAATTCAACTCTCTTGGAACGAGTCGAGCAGCCACGCGTCTCATGCCCAATTTATGGTGTAAAATGTTGCGAATTGATTTGAGAAACACGTTAAGATCACGAGCTGTCTACCTCAAATTTAAATGATGCTTTTCCAGCACCATTTCCTTGACTTTGTCGACGTTTTCATCCGTTGAGGACGTTGATGGGCGACCAGATCGGGGCAAATCTTCCACGGCTTCTCGGGCCTCCGCAAAAGCCTTATACCACTCGTAGCCCCATGTTTTTGATAAAGCACACTTGCCATAGGTTTTCTGCAATATTTTCAACGATTCGGCACAAAAAATACCGTTCAAAACACAAAATTTAAGACAAATTCTTTGTTCGATATTTTTATCCACAGTGAAAATCGCAGAGCTGATTTAATTAAATGCCAAGCTAATTGACAGATCACCCTCAAACTCTGTGCCACTATAGAGGACCATAATCTCTGGAACATTGGGTTCCAAAAAGACAGCAGACGGCGCTAATTGCCATAAAGCCGGTGCGACAAAGGATTTACTGCGCCGTCGTTTCGGTGAGCAATTCATCTCTCATCTCAGACCATTGGGTTGGCCACCAAAATCGTGTGATTTCACATCTCCGGGCTTTTATTTGCGGATGTATGCAAAGTCTAAATGCTTTATGGTTAAACCAGCTTCGATTGAGGCATTGGAAGTCAACATTACTAAAGTTATTCACGAGATAGCGACCGAAATACTCCAGCGAGTCATTAAAAATTCATCTTCAAAGATGACCGAATTGCGGCAGATTTGCGGCTATCAGTTCAAAGGGACTATCTTTAAAAAATAAATGCCGGGAATGGTTCTACGCAAAAATAATAAAACATGTCCAATCTATGTGAATTTTCGTGGTTTTATTCCAATTTTTGAATCTACATTCGTAGACGCTGTCGCGGCGGCCATGATTATTTTAGCCGCGGCACGCTGAACAGTCTCAAATATTGTATATCACAACAAAAGTTTCATTTATACGTTTTTGCTTATATTTTTAAGAGCAAAGTACTTTCATTCATAAAACGAGCCGCCCATATGCCAATTTTCTCGACCATTCGAAAATAGTCAATATTGGAATATTTTTTATTTTATTGGAAATTTTAAGTTGTTTTATTCCAAAGTGGCGCTGATTCAATTTGCCAGTTTTGTTTTTAAATATTTTTTTAATTTGAAAATATTTAATAAAAAAAGAAATAAATATTGCCCAAAAATTGTAAAGGTATAAAAAAATCAATCAATTTGAATTTTCGTCGTTTTATTTTAATCCGATACTTCTAAGTTGATCACCCTTTACAAGGTAACGCAAATTTAATAAACCGGTTTTGTTTTTAAATAATTTTTTTATTTAAAATACTTCTTTACTAAGTAAAAAAAATATATTTTGAGTAATGAAAATTTCTATTTTGCCCTTTACGCGCTTTATAAGTTGTCTGTTGATTTCCTGCTGCTGTCTAGTTCACAAATGTCAAATATGTTTGGCGTACGATGCTATTGTATTTACAAAACTCATAAATCTTCCGTTTGGTTGATTAATTTTACGCCACCTTGTACAATGGCTTCTAGTCACTACGACTACCCGCTGTGGTGTTGACTAAACTAAATTCGTATCTGCACTTCTTATCAACGCCAACGAACGAACGAGCTGTTTTATCTGACAAGGCGCCCGCCTCGTACGCTCTTCTCACTTGATCTTCAATTCTTGTCGATCTCCAAGAGGCACTCGTTCTACAATAATGTGCAATATCAGTTCATGAGTTCGTTCTTAATCCACTTTATTCTTGCTTTCCTTTGTGAATGTGACAGCATACATTCTTTGATAACGACGATGTGATGAGATTTTATTAAATTTATGGCAGTGGATTTGCACGAACTAGGTAAATAGTGATGAAGTGTTATGTGTTTGGGCATACCCCATAAGGAAGCACATGCGTTTGCATAGTAATCACTCAAGTAGTTAAAAGCGTAGTAGCATGAATATGATTTCGAAAAAAAAAAATATTGTTTTAGAGATTTCATAAGGCTTATATTTCAAAAAAAATTGTGTAATTGAAATAAAAATAATGTTTTTTAATATTAATAACATAATAATAATAAAGCATATGAGGCAACTTATTTAATGACTACTCATATCTCATATTTATTTTGAACTAGAAAGTCTTTTTCCCATGTTATTAGTTCAAAACGGTCTTACCTGAACTCAATTGAGGTGAAACGCAAAGGATAGAAATAAGTGAGAATCATTAACTTTGGCATTATGCGCCATATATTCGGCGCTTAAGCAAAATATAATAATAATACAATAATTAGTTTTGTTGTTGTTTTAGCATCATAAAACATAGCACATAAATGTTTGCGGATGCTTGCAGCAACAGTCTTTGGTCGGTTTGGTAATGTCTAGGTCATTCCGACAATGTAGAGCCGCTGTCTGTGGGAATGTCTTCATTCACTTTGCCGTTTTTACGAAAGTAAAAGTAAATTCCAGGAATTTGTCAATAAAATACTTCATAAGAGTGTAGAGGGGATTCTTAGACCTGGAGACTCATTAGGGTACTACTAGTTTAGGCTAAAGCTCCCGCTCTAAATCTAACAAACCACGACTTATTGATTCTGGATGGCTGCGGTTTCTAAGTCTGTCACACATCTAAAAAAGTAAGAGCTTACACAGCGGTGCACCGCTGTGAATATAGTGAGAAAACGGCAGAGAACCTCCTCCTCATTCTTACAACTGTGAAAGAAGTCATTGTAGAGAAACCCCATTCCGCCGTTTCCCGCGCCTTCCCATTAGGCGGTGCTCGGTGATGCCCACTATTATGCTAAAAACCCCCGGTAAAGCATTTGTTCTTTCTTCTGTGTTCATTCCGCCTAGGCCAGACCTGTCTTTGTCTGTTACAAGTGGAATGTGTGGTCCATCTACTGTTGGCTTATGCGATATAGACCGATCTGCTCCGGAGTTTGTGGCGAGCTGGACAGAATTAGCCAGCTCATCCCCGTCGCAATTTCCAGAAATGCCACTGTAACCACGAACCCAGAGAATGCTCGCGGGGTGCCGCTTAGCCAGCTCATTTAGAATAGCTCTACATTTGACTGCTATTGTGGATAAAGCATTTTAGAAATGTTCGAAACAATTGTGCTCAAAAACCAAATAACAATTGTTCAAGTCCAATGTCAAATATGTGCTGCTCTACGGCTGTGAAATATCGTAGGCTTCCACAAAAGCATCGGACAAATTGCAGACTGTTGTTAACAGAAACCTGCGTATAATCTTGGGAATCTGGTTGTCAGAAAATTGGATCACCAAGGAATAACTAATGAAACGAAGTAAGCAAAAACTCAGCAGCATTTAAATTAAAGAAAGAAAGTGGAGATGACTAAGCCATGCCGTCCGAAAATCTGAATATTCTCTTCGCAAGGTCACGCTAATGAGGAAGACCCAAAGGTTCTTGGCGCAGATACATATATTCAAACTGAGTTCCAAGCAGTTGACAGCGCTCTAACATAAAATCAGCTGAAGACTTTAGCGAAAATCTATTATTCCACAAGTAAATTCTATTGGAAACAGAATTATCTTTATGGACCTTGACAAGAACTACCCGTTAAATCTACGCAATGATTCCATGACAACCCTTTTTTTTAATAAAGGTCACTTAAATTCACATTTTTCTCTCACCTTAGGCCATTTACCGAAAAATAATTGCATGTCAACGTCATCCAAAATATGGTGTTGAGCGAAAATATGATATTTTGAGCGAAGCCACATTGTATATAAAAAGTTGTATATTTCGGTTGGAGATATTCCCACGTGCAAACATATCCACTTGGACTGTCATTTCACCACTAATTCTTAGAACTATGCCAACGTGGAAAGCTAAGACAATGCAAAAGCGACCACGAGTAAAAATTCCTTCTTTTTTTTTGTCCTACTGCAGATTGCTCTCAGAAAGTCCTCCTGAATCCTTTGGACTACAGCTTATGCTTGCAGTTGGAAGATATGGCCTACTGAGCTCATTACCTAACTTAAAATATTCTCGAGCAAGCACGGCAGCAGCATCATCTATAAGAACCATACATGCCGCTATAGCTCATTGCATGAACTGTTTCAGAGCCTTCTTAAAGGAAAATTCCAACAAATACTAAACTTGTTTCTTTGAATTGCTCAGTAATTTTAAATTGTAGCATTGCTTGTGTTCAACCATCTACAATACGTCTTTCACTTCGTACCTGGCCAAATACGCTCATTTACACTAAATATACCTGGACTTCGCATTATTCTTTAGGCTTAACTGGCAACAAATGTTTTTTAACAAATGTTGTTTCTACTGAAGAGTAGAACTATTCTTCGCTCATCTCTTGTCAGATATTACATTTTTTAATTAATTATTGCTTAGATTTCGATGGCCGATTGAAATCATTTTCGCGAAACGAAGTTAATAATACGAAGGTTTAAGTGGATTTTTTATAGGTCATAGACATGGAATGAGTTATGATGCTTTCCATTTCAATTCAACCGGGCTATTCGGGACATGTTCTTCGATTACGATGTAACTCAAATATTTTTCTCTCTGGTCAAAATAATGAGACACGTATTGTTTTGTTCGACCGAAAATTTTTTTTTTTCAAGATTTATCGACAATTTTGTTTTTCGGCTCAAAATCGATTTTTTTAATTATATAAGCAACAATTTTTTTTAATTGCTCATAACTTAGTCAAAAATTAATCTTGAAAAAATTTTTTTCGGGCGAACAAAAAAATACGTGTCTCATTATTTTGACCAGAGAGCAAAACATTATATTTGAGTTACATCGTAATCGAAGAACATGTCCCGAATAGCCCGGTTGAATTGAAATGGAAGGCATCTTATGTAAATAATGCGTTTGAGCCAAATTATTTAAATAAATACTTGAAAATGCATTCATGTTAATATAAGCCACTTAACAACAAGCATCTTATGTTTATTAATGACATAAAATGACAAAAGTGCATTTATTTAAGTGATTCTCACTGTATGCCACAAGTAATTAATTAGAGTTAAGAGTTGAAATCTGAAAAACTTAGTTTTAATATTTGCCTAACTAATAATAAGATAATCGTATTTTAAATAACTTTAACTTGCAACTTAAGCTTATTTGCTTTTTGTTACACATAGTGCATACTCGTACAGATATGAGATACTTCTAAAAGGCATACTATTTATAACTGTTGAGGTATTTACATAACACATTTACATGGTTATGGTATTTTAAGCCCTTATATTAAGCCTTTATGATGTTATGGTAAATGTATGAATGTAAGAGTCTTTACTTGCTTGCTTTTGATTTTGCAATGTTACTAATCATTTCTTCAGCGTACTGATTAACAGCTTCATGGTAGAACTTTTTTTGAATTAACTATTAATATTGTATTAATTATAAACTCTAGTCAAAGAATTTAAAGTTATTAGCAAATTTTCTGTACCGGTTTTTGCAAAAACAAAAATTTTTTTAAGGTATATATTTAATTTTATAGAATTGTTCATAAAAAATAATAAATAAATGGCGCGTACACTTCTGTTAGGTGTTTGGCCGAGCTCCTCCTCCTATTTGTGGTGTGCGTCTTGATGTTATTCCACAAATGGAGGGACCTACAGTTTCAAGCCGACTCCGAACGGCAGATATTTTTATGAGGAGCTTTTTCATGGCAGAAATACACTCGGAGGTTTGCCATTGCCTGCCGAGGGGCGACCGCTATTAGAATTGTTCATATCATACTAAATATTGATTAAATAAGTCACTAACAACACTGGGGGCTGTGGGTTTTGGCTTAAATAGATAATATATTTATGGCAATTATTTCCTCAAGCTTGTGTATTAATACTCGTATTATATTTAATTTAATATTTGGATCACAAGTAGGACGTGTTATATTTATTCTCCAAAATTACTTAAACAAATTATTTCAATTACTACCATCGCTCTTAACAATTATTTCAATTACTACAAACGCTCTTAAGATTAATGAACAAACATAGCTAAAAAGGAATATATAAAGAAAGAAAAGTGTGTAAAAATATGTAGAAATGTTCGGACTTGGAATAAATTTGGAGAAGATAGCATAAATGGCCAATTTGAAGAGCTTTAGGTTTGTTTAAAATTTTAGTTTATTAGTTAAACTGGCTCACAAGCGCACAGCTCCAACCCTTTGCACTCGCAGTTTTATTCTGGCAACTCGGAATGCCAGCACTGCTGGCATGAGCATTTATCTACTCGTATTTCGGTGATTCGAAATTCAGACATTGCTGGCATGAAAAAGATGAGACAGGGCGTAATAAAACAATAAAACGGGCGATAACATGAAAGAAAAAAGATCCTTTTTGATAGTTTTTCTAAGAATTGGGTAATTAGTTAGGTTAGATGTAATAAGGTACAATAAGATGTTGTTAAATTTCAAAGGATGTTGAGATTCATTAAACTTTTGTTCGGCAACGTGAGCAGTTTAATTTTCCTACAATTTTTATTTTTTTTTTGCTTGTAATAATGGATAAGAAAAAGCAGATAGTGGTTAAAAATATTGAGTTTGATAGTGATTCTGATAAGTATATCTGTGAAATGAACACTGAATTGCAAGATTCATTGGAAGATGAGAATTTTCATAGTGAGTTGTTGGAAGGAAATGCGAAAATGGTCTCCGAGTGCAAAGGGCTAAAGAAAAACATTCTTCCCTACAAGACACTGCTGAATACTTTACGCACTGAGGTGACAGCAATGAGAAGTTTAGTTTATTTTTCCCGGAAGGTAGAAAAAAAATTTGTAGTTTCCTACGCACTTTTGTAATGAATGTGAATGATAATGTAAACAAGTATTTGATACTCAGCTATCTGGCAGAGTTGTCGTCGCTGATTAGCTAAAGTGTGGTACTACATGTAAGAACGAATGTGCGAGTTGACTGGGCAAAGGTTAATTTCGATAAGATATAATTCGCACAATGGGTGTACCATAGATTAGCTTGTGTATAAACAGCAATAAGTGACTGTCAAAAAATTAAGATAAGCTACAATCCAGCATTTGTATGGATAACTAAGAAAAGTGGTAAAATTTGTTTGTAATTTGTTTATCCGAGCAACCACATACCAACGCTAGATATCATATTATAGGCACCGGTGAATCGTGAAGCCCTTTTCGCGATTTTAAATAACGGTTTTATTATTATTATTATATTTAAGCACCCGCTTGTAATGTTATCTTGTTCTTTATTTGACGTCTGACAATCGAATGATTTTATTACTAAAATGAAATATATGCATATGCTAAGGCGCTTATGATTCAATGGAAATGTCCTGCTATTTCACCTTTTACAATTTTAAGGTCACATATCGGTAATTTTCTGAAATAGCAGGAAAAATATAATGAGCGAAAATAGTCCGACAAAATTATGCTTATGTTATTAGTTATTGAGCAGCAACAACACTGAGAGAAAAGTGCGAAGATAATGGGGATAAGTAAACGAGAGCTCCAATAGAGACAATTGAAACGGCAACAATAAAAACAATGATGAGAGAGCGTGGATGCGTTTTCGATAATTGTAACAGCAATTTTAAGTACAGCTGCGGAGGGGCTGAATTATTAAAGAGGGGCGTGAATAGGCACTAATGGGGATTTATTTTAGTTTAAGTTTAATGCCCTTAGGGATGTAAGCTGCTGTTTTCAAAGCTCAGTACAGAACACGACTTATAGTTTGATATATTGTCATGGTCGACGAACATTAAAAATTTATTCAGCTTGATTTTTATTTTTTTTTGTTTTTTGTAACATTAGTACCACTCAGCGTAACAAGAGAAACATCGTAAATGCTAGATGAATAGTGAAATAGAAAAAAATTTGCTTCTATTTTAGATGCATTAAAATTAAATACGCCATGAAAAAGCTCCTCATAAAGCCCCATTTGCCGTTCGGAGTCAGCGTACGTTTCAATAATTTCAATAAAACTAAATAGCTTTGCTTTCAAATAGTCGAAAGAACAGTTATATATATATATAATTGGCGCGTACACCCTTTTTTGGGTGTTTGGCCGAGCTCCTCCTCCTATTTGTGGTGTGCGTCTTGATGTTGTTCCACAAATGGAGGGACCTACAGTTTCAAGCCGACTCCGAACAGCAGATATTTTTTTTATGAGGAGCTTTTTCATGGCAGAAATACACTCGGAGGTTTGTCATTGCCTGCCGAGGGGCAACCGCTATTAGAAAAAACTTTTTCTTAATTTTTGATCTTTCACCGAGATTCGAGCCGACGTTCTCTCTCTGAATTCCGAATGGTAGTCACGTACCAACCCATTCGGACACGGACATTAAAAGTGTGTTAGGATTTTGCAGTGGCGAAAATGCTACGATCGTTGGAGCAACGTTACTCGATCAAATTTTGCGTAAAGCTAAACAAAACGAGTACCCAGTACAAGGAGTTTGTACCTCCAGGAAGCACTGTGAATGCGGCATTTTACATAGAAGTGCTCCTTCGGCTGAAAAACCGCGTCGCCCAGGTTCGGCCCGACCTCGTCAACAATTGGACCCTTCATCACGATAATGCGCCGGCGCACACCGCCTTCCTCTGCATTGGCCAAGATGGGGGTTCCCCACCCTCCCTACAGCCCAGACATGTCCCCTCCGGACTTCTTCTTGTTCCCGCGCCTGAAAAGAAAACTGAAGGGGAAGCGTTTCGACTCCATCGAGGCGATCCAAAAAGCTGTGACAGCCGAATTAAACGCGATTCCGGTGGATGAGTTTAAAAAATGTTTCCTGCAGTGGAAGTACCGCTACCAGCGGTGTATTGACGCTCAGGGGCCCTATTTTGAAGAATATTAGTAATATAAGCCAAAAGGTTTAATAAAACTGCTTAAAAAATAAGGTTCATTACTTTTCAATCAAACCCTGTATATATCACAGCCATAAGTTGTAAGATCATTCAGCAGAAAATCTTAGAATCTAGCGCAGCATTGGTTGAACTTATATCGGGAGCTTTTCTAAGAGCTTGAGAACTTAAAATTATAATACAAAAACAAAAAATATTGGTGGACTGGATTTTTTATTATAATCCACTGAATAATTTCATGACATTAATTTTTTTTGATCTGAAATCCGGGAAATCTGGCATATGTTCGGCCTCGGCTACGACTTACATGGTCCATTCGGACAATCCAATATTTGACAACTTTTTCCAATAAATCTCAATAAGCCCAATGCCCAAAAATGCGTCGCAAACGATGGCCATTTGGCATTCTTTCACGAGTTGTATTTTGCAGGCACGTAAGAACCTTGAGGAGCTTTTTCATGGCAGAAATACACTCGGAGGCTTCCCATTGCCTGCCGAGGGGCGACCGCTATTAGAAAAAACTTTTTCGTCGATTGGCCTACCAGAATGGAATCTTTGTAGTCACCGCTTTGCCGTGACATTTACCGCTGTATACCAGAAATAATACACAATAGGTCATATTAGTGCTCATAATGGAATAATGTTATAAAGATTTACCCCAATTTTGATACTTTTCCTCGGATGTGTTTCCAAACACCAAAGTTCTAGGTTATGTAGAAAGTATTTTTATGAAGCATAAGTAGCCACGAGAAAGAGCGCGTTTTTGCAATATATTTTGCGTCCCGTATTAAGGGGTCCCGGTAGTCTAGAGCTCGAAAATGTAGGGTACTTTCAGGATTTTTTTTTACAATAAAAAAAATAAACAACCAACAACAACCAAAACCTTTTATTTAACTTCTTTTACATACAAAAATGAAAAAAAAAACTTTTTTAATTTTAATAAATTAAAAAATAGCGCTGAAGTTGTCCCTCCCAAAAAATTGGACCTGGACGGTGTTGTCCATTTTGGCTCTTCTATTTATCTGAAACACAAAACAAGCTAAACATTTTTTTGACAAAATGGCGCGGTTTTGAATTTGACACTCTAAAAATCGGGTTTTTCCAGTTTTTTAATTAAAAAAAGCAAAATAATTGAAATAATAATATCGTCCCCTTAGTATTAAAATAGCCTATAAATTTTTTGATGTTTTGAGAAAATGAATTTCAAACTTTTTGTCGAAAGTGTGAGAGCTACTTTCAAATGTCTGTAAATATTTATTATTTTTTGACTGACGTTTTGACCCACTTTGTGGAACTAGAATTTGACAAAATTTTGACCACATATAAAATCGACGATGGAGAATCCAAAAATTCAATAAAAAAATAATAGCCTATGAGCACATAGGCTATTGTTATACTAAGGGGACGATATGATTCTTGCATGGGCGATAGCCATTGATGCTGTGAATAACATATTAAAATTTCAGACAAATCGGTTGAATAGTTTTTTGTTTTTGACAACACCAGACCGAAAAAATTCGTTTCGCGATAAATGAATTTAAAGTTTGGGGTTCAGGAGCGCGCGAACCTCTCTCTACCTAGTTAATGGGCTATAGAAGCTATAATATTGGGAATTCCCGCATGAAAATTTCACAGTATATTTTTAAGATACTATACTTTTGAAATATCGAAAAAACAACAAATCGATTTTTTTAAATTTCTATACCACCGGGTCCCCTTATTGAGCTTACATGAATGTACGTTTAAGCCTAACATCTCCACCAAGGCCAAGGTGTGCTGTGCAGTTTGATGTTTTCCTACGAATGGCATGAGCAGCAGCTTTCAAGCCACCTCCAAAAGTCCAATACTTTTTTCCTGAGAAATATTTTATGGCACAAATACTGGTGATTTACCGGTGTTTTGCCAACCGGTGGTTTACCATTCCAACTTCTTAATAATTAGCGCCTACAGTAGGTATAAACCCACAGTGCATGTCACGTACAAGCGGACTAAGCTAGGTATGTATGCACATGCGCATGTACATACTTTTCCAACCAAGAATTCGAAGAGTGATTTTTAATTGTTAAATCGTGATGCCAATTAATTAGCAAGTGTATATTGCGGTAAATTTGATTAAGCGCAAAATTAACCAGCCTCTCGGAAGAGTTATAATATTAGCAAATGGCGTCGTACGTCAATCATATTTGACAGTTATGAACGAGACATTTACATTATACGAGCAGACAAGCAAGGGAGCGCGTAAAGGCCAAAATAAAAGGTTTCCAACACACAAATCATTTTTTTTTTATTTAGTAAAAAAATCTATCTGATTTGATGATTCATTTTGCGTCACCTTTGAGATTATTATATAAGTACATATTTTATATTTATATAAGTGTAACAAATTTTCAAATAATTTATATTTAAAAATTCATAAAGTCATTACAATGTTGTTCTTAAGTTTATTAATATTTTCCCATTACAAAAATTTCCCCTTTAAAAATCCATTTATTTATTAAACGTATTCAAACCAGACCAATTAAAACTGTATTAATTAAAGCTTTCTGACTCAGCTTTGCGTTTGCAATCCAGTTTTGTTCTCTAATATTTAAAAATAGCAGAAAATAATTTGCAAACTTTTTTAAGCAACAAAAATAAAAGTAGTAGGCCGGAAATAGTTAATAATCAGTTAGTTTTATAAGGGAAAATATAAATGTATGACTGTGTGGGTTGCTTTGTAATAGGGCAAGTTCGAACTGCATAGCTGTTCACAAATGTGAATATTACAGAAATTTAGTCACTTCTATGCATATGCATGAGCAAGATCAAATGAAAACGTTTAATATATACGAAAATATACCTACTTTGTAGTTAAACATATCGCACCCTAAATACAAAAGGGTCACAACTCAAAATTTTCCACACTCGAGCTTGACTTGTTTACAGTAGCACAGAAAACAAACTATGTGACATATCACACTGAAATTTTCCATGTAAGCTTATAACAGTTCTACCAAAAAACAAAAAATTTATTTTTGCCATATGTCATCCGCGGACCGTTTTATTGATAACGTCTCGTTCATATTTGAGCAGAAGTACATTTTGAGTTGTGACCCTTTTGTATTTAGGGTGCGATATGTAAGGTCCCAGTCAACATGGGTTTGTGCTGGGTAGATCTATATTAACTATTGGGTTGGGGAAAAGCTCATAGTGTGGAGAAAGTGTTATAAGCGAATCTACACCACGGAAATGGTTTGCAAAGTTAAAAAATGGCGACATTGACGTCGATGCCATATCCCGTAGCGGAAGACCGTCAAAATTCAATGAAGAACGTCTCAAATATCTTTCGAAGGAGAACAGTCCTCAAATCAGCCGTGAATTGATGGAAAAAAATGAGCTGCGATCGTTAAACGATTCTCAATCACCTTCATTCAATGAGATTTATTGAAAATTTGCAAGCTTGGGTGCCTCACGAGCCTAACAAAAAAAAAAAAAACAAAGAAAGTCGCCTTCAAATTGCTTCTCAGCACCTCGCCCGCCATCGCGCAACACGCGGTCATAAACAGCGCTTTTTGTACCGAATCGTCACGGAAGATGAGAAATGGTGCCTATACATAAATATGAAGCAAAGAAAGGAGTGGGTGCCTCCAGGAGATACGCCAAAGTCAAAGAGAATCAAGCCGGATCTTCATCCAAAGAAGATCATTATATATGTTTGGTGGGGCTGGGAGGACGTGGTGCACTGGGAAATGCTCGAAAAGAATGCATGGTCAACAAGGAGCGCTCCATTGCCCAGCTAACTGCGTGAATGAGGCTCTTTGACTGAAAAGACCTGATCGACATGGTTAAACCATACTCCGTGTTGCACAAGTCGTCAAAGTCGCACTCCAAGAGCTCGAATGGAAGGTCCTTCCGGACCTTGCACCGACCAATTACCACATTTTTCGCTCCCTGTCAAACCACATGAAGGGCGTTACCTTCGATAACAAAGAGGTTCTTAAAAACTGACTCAACAACTTCCGACCTGGGGATTTTTGGCGGAACAGCATCAACAAATTGGTTGAAAGGTGGGAAGAGGTTGTAAACAGCAACGGCGAATGTATAATTGATTAACTTATTGATATAATTATTGTTTTTTGTTTAAATGAAAGTCTTCGGTAGAAACGCTACGAACTTATTCCCCAGCCCCATGATTTAGCTGCATTTACAGAGAATTTTTGGGATATCATTCAAAGGGGTTTTTAAATGGATACTATACAGATTTTTCTAAGACTTTTGATAGAGTATTTCACCCAACATTTATAGCTAAACTTGAGGATTTCTCCTTTCACTCTCAATTTCTAAAATGGATAACTTCCAATGTTGCTAATAGGACTCGTTCGACTCGTCTTATTCTTCTGTTGCTTCCTCTGGTGTACCCTATATGGTAGTGTTCAAGCCCCCTTTTTCATCCATTCTATTTTTTAACAGAGTCCCCTTTTAGAAAAATACACTTCTCTCAACGTTCGGGTATTTTTTAACTCCTCCAAAAAATAAGATTTGCCGAACTTTCCAAAATTCGCCTCTGTCGCGGCGATGACTTCCTCGTTTGAACTAATTTTTTCCCCGCAAGCCATTTCTTCATGTTAGGGAACAAGAAAAGGTCGCAGAGATCCTGAGCAGGTGAAAGGAAATTTAGGGTATTTAAAATGTATTCACATTTTTTCAGAAATTTTACCCAAAAGAGTATTGTAATACAAAATTTAGGGTCGCTTCGATTCCATTAGTTAATTCAAAAATTAATCTAGCAGATTTATGAGTCAAACCGAAATTGTTACTCAACTCCACTTTATCTCAACATTAGACTGACGCCTCCTGCTCGTTCCTGAATAAGTGGCATACATTTTTGAGAACCACTAATGCAATAATTCTTTCGTAATTAATAAATCAGACTACTAAGCAAATTAGTCGCACTACAGCAAAAACTTTAATATGTATGTTTGTATAGCCTCGCACCATATCCGTTTTAACTGTCACAACTATTTAAGAAAATTAAGCACAATTTAATATTTTCGCATCAAATCCACGATTTTGAAATCTTTTTAACAAAAAAGCGCAGCCATTAACATATCTATATACATACTCGTATATTTGCATGTGAATGAGTTATCTGATATTATAAATTCGCTTTAATAGTCGACATGTGTCAGTGCATAGAATAAAATCACGCACGTGTGCGTCCTGGAGTAGTATATTTGAATATTTTTATTGCAAAGTTATATTTATTCTAAAATAGAAACGACTACAAACATTACATTCACTTTCATTCGCAAATGAGAAAACCACTGGCGAGAACGGGCGACAACGCAGTTGAGCCAACCAAATATTTTCGCTATAAATTCTAATGTACGAGGTGTGCCTATTAAGTAATGAGACTAACGTCTGGTAGCATCGCGAAACGTCATGGAGGTGGTCATCCAAAGACTGCAACGTCACGTGAAATGGTTCAAAAAGTGCAAAAGCGACTTGAGCGAAATCCCCGACAAAGTGCCAATCAAATGGCGAAAAACTGAAAATATCTGACCGTAGCATCCGCTGCATACTGAAAAACCAAATCAAATCTCAAAGAAAAGGCTTACAAGATCCAAAAGGCGCGTGATCTCACACCAAAGCAGTAACAAGTCAGACTTGAGAGAGCGAAGGAGTTGCTGCGCTTGGCCGAAAGCGGTCAATTTCCGAACCTACAGTTTTAAGCCGACTCCGGTCGGCGAATAGTTGTTACGATTAGCTTGACAGAAATACACTCAGACGTTTGCCATTGCCTGCCGCGGAGAGACCGCACTTAGGAAAAACTTTTTTTAAGGTTATTAGAAAAGATAATTACTATATAAGTCGCGTGTTTTTGCTTATGATGCTGAATAGCACTAGAAGTGCGCAACTCTTCCGAAAGCCAAAAAAAAAATAGAATTAAAAAATAAAAATTCAATATTCATGGGGTTAAGAGTCTTCACCGAATTCCTAAAGTTCAGAATATTGGGTAAGGTTAGGTTCAGTTACAGTGGCTGCAACTCTCCATAAGGGTGTAGATGGGCCCACTTAGGCTTGGAGGTCCCTTGAGATACTACTAGTTTGCCCTCTAATTCGCAGCGTGATAAAACCTCTTCGTCTCTCGGAAGAACGATAAAGTACTGTAAATGGCACGCATTCCAAGTCTGCTGAAAATCCATAGAAATAAGAATTCAAACAGCGATCTCGCTTTCTCGCAAGAGCAGGAGAGAGGCAGAGGAAGTGTTCAACGCTCTCCACCTCCTCCTCGTTCCTGCAGCTGCGACAGAAATCATTTGAGGAAAACCCCATAGGTTTTCCGTGTGTTTCCATAGGCAGTGCACGGTGATGATCCCAATCCCCGTACTAATAGAAAGCCAATCTGGATTGATGAGGGAAAAGTACAAAATATTAGTCAGCATTACTACGACCACATTCATGTTTTTAAGGAACGTCATGAGGTATTAAAAAAAAACGAACAAGACATGGACTTTCCACGTAGGCAATGAAGGCAATGCGGCGGCTCATACCGCCAAGAGGTTTCAAACCAAGTGTTTGATCATCAGCCTTATTCGCCAAATCCTGCATGAAGCTACTTTCCTATATTTTCTAAAAAGAAATAGGTTTCAGTCCGTTATCTGTTATTCGTTAATCTGCGAAAGAGAAAACAGACAAGTTTCCTAAAGGAGCCGGTACGAAAAGGTAATACAAAATTCATATAAAGTGTTGAAGGAGCAGGAAAGTGGGTGTGTATTAAATGGCGATAATAAGTGAATTCATTTGAAACCGAGATAAAATCTCTTTCAGCATCACTCTTGTTTCTTCATAGCCACACCACGTAAATGTATTCAACTGGCTGCTTGTGAATTCAGTAATGCGGCTAATGCTGTAGAGTAGACAATTCGTTGAAATACATAAAAGAATTAATTGTGGTGGCAAAGTTTGCATGCAAATATGCCATTGGTCGAGTGCAAATAATAAAAACAGGTTGATTATTGAAAACATATATGCATAAGTGTATTTGTATGTGTGTTTATGAGACAGAATCGAGATTATTGGTATGCATATTTTTGTATATCTAAGTTTCTTACACTCATTAATATCTATGCAAATTTGTATGCGATTCACATAGATTTTGCTGTCGCCATCCACGATGGCGCTTCCAAAGCGGATGGGTGGTACCGCAGACGAAATACCAGCAATTTGTTTATACGAGTATATGTATGGCAGCATGGACGCGACGCTGAAAATCAGTTGCTTCGTATTTTTCCGTGTTGTTCGTTTTTTAAGTGAATTTGCAAGTAAGGTTGGTATCCTTCTAAAAATAAATGTTTGTTTGCAATTTCTTGAGAAGTATCATTTCTCCCTTCGCTCTATCGCTTTATAAATAGTTTAGAACTATCTGTATAGTTTGAAATGGATTTCTTTTTCTTTAATTTTATACCTAATTTTGTATTCAAAACTACGAAAAAACTCATGCATCAAAACACACTCAAACTGCCAATAGTCCATTGAGTGTAGTTTTCGTCTTACCTTGAAAACCTATGATCTGCTCCTGGAAAGATGGAATCGCGCCAACTCAGAGAGTGCTGGACTAGGGCGTAAACATGCAAAGTCTTCTGGCCACGGGTAGATTGGGGGCGCTCGAGGGAACTTCGAAGGCTAACAAAGCAGCAGCTCTCGAATTTGGCGGGTATCCTTACCGGACATTGTCCGTGCGGTGAGACTTGGGATTGCCTCAAATCCGTTCTGCAGATGCTGTCTGGAGGACGAGGTGGAATTGTCTCAGCACTTTCTTTTTAGCTGTCCTGCTCTTGCCGAGCGAAGATTTAGACATCTGGGGTCTCACTTTTTCGCTACACCTCTGGATATTGCGGGTTTAATAATCATATGTACATCTAGTGAAGTTCATCAGCGAAGTTGAAGTTACGAAAGTTAATTAGCGACCGTGGTCGTCGTCTTAAAGGTATTTTCATCATCCCCTAATCTCAAGGCCTTTTCTTCCCTCACTTCTCTCTTCCCCTTGTATGGTATCACAACCGACGAATTTTGAATATTTGTCTAAGTGATTCCTTCGCAAGGGCAGCCATTTAACTTAACCTAACCACACCCTATAGAAAACAGGTTAATTTCACAAGAAGTTTGCCGTCACCTGATAATTCTCAATGTGAGTAGGGTATGCATACATATCATTCATGCTGATGATATTCAAGAATTTGATCCATATAAAATCATTTGCTAACAATTGCATTTGCTGCAGTTCGATCTGTTTAATGAGGGCAAATTATCCGGCAAATCCTCTCAGATTGAGATTTAGATTTGTTTGTACCATCGTCAGCACCTTAAACTTTCAAATCACAGTTGAGTGAGAAACCCCCACACTTTCCTGTCGAGACTTCAATTTCAATCAATGAAGAACCGTACCGTAAATACATACATACCTAATATTCATTTACCCTGCGTGCCACTACTGATTTCTACTCCTACGATTTCTTTTCCAACCCTTTGCAAAATTATAAACGTACCACAATTTTCTTAAAAAAATTTTATTCATACTCAACAAAAACCATATATCGCAAAGTTTCAAACTGTGTACAAAATTTTTAAAAATTTCATCAACCACTTTTTAACCAACTCAACTTTTTAACCAGAATTTTTAGATCTTCTGGGTATGCAATTTTATAGCCCATTGAATTTTAGTACAGCAGAGTACAAGTTTCAAGTGAGTGATAAACACCGTTGATTTTTAGAATTTTTTGTCTTTCTCATAAATTCTTTCTCTTTCTAAATTTACTTGCTGTATGACGCAGTAAGTTGCTGTATCAGCCGTTCTACAGATATTTGCATATTGTGTCAATGGTCAAGGATTGCATGTACTCCTACAATTTCATGCATATTAGAAAAAGTTACTTACCGAACCTCGGTTGAATAAAAATGTATTTATATAATTTTGTGTCTGTAGAGTGCCCAATGGCCGACACTTTGACCAAAAATATATTTGGTGTCGTAAAAATGTATTTCTATTGAGTATATGGAAAGTACATTCAGCCGAATTTTATCAATATTAGTTTTTAGGTTTTCAAACGTAGGAGCTACGCACGGTTAAGTCCATTACTGAACTCGGGATCCATTTTTAATTTTCTTTAAATCTAGCCACCCCCCGAAGAAATCTGAGTAGGTCTTGTGGTGTCAAGTAGCCAAAGTGGTCGCTTCTTAACCCATCAATGCCAAAGACCTCAAGACTGATTCGAGCGAATGCCAAGCAGGCGCACAGAAAGTGGTCCACCTACCTTTACTATGTGATTTGCCTATAGAAAGTGGCCCGGCATCAGTGCAACCAGCTGCCTACAGTCCCTTCTACTTAACGGCAGGAGGATCTGTGACGGCCGGTAGGACATAACAGTTAACATCAGTTTTGTGCATCTGCAGCCTGCCAGGCTCGCTTGTGGGTTAACCCTTTGCACTCGTATGTCACACTGGAGGTGACAATACTAATTTACTCTACAACTCGTATGTCACACTGGAGGTGACAATACTAATGTACTAATGAGACAATACTAATGTATGCCTGTAACCAATAGCACTAAATAACTGTAAAATACATAAGTTAGTGCTTTCCTTAGTGGGAGATTTCAGACAAAGAGCTAAAAAACGTGGGCGACCATCAACATCAGATGTAGAGAATCGACTTGATGGAAAACTCCACATTTTAGTACCTCATCCGGGAAAAAAACATAATGATTGTATGGTCTGTTCTAACAGAAAAGCTAAGGGCGAAAGGAAGACAACTGTTTATTTCTGCGAAACATGCGAAAGACATCCTTTTCTTCACGTTGGAAATTGTTTTAAAAAGTATCACACTGTAAAAGATTACAAAAAATAAAACATTTTATATTAATAATTAATGAAATAAATATAATACGTTGAATTCTACGACTGTAAATTACTTTAATTCATTTAGCTAAAAATAATAACAAGTTGACACGCAACAACTTTGAAAATAAATCGAGTGCAAAGGGTTAAAGTAATCCGTTTGCTAACCGTGAATTTGATGGCTGCCGAAGGGAGTGGCAGAAAGGTGTTCGGGCCAAAGAAGTTAGCCTCAGAGCTCATCTGAGCTAAAAAATCAAAGATCTCGTTACCCGCGATCCCCAAGTGTCCCGGAACCCATGTTAGCATCAGGATGTTATGTCTACCGACATAGTTCAGCCTGTATTTACAGGACTCAACTACCCTTGAAGTGGTTGGAGGGTTGTCTAAGTACATGTATAATAATGTCATAATAAAAGCTTACATGACAATAATATTATTTAAACTAAAGCTAATGCATCGGAGGCCTTAAAAATAGTGGAACAAAATTGAAGATTTTCCATTCAGCATTATCTCACTTTTGGAAGTAGCAATTTTATCTTTATCAGGCAGGGAAAATGAAAGGAGTTAAAGGTGGCTTTAAAGTAAGGAATATTGTGGATATGGAGGAATATACTCGTAGATATGAGCACCAGAATACCAGGTAAAGAAGCATAGACCAGCAGACGGCCAGCAGCGGCAAAAATGCGCTAAAAGAAAAACTGTTTTTAGAAGGGATAACAATAGAAATACATATAAAAAAATGTTTATTTTGGACCTAAACGTAATAACTTGTTTATTAGGACTTAAACTTTATAAAAAACATTATTTTAATTTTTCTATACAAAATTTTTGCAAATTACGGCACTTAAAAAAGTATGCGTTTTACCTCATAAATTTCACACTTTAATTATGTTTCCAAAATCTTTTAATAAAAATATCAAAATTCCGGCTCGACACACTATGTATAAAGAAAACATTTTCGAATATTAAAAAAAAAACCACACCAAAAAATATTAAAAATTGTATGAGTTATCATGCAGAATGTGCCGGAAAAAGTAGTTGAGAACAAATCGAGTTTAAACTTTCAAGTGAAATTCGCTGTGCGAATCAAACTATCGTCCGGCAGTTACATTTTCTACCATAACTTTGTAGCTGTCTGAATTCTTTCCAACCGACTTCCACAGAAATACTCCTAAAACTTTAAAGAATAATAATCTGTAAAAAAAATCGATTCTGACGTATGTCACCCCCTTAAGATAACAATAATTGGAATAAGGTATGGGCATAGGCACGTATTAAATTTTTTTTTAATATTTTTCTTAAAAAACTTTGTTTTTATCTTAAAAAGAAATTTGGTAAAACAAAGCTGACTTATATTCTAAGTAAAGTCGCTGAAAATTAAATCTCCCCTGGACGGTTTTTCATTTTTGCAAATGGCAACGCAGGCAATCACATTTGACACTTTTGAACTAGACAGCTGCAGGAATCAAACAGAGAAGCAGTCAAATGCATAAAGGGCAAAATAAAGAATCCATCACTCAAAATTATTATTATTTTTTTGTGAGCTTTTAACCGAGATTTTAACCAAGCAGATGGTTCACGCAGCCGCCTAACCGACAATAAGAAGCGCTAATGGAATATTACCAAAATTCTTATTTGTCATGAGCAAAGTTTGAAAAATTTTGCCTCCATCCAAATGAGTATGCCTGCGTATAATTTGCTTAAGATTTTGGTGTGAAATCGTGCTTCCTACATAACTAAAAATTTATGCTAATTCATACCCGTATATAATTGACGCTTACACCCTTTTTGGGTGTTTGGCCGAGCACCTCCTCCTATTTCTCGTGTGCGTCTTGATGTTGTTCCACAAATGGATCGACCTATAGTTTTAAGCCGACTCCGAACAGCAGATATTTTTTATTAGGAGCTTTTTCATGCTAGAAATACACTCGGAGATTTGTCATTGCTGCCAACGCCGAAGGGCGACCGCTATTAGAAAAATCTCTTTCTGCATTTTGGTGTTTCACGGCGATTCGAACCTATCACCTCCGAACTGTGGTCGCGCACCAACCCATTCGGCTAGGGCGACCGCCAATTAATTCCTACCAATCACTCAAAACTTGCTTGTCCATCCGCTGCGCGCCCATTTCTCATAAGCGTGCGAATGTTGCTCAAAACGCGTGCGTGACCGAAATGAAGTGTAAATGAAGCCAATAAACTTTTCAAACGATTTTTTTTTTATTTTTCATGCTTTTATTGGTGTTTCTATTGAAAAACAAAAAGCGCAAATATTGCACAACTTTTGTTATTATTTGTATGCCATGCAGGTCGTCTATTATATGTAAAAGCTGTAAGCACAACATATTAGCACATATTTACACGCACACAAACATGTATATTAGCAAGCATAAATACGTACGCATATCTAAATGCAAAGGCATGGAAATATGCCTGCTGTGGTGCCCCGGGAGCGTTATTTTTTGACAGCTGCCATGTATTAAAATTGAGATTAAGACATGATAAATTGCGTGAATGCATAATTTATAATTATAAAAATTGTGAAAATTCTATGTCGAAATATTTAATGTTTTGCTAAAACATTTTAAATAAGAAATGAGTATTTTTTTCAAATGTTCATACTTGTTGTCTTATCGAGGCACACCATATTAACAATATATTTTTTTGGCAGCTCATTGGCTGACCATTACGCTAAGTGCGCCTCATGTCAAGGTAGCGAACGGTCGTGTGCGTGTAAGAAGATGCAGTAGCGAACTAAGAAAATGCATTTCTGGAGAGGAAAACACAAGTATCAAAATTCCTAGCAAGCGCTGGAATTAGAGAATATTTATTTTATATAATATTTATTAGCGTTGAACAAAATCGATAATTAAAGTAATAAACACTCGATTCTCGAACTAATAGGCAGTACTCGATTTCCGAAAGTTTAGATATTGCGTGCTGGAAAATGCACAATACGTTAATTTAAGAATCTTACTCAATTTGAGTTCAAAGCACTCGGTTTGAAGACCCGAAAAAGTATTCTACTTGTCCCCAGTGCCACTAAAAAAATGTCAGTACTGCCTGAGTATTAAAGCGAGATGAGTACACTTACTCTGCTACCCAGAAATGCAACTCAGTAATACTCAACTGATTCCTTTAGGGGGTTCTTTTTACTCGTAATTGGAGATCTTGGAATCATTCAAATTCATTCATTCATTCATTTTATTTATTTATTTATTCGAATTTATATATAAAGTTAAAACTAATACAGGAACGAGTACTAGCTACCAGGGCCAAAAATTGATAGTTTGTTAAAAAAGTCAGTGTTATTATTAGAAGATCTTATAAAATCATTGTAGCTAAATTACAATCTTTTAAAAAAAGATTTAAAGTAGTTATTATTGGAGAGACAGAGATCAATGGTTAAGACCAAAGAACCTATTAGCGGGATATCAGCACACTTTCTACACCGACGGATCCGAAACCAGTGATGGTAGCGGATCTGGATGGCACTTAGGCGAAGACTCTAAATACTCCTATGCCACAGGACAGATGGCCACGGTATTCTTTACGGAAGTCTATGCCATCTTGAACGTGGCATACTGAATAATTGAGAAAAAGTGGCGGGGTAGCAGTATCGGAATTTGTAGTGACAGTCAAGCTGCACTGAAAGCCCTTGCTAGCCCACGCTGCTTTTCGAAGTTAGTCGGTGAATGTAAGACAAAACTGAACAGTGTTGCAAAACACAACAAAGTTAGTCTTATTTGGGGGCATTACAGGGTGGTATTACAGTTAACGAGTAAGCTGATAACCTAGCTAATGAAGACGCTGCAAGTATGCCCCTTAGGCCCTAAACCATTTCTAGGTGTCAATTCTGCATCGATTCAACTATGAATTGACGACTTGGTGACGTCTACCAACGTCCTCTGGTCTGGGTTGAACTCGTGCTTTGTGAAAGAACCAACCCGGAAAATAGCGACCTATCTCCAAAAACTCAGCAGAAAGGAACTGAGAGTACTGGTGGGTGTGATCATAGGGCACAACACCTGTGGTCATGATGGGAGTCGTCGACAGCCCGATATGCTTATCCTGCCTTGAGGATGTCAAGACTGCAGAGCATTTTCTTTGTAGCTGTCCGGCGTTCTCCAGAATCAGACTGAGGATATTGGATTGCAATATACTAAGTATGGATAAAGTTCATACTCTTCCTCTTTCGGATCTCTTAAGATTCATCAATGAATCCTCATGACCTCAAACTAATTTTTCCGTCTTACCACCCACATTTTATCTTTCCTAACTCTATTCTTTCTACTAAATTCTATCAGGGTGTAGCACACTGGTCTCCTGACTGAGTGCTTGGAGTTGTCCAACCCCTCACAAATCTACTCTAATCTAGTCTATATTGGTGACAGAAACAGTAGTAGCAGAAGGTTTACTGGATCCGAAGTGTACTTTCTAGTACTTTCTAAGGTGCGACTTTCGCTTAAAATTTGGTCAGTTGATGAGTTATTACCGCAAAACGGGCATTGCTGTTGGGCACCTCCTGTAAGGCGATGCTGGTGTGTGAGTTTGGTATGCCTTATTCTGTGGCAGGCGTACTGATTTGTTAATTGTTTTCTGAATAAGCTAGAAACGATGTCGAATTGTTTCATCGCCACGCTCGTTGCCACGGATGGCTTTATGAGCCGATATCCACATAATATTTTTGTAACGAATACAGAGATCTTTTATTTTTTCAACCAATTTGCTATTGTAAAAGCCAATTAGTATGGTTTTAATGGATGGCATACATGACCAGTCCAAAAAAGGAATTTTCTTTTATTACGCTGGGCTAATTTCGCTCCTTTGTGCTATAGCCATTGCTTCAGCTGTGAACACTGACCAGTTTTCGAGTAACTGACCTCCAGAAATGAGCAATCCTTGTTAGTTTACTACAGAGAACGTGGGATTAGAGCTAGGTTTTGATGCGTCCGTATATAATATCAGCCAATTGTTGCTCCGATTATTTGTTTCCTGTTCTGCGAAGAGTTGCTGATAGGTCGAGCAACATGTCTTTGATTTATTGTGTGCGTGGAGAACGGTGCTGGTCGGCTCATATTAAAAGTAAAGTGAAATAAATAGCCACAAAATTAAATTTTAAGTAGCCGATATTTAAAAAAATACCCTATTTTTAGAAGAAGTGTTCGGTGCTCAAAAATACTCGATACCTCCCAGCACTAATATTTATGTTACGATTTTTACGAAAAAAATTTACGCTCAAGGGAGGTGTCCCACTAATAGAGAAGCCCATTGAAGAGCTTACACTATAGTTACATTTTTATTGCTCACCACTGTATATAAAAATTTGTATATAACAAATGAATGTAATTAAATAACTTCTGCTGTGCGAATGCAGCTGCTAAATAAACTGGTACTGGTAAGTGGGCAATTAATTTTTTTCCTATATTTAATCTGCACAAAATGTTGTATATTGTTGTTAGTGTGCGTTTACTACTCAATCAATATCACTTTCAGTTATTTGTTTTTGTTTTAGGCTTTTCGCAATATTTATTAACCTCACTCTGACACCACTCAATCTTCAGCTCTTGTATGGGGCGTATACGTAATATTTAAGTACTCTTTTTGTTATTGGAATTAAAATTTGCTGCTCTATTTAACATTCAAACCGTCATTAGAGTGTTGTTTGTGCGATTTGAAAGTGTTTCTTATATGTATATATTTTCAGTTCTGACAGTTCAATGTAATTGATTTGGTAATTTCGAAAAGGGCCCAACTCATTCACGTCATTGAATATAATTGGAAAATTTAAATTATCTGCTACTTTCAAGTTATTGGAGCGATAATATGAAAATATGAACGTATATTATAATGCATGTTTTTAATTATTGCGCACGCTAATTAAGCAAGAAAACTTTTATTTTGTTGCAGCGCATTTTGTAGTCATTTTTGCGTAGTGCAGTTAAAATGAATGCGAAGATAATGGCACATTTAGCTGTTTAGCACTGGGCTTTTGTTTTCGATATTAAGAAGTTACTTAAATAAGTGCTTCAAAGACTAAAAAAAGCTATTTTCTCAATAGTTTTTTCTAATATACCTACACTGCGTTAAATAACTGTAGCACTAAGATTTGTTGTTTGATTACTTGATTGAACTTTTGGTTGACTACAATATAAATGCAACTTTCAAATTTTGTGCAAATTAAAAAAAAAATCCTACAGATGTTCATAAGCTTTAATCAGAATTTAAAAAAAAGAGCATGCAGTTTATAACCCAATCAACTTTAGTGTAAAAAAATACCTCTTTCAAGTAATTAAAAAATCTTTTGTTTTTTTTTTTGTTTTTGAGTTTCTTATTCTTTTTTTGGTAAAATTTTTATGAAATTATTATTCATTCCACAACAAAAACTATACAAATCCAAATATCAAATTTTATGCAAATTAAAAAACAAAAATCCAATAAAATTTCATAAATTTTAAACAGTGTTATTTTGATAAAAGATCAATGCTTGTGTGGCACTTAGCGCCGCACACTGGGGATTTTGCGGAAAAAAGTCAAATTGGCAACATACCACCTACGCAATGTTTAATGGTATTTCTAAATTCTAGAATAGAACCAACAATAAAATCAAAAAGAATTACTAAACTCCGACTTACAGTTTTTTTTTATAGATATGTCAAAGGTATAATTTTTTTATAGTATTGAACTGACTAAGAAAAAACTTCAAAGCCCAAGGTGGTTTTTTTTCCTTTTGCTTGAGCCGACTTCCAATTTTTTATTTTTCATTTAGGGTACGATATTTTTATATATTTTAACTGGAAGAACAAAGGCTGTAAAGCATTTGATTATCTATTTATAATTAATTTTACGAAAGAAAAAAAAATCATATTCCTTCATATTCTTGGATCTGCAAGTTGAGCTACATTTACCTACGGTCAGAAACTAGTATCAACGTGTTGCTTAATAACGTCTCTTTCAGTTTTAATCAATTGCAGGGGCCACCAGGCGCCACTGATTATTTTTTGGCAATGATAATAACTAAACGCTTTCTAGTGTGTGCATAATGATAACGAAGCACTTTTAATTTTGTTTTGACATTTTGAGGGTAATTCAGAATTTTGAACTTACATGTATCCTGTGCGTAAATATTTGCTGGCTTATATTAAGAAAAAAAAAAAACAAAAAAAAAATTTAAATTTATGAATTAAAAAAAAAAATTTTTTTTTAATTTTTTTAAAAAATAGTTTTTAGACATGTTCTTTTCATACACAAATATATACAACTTCGTTAGTAGTAAAAATGTAAATATTTTTTGGGATGTATACTTTTTTCCGCATCTCTGTACAAAAATCCCCAGTGTGCGCCGTCTTGTTGAAAATAAACGTTGTCCAGATCAATACCATCGAATTCCGGCCATAAAAAATCGTTAATCATCTCTCGACAGCGCAATCGATTAATTTTCGAAAAAGTAAGGTGCAATGACTCCGCCGGATCATAAACCGCACCAAACAGTCACACGTTGAGAATAGAGAGGCTTTTCAGCAATAACTCTTGGATTTTCTGAGCCCCAGATCCGACAATTTTGCTTGTTGGCGAAGCCACCGAAGTGGAAATGGGCCTCATCACTCAAGCTGATTTTTCGATAGAATTCCGGATCATTTTCATGCATTTCATCGACCCAATCAGCAAAGACACGATGTTGTTCTTGTGTTAACTGGACTTTATAAGCCTTAAGTTCGAAATCTTTATGCAAAATACGGTGTAATGACGGTTGCGGAAGACTTAATTCCAAAGAACGACGAGGAATGGACAAACCTAGGTTTTCTTCAACACTTTCGGCTACAACAGCAATATTTTCGGCTGTTCTTGAGTGACGTGCACGGGTTTTATTCTTCACATCACCAATTTGTCCCAACCGCTGGAATTTGTTCACCAATTTTTGTATTGCGGTCCAACAAAGTGCTTCACGATGACCCAAAAATGTTCGATTTTTATGAACCGTCTGTACCAAATGTTCACCATTTTTATAGTGAATTTTAATAATTTCAATGCGTTGTTTAAGAGTGTATCGCTCCATTTTTATTAATGGCGTAGTTTCTACTTGTCCAATATCAAAAAATGACAGCTTCAAAAGAGACATTTACCGAAATAGCAGCCTATTCAAAAAAAATCTGTTATTGGAAAACCCTTTATAATAAAGTTCCACTTTTCGGTAGCACAAAAATCAATTTTTTTAAACAATTTTTTTTAACCAAAGTTGAAGTAATTTATGTCTTTAAGAAGCCGATAGCCATTTTATTAGCCATTTATATAACCATTATGCTATGAATTCATTACGTATCTTTTACAACCAAGGTACTGCGTATCAACTCACTTTTGTGAACAAACGTCAAATACGAATTTTTGAAAAATCGGAAAAAATAGTATAAAAAAAATTAAAAACTTTTTAAAATTATTGAACATTTTTTTAAAATTATGCAAAAACTATATGCACATGTAAAAGGTGGCGCAAAATTAATCACCCCATCGAAAGACATGAATGACTTCAATAATATTTGGCACTTGTGAACTGGACAGCTGCAGTATATGTCCAAACAGACAAGCAGTAATGGTCAAAATAAAGATTTCCATCATTCAAAATATTTCTGTTTTTTTCGTAAAAAAGTTATGCACAAACAAAAGTGGATGATTAATTTTGCGCCACCTTGTATTTTCCTTCCTTTATATGATATCTGAATAATGAAACAAAGTGTTGCGCATAACCCCGTCTGACCTTACCATTGTACCTATACTTGTAACAACAAAACCGTTTTTTTTTTTTGGTTATCTGTCTTACTGTCTATATTCTTATGCTAGACATCGAAAATAACCAAATTATTGATTCTTGGCTTTTAATTGATTTAAATACATCGATAAGGAGCTCAATGCTAAGAAGTCCGTACAGAAAAATAATATCTTTTTTTCTTTAATTGTTTTTTTTTTAATCATTACTCTTGTATTTATAAAACCTCGTTGATTCAGATAAACAGTACAATCGGGGAAGAGTGAAGAAATATTTCATACAATGCCCCTCGGAATGCCAATAGCACTCAAATCAGAAATTTAAAACAATTTAAATTTATTCGCTCATTAAATAAATACATTTCTTTTAAAATATAATATCAGATTCAATGTTTGAAATATTTTTATAATTTTTCCCCAAAAAAGACTTTGTTATTGGTTTGCTTATTTTTCACTTTTAAGACACTTCTTTAGTATTTTTTTTTCTAAAATTTCGAAGGACGGGTATATTATCAAGAGAATTCGTGTTTTCTTCGACCCGCTCGTTAGCCTTGTCTAAAGCTGTAATAACTAATAAGCGTTTGGGTCATTGTAAAATATTTTTCATACAATTCTCAAGTGTTTATTCACTCTACTCAGTACAAAAGAATTTTGGTGTACATTCTACAGAGTGACTCGTTGGAGGAGTTCATTTAAGCCGTGGTTTATTTAAGCCTGGTTGCACTATAATAAAATTACGGAAAAGCCAGTAATTTTTCTGAAAATAATTAGAAATTTGCACAGATTTCCGCAAAAGCAAACTTTGACCAAAAAAAAATATTTTTTCTTCTATTGGTAACGTAAAAGTAACCAAAATTGCAAACATTCAGGAGCCAAGTCAAAAAATCGGGTCGAACGATGAAATTCGCGCCTAATTTCCCCTTCATTTGTGACCCACTTCTTGATGCTATCTTGACGTTTCCAAATGGCAGACAGTTTTTATAGTAAACTTTTTCATGACAGCAATGCACTCAGACGTTTTGCATGCTAAGAGGCGGCCGTTGAGCGCAGCTTGGGCTTTGCATTCATAGTAATCGAATCTGTTAACTTTTAACACAGTTTTTTGTGATTATTTACATTGTCTTGGCATATTTTATGTCGTAACATGTAATATATTTTTGATCTCTGAAGATATATAACTGGGGATTGCAAAAATTTACACTGAAAGAGACAAGACTTGTCTCGACTGGACTCTGGACCTTTGCACGTTGGCGAGAGCGAATATAGCTGACGATGGAATATTGAGCTGTATGGGCTTTACGGTGACATGTTTATGTATGTATATGAAGTTGGTGTTTCGGAGATTCGAACCTGCGCGCTTCCGAATGGTAGTCACGCTCCAACCCATTCAGCTACGGCGGCCTTTATGCTCTTACACATTTTTTTACGAGGTCTTCCATTTTATCAATCATTACGTTTTTTCTGTCATACGAATACTAGTAAGAAAAACGGTTATTGTTTTGTATAAAAATTAGTTCACATTCACTGCACTAATTTTGAAATTACCAAACTACAATAAATTACAATGGGGGAGCAATAAACTCATTACAAGAAGAATATATAGACACACATACTCGTACATAGATAATAGAGAAGATGACTACGCATAGCAAATTGCATGTAATACCAATCAAAAATGTGAGCACCACGATTTTTTTTTATTTCAAAATAATTCAAAGAAGTTTTGTTTTCATGTCAAGGGGACAGACACCTGTAAACGGCCATATTTTCCCTGATTTTCATTAAAATTATTTAAAATTAAGTAGTCAATATATTTTTTTCAAAATTGGCATACAGTTTATTTATACATTAAAATAATATAATTTTTTTTTATTTTAATCATTTAAAATGGTGGATGTACACTCAATTCTTCCAGGAAGGTCGCAGCGGGGCTTCTCAATCGGCGGGGATTGTAGCATCGGCGTCAGTGACCTGAATACAAAAAACCAAAAATTTTTTTGTTTACTAATGTCATAATTTCTATATGAATTAAACAAAAATGGAAAAAAAAAATCGCGGAATAAAATGCTTAAAAAAAATGAATTTTGGGGCGAATTTTCCTACTATTTTTGCTTCGAAAAAATTATTTTTTTGAAAAATTTTCGAATTGTAAATTCACATAGAAAGTAATATCATAAAAAAGATGTGTGCAAAATTTCAGGGAGATCGGTCAATAACTTTTCGAGTTATCGTGTACACCAATTCGAAAAATATAGTTTCAAGAAAAACGCGTCTTAAGCGGCAACGTAACTACACCTCTCCCAGCGCTCGAACGCAAAGAATAGAGTCATCACGGTTGACGATCTATAATATAAGAAATACTTAAATTTACGCTCTAAAAATAGTTTGGCATATTCTTAAAGGATTATATTAACTTTTTATGAAACAAAAAAAATTTTTTTTTCGAAATTTTACAGGTATCTGTCCCCTTAACGCAAAATATTATTGTTGATTGAGTTATGACTTCATTTTATGGGAAATATACAAACTGTGCATGAAGTGCGAAAGAAATGTTATTATATTATGACATCTCACGAGTTCACAAGTTCCCTACTGAATTGCTAATTATTTTTTGTTATTTTTTGTCTGTTATAGGTATTTATTAACAAGTAAATGCATATATTAGAGCAATTGCGTTAGAAAGGCGTTGGACGAAGGGAGTTAGTTTAGATAAGTTACGATTTTGAGCAGTTACAATGTGCAGTCACGATTTTCATTTACACACTATACAATAACAACCTGGCAAATATTCTCCAAATTTCATGCATATTTCTGAAGACGCCACAGGGTATGTACGCTTGAAAACTTAAAAGAGATTTAAAAGAAAACAAAAAAATAAATAACTAAACAAAATTTATTGGAAACGTATAAGCTGATTAACTGACATTTTGCCACTTTGCTTTGGAGGCTTTGGAGACGTGATTACCGTTTTCCCTGCATTTGAAGCCCACTGTGGGTAAGAAACATCAAATGATACCAAAAGTTGTTTCTAATAGCGGTCGACCGTCGGCTAGAAATAGCAAACCTCCGAGTTTTTTCTGTTGTAAAAAAAAGCCATCAGCCGTTCGGAGGTAGCATAACACTACCTAACTGTAGATTTAACGACCGAACAAGCCTGAGCTTGAGCATATCGATTTCTTTCGAGTAATGTTCGCGGTATGTAGGTAGGTGAAATGGTTGAAGTACCACTCTGGCACTCCTCAAGTAGCACTGAAGCGCCGTTTTGATACCATTATGAGACCTCCAACAGGCAGATATCTACAGCCAGCCAGAGCTGTTGATATATTGGAGAAGATTGGTGGGATTTAGGTTGGCGCACTGTCCCAGGCTGTCGAAGAAAGGAGCACCCAGTGACCTTAGTTGTCTAGCTGCCAAACCCGAACATTTACAGAGAAGGTGCTCCTTCGCTGAAAGGTCACCACAGCCTCTGCAATGGGGGTTGAATGGTAACCCTAGCTTTTCGGCGTGTGTGCCGATCGTCCAGTGACCAGTAAACACAGCTACGAGTTTGGAAATTGAATGGCGAGGACTCCAAAGGACTTTCTGAGTCCTTCATATATTGTACTGTGGCCAAAATAGCATATGAAGAAATGGAGTTCCATCTTTCCTGCGCTTTCCTGAGAAATAATTTGAGCAGTTCCTCTTTAACAACTGTCGGAGGGATGCCGATGACCGGTAGCAGGTCTCAGAGGCCAATTCAGTCCCCTTCCTGGCAAACTCATCAGCAATTTCATTTCTCTCTATGTTCCTATGTCCTGAAACCCAGATCAGAGAAATGTTACCTGCACACCTAAGAGCCGTCCGAGCCTTGATCGCGGCTTGCCTATCGGAGAAAATCCTTTAACATGACTGTACTTTGAGCTGCGATGGAAATAACGTAAAATTCGATGGGAAGTAAGTGCAAACTGGCATTCAGGGCAGCACTGGGGCAAGTTTTACATGATCCGGTGATGCCAATGCATACAGTCCTTTGCACCCTCCCCAGTTTACTAATATTATAGCCCTTCCGAAGAGCTTCCTACCAAACCAGGCATCCATACGTTAAAATTGGCAAAGCCACTCCGTTGTACATCCACAATACGACCTGTGGCTTGAGTTCCCATTTTTTACCTAACATACATAGATATGCAGGAGTAGAAGGCTATACTGGCCTTCTTCACCCGATTTTCAATGTGTAGCTTCCAATGGAGTTTGCAGTCAAATATCACTCCAAGATACCTAACTTCCGATGAAAGCGGGAGAACGTGGTTGTTTTATTTGAAAGTAAAAAGGGTGGAGGTTTATATTTTCTCGTAAATAGCACCAGCTGCGTTTTGCCAGAGTTAACTCGGAGGCCGCAAGTGGCAGCCCAGCAACTGAGTACAGCCAGTGACCTTTGCAAAAACTCAGCCATGACTGAGGGAAATGGTCCCCTTCCCATTAGGACCAAGTCATCGACGTATGCTACTACCTTAACCCCAACCTTAATTAGCATTATCAGAACTTCGTCAATAGCAACTAGCCAAAGTAGGGGCGAAAGGACAATTTTAGCGGTGCGTGTTTTGATTATTTTGCACTTTTTGTCCACCCTTTTTTTTAATTTTTCAAATTATTCATACTAAATTAGAAAGCTAAGTAATTTCTAATAAAATTTACAATTTTTTTTTCCTATCTTCTCAAATTAATCAGAAGTTCGAAAATTTTAAACCAAAATTTGAGCAGTTGAGCAATGAACCAAAATCAAGCGATTGTAGAGGTACTCGCACTGCTCGATTTTCAGGTATACAGAGCTCTAGTTCTCGCATCGTATATGTTTGCTATAGCATAATTTCTAAGCGCTCATTTAAATATATTTATTAAAAAAATTAAGAAAAAAAAATATCTAAAAAAATATTTACTAGAAAATACTTACCAATTACATAAATATAAAACCTCTTAATGAGCCAGCCTTGGTTAATGTATTTAGACTTATTGTGTAAGCGTTTGCTACGTTAGTTGAAGAAACAAAGTCCTTAACAAATAAACACTCTATTAAATTAACCTGCATACATTAAAAATGGCTTAACTCACATTGAAAGCATTCTTCATCTCTTTACAGGGTCTCGAGCATTTGATGTACAATCTAGGCTTGGGACAAATCGAATTTGAACCTGAGCACACTATCGATGAACATCGGCCAAAAGGTTACAAAACATTCGAGTCTGATGATGACGCAAAGTTGACGGCATATTTCGAAAGACAAATTTCGAAACTTTCTCCATCCGAAGATATTGAAGTGTTGAAGCAGAACCAGAAAAGCGCCGACGAATTGGATATACTAATTGGAGGAAAAGACAAAGGAGTTTTGCTGGAATTCAAAGAGATGCACGATCCCAAGCATAGACACCCACGGGAGAGTGGTAAGAAAAATAGATACAAAAATGTATATAACTGATAATTTAGTTCGAATTCGAAATCAAACAAAAACAAAAGAAATTGGAGCGAAAACGAAACTTTTAACACAATGTCGACTGGGTTGATGCGTGATTACCATTCGGTTTAAAACCACTGACATGAAACACCAAATGATGGAAAACAGCTAATAACAAACCTCCGAGTGTATTTTCGCCATGGAAAAGCTCTTCATTAAAAAACGTGTGCCCTTCGGAGGCGGCTTCAAACTGTATGTCCCTCCATTTATGGAACAATATCAAGACGCACACCACAAATAGGAGGAAGAGCTCAGCCAAATACCCTAATAGGATATAAGAGCCCAATATATACATATATCAGTATATATATGTATAATCTCTGTATTCTCTTGTTGAAAGATTGGAAAAAAAATACTTTCTGTCAAAAAAAACTCTCTGGCTTGTTTACTGGAATCAGAAGCATCCTATATTATCCACTTCGATTGGAGAGATTCCATTTATTTTTTCAATAAAAAATATTTATAAATTCTTTGCTATGCAAAGTTTGCCAACCTCTTCGGAAATTACCTTTAAATTGCAAAAAACACTTTCAACTTTGACCAATTCAACGCATTTTATGCAGATAATCAGTTTGACCTCCACAATAAAAAATAATAATAAGGCCATCAACAGTAGAGCTGTGCTTCCATCAAAATCAACTGTCATAAAGTGAACAATTGAAATGACCATTTAATGATATTTTTCATACTTATATATGTATGTGTGTACATGCATTCCTATTTTTTTCAATGTTTGTGTGAGTATAATGAGACGCGTGGCTTATTACTTCAAGTAGATACCGACATCTCATTATCGAACTATCTTTATAATTTATCTAATTTGCATAATTTGATGTCAATGTGACTTTTACTTTTCAATAAGAATAAACGAAAGTTAGCGAATCTTAAGTGGCCGCTTATGTGCTCAATCAATAGGCCGCTAAATGACGTTTAATTGTCAAGTACGTAGACCGAGAACTTGAGAAGAATGCGGCCGAGCTGTTGTCATGCATTTATCTATCCTCATAATTGTGTATGTATGTGTGTGGTTATTCTTTTTTACTAATTTTCGCACACAATAAAAAAAAGCGTCGGCCAATCAAATAACTCAACAGCTTCAGTTTGTTTACCTACGATAGCGATGATGATTTTCTTTATATTTACAATGATTTTCGAGTAAACATTTTTTTGTTATTTGTTTTTGATTTTATATTATATGTACTAATATTTCAACAAAAACCTACATGAATTCTACTTTCAAATTTTACACTAAAATTAGAAAAATTCACCCAACTTTTTCTAAATTTTAAACTTTTTAATTTTCATTCTTTAAAAAAGTGTTCGAATGCAGTTTTCTGACTAAAACCATATAAATCAAACTTTCAAATTATATAAAAAAATAAAAAAATTAACAGATTCTGAGTTTTGAACTTGATTTTTATCAAAATTTTCGAGAATACTATTTTTTTGATTTTAATTATTTTTTTTAATATTGTCACTCTTTTAACCAAAACCACATAAATCGAGCTTTATATAAAATTTATAAATATAATTTTATTTAACTTTAAATATTAAATTTTTTAAAAAAATATATATTTTTTATAAAAAAATAAAAAAAAATTAAATAAAAAATTAAAGTCCAAAAAAATTTTTCTTTTTTTAAATTTTATTTAATTTTAAATACTAAAATTTTCAGTATTATATTTTTTATCAAAACATATAAAAAAAATTAAGAAAAAACTTAAAGTCCAAGAATATTATTTTTTAATTTTAAATTCTAATTTTTTTAATATTAAAAAAATATATTTTTTATAAAAGAATAAAAAAAAATTAAATAAAAAATTAAAGTCCAAAAAATTTGAATTGTTTTAAATTATTTTGATTTGAAATATTAAATTTTTATATATTATTTATTAAAAAAACATATTTTTTATAAAAAACATATTTTTTATAAAAAAACATATTTTTTATAAAAAAATCAAGTAAAAATTAAAGTCCAAAAACTATCAGTTTTTTTAATTTTATTTAATTTTGTAATATTTAAAATTTTTAAATATAAAAGAAATACATATATATTTTTATAAAAATATAAAAAGAATTCAGTAAAAAAATAATAAACAGTAAACGTTGCGATAGCCTCGTTCAACCACGGATGTTAAAACAACGTAATTTTTTATGACTTCACTTAAAATTTTTATTTGAACACTGAAGAAATTTGCAATATTATTTTTAGGGTGTTTTTAATCTGAAAGTTTACCCCATTGAATTTTGGTAAAACAACGTGCAAGTATTAAGTGGCTAAATAATCGCTTGGGGTTTTAATAACTTTTTATAATTCTAATAATTTTTTTTTTAGTTAAAATTTTTTAATTATTTTTTTTTTAATTATTCATTTCTTAACCAAAACACACATAAATTAAACATTTAAACTTTATACAAAATTTAGAAAAAATCAAAAATTTTCATCAAAATTTAAAACTTTGTACTTTGAATTTTTAAATTTTGAACTTTTCAGCCTGAATTTTCATCAAAATTTCTAGAATACTGTTAAAGCCGATTGAAGTTTGGTTAAAAATCGTGCAAGTTTTAAGTTAATAAAAATTCGCTTGGATTTTTAATAATTTTTTTTAGTTTTAATAATTTCTTTGAGCTAAATTTTTTTATTATTGTTTTTTTAATTCTTTATTTTTCAACCACATTCATTCACATAAATTAAACTTTGAAACTTTATATAAAATTTAGAAAAATTCAAAAGATTTCCATCCCAATTTAAAACTTTTACTTTGAATTTTTAGAACAATTTGGAGAATGCAATTTTATAAGCCATTGAACTCAAATATAATAAAGTGCAAGTTTTAAGCAAACAAAAAATTGCTTGGACTTTTATTCATTTTTTTCTGATAGTATTTTACACTTTATTCCACATAAAAATGAATTTCTTGAGGAATAAACCGCAAAAAAAAAATTAAAAAGAATAAACTCCAGTTTTTATAAATTGCACTTGTTTTTTTATTATTTATAATTTTTTCTCTTTTTTTATCTTTTTTTATATTATTATTATTATTTTTATTTTTTTTGTTATTATTTTACATCAACGCGATTGTTTAGATACTAAAAACTTGCATTATTGCACTAAAACTTCATGAGCCTTGTTACTGCGTAACCGGAATTTATCTAAAAATTCAGATAGAAAAGGTTTAAATTTAGATTAGAATTTGTTGAATTTTTCTAAATTTTGTAAGTTTGATTTATATTGTTCTGCTTAAAATTTTGCTAAAAAAAATAATACAAAAGAATAATCATCATTGTATTCAGTTATGGTCGGCACTGTATTCCAATAGACGCACGCATCAACGCATACACAAATAAGTACAGTCTGTGTAATAGAAACTTGACCGGCAAAATTCAAACTAACAGTTCCGTTATAAAAAAAAATGCTAAAATAGGCGTATCCTTTCCGCAACACGCGCTGTTCAATTAGTTAGTTTTGTGAGAAATTTAGATTTTGCAGTGAGTTCCGTGTACGATTTGGGGCAGGATAGGAACCCTAAAGGTATAGGAACCCTAAAGGTACAAACCCTAAAAGCTCAAAAATGTTACGTGTATCTACACCAAAATATTTGAAGAAGTCGAAGGCGCTCATAAATTTAATCTTGCAATAGCATAACGCAGTTAAAAACGTTGATGACCTCCCCGGGTGAAGCCCAAAAACAAAATACCTCTCCAAAGCAAAATCAGAAGATCATTGATTTCTTTGTGACAAAGTTGAAATTATCGTTGGGCGAAGCTGAAACAGTCTTAAGGAAAAGTAGTGTCAGCTTATCCAAAGACACAATTCGAGGCGAAGACGTTCGTGCAGAAGACCTAAAGCGCGAAGCACATTGAAAAAACCGCTGCTCTCATCTCATCTCTGTCACACATTGAAAAAGGACTTGCATGAGCTAATGCAAATTCAGAACGGAATTGAGCAAACGTAATATTGATGGATGAATCTCTCTTTTGAGCGAATAGTTGCATACTTCGGTGCAGGTATACTGCTGATAATCAGCAACTTCTATGAACTACAGGTATGTAGCATCCAGTTAAGGTTCACGTTTGGGGCTGCTTCTGCGAAAAAGAATACGGCCGTTAATTTGTATTTACCGCCAATTTGAGTACAGTTTTGATGAATAAAATGTACCAAAAAACATTCTTCCATCATTGAAAGAACTAGCCTACCTTGGAATTTACAAGAATAATACAATCAATCCCAACCGTCGAAGCTGAAGCTGTGTAGAGTAGAAAAAGCAAATTGGGATTGAAATTTTGGATTGGCCTGCACAGCCGCCTGATGATAACCCTATTGAAAATGTGTTGAATATATTTGAACAAAAACTCAAAAGAAAACAAATGTGGACGGTCAAACAGTTATTAAGGCAATTTCGACCGATTTAGAGCCGATAACCTCCACAACTTGCGCAAAAATAAACACAAAGTATGACTCGAAGATGAAATGACGGAGACCATACATTTTTTTGTATATATTGCTTATTATATGAGTAAATATTATTGGCTCATACAATGCGGTTTGTTAGAATGGAATTGGTCAAATATTGTAGTTTCTAATCACGGCAGTCACGCTTCTATGCGACAGACTGTGTGTACCTTCATTTCCATGTGCGAATGAGTGAACAATGGCAAACAATTGTACTTCCCAACACAACTGTAATTATAATGAGAATAGATTTTTTATGGCATGCTTCAAGCATCAATTATTCCGAGCTCAAAACTGAAGTTACTTCAATGTCATTATCATTTTTAATGACAACTATAGCTAAAAAATATTCACATGATATACATAGATGCGCCGCTTTTAATAACAATACATTTTTCAGTTATTGTTTTATAATTTTATTGTTCAATGTAGATGTGATTTATTGCCTATCTCTGATTGAGAGATGTTTTTTTTTCCTTAGGGATAAGCTTCCCTTCGGGAGCATTTTGATTTCTGACAGGGTAGGTGATTAGCCTGCCGCTATCAGTTCTAAATAGTGAAAATGCCCACCTGTCGTTGCTTAGGAACAACGCCTTCTTACTGCTTGGAACGCTATCTGTGTTTCACGTTTTTCTGCCAGAAGGATCGCATAGATGGTTGAGGACTTCGCTCAATTTTGGCGTGTCTGCGCTATTACCGCGATTGCCCGCTTCCTCTTGCTGTCGCCACTGATACAATGTTTAACTGTGTGTTTTCTTTGTTTTTTTGCGTATTTTACCAGCAGCAATGAAAATAATGCGCTGACTATTGTGCGAGAGTGAGGATGGAAAGGATAAATTTAAGTTTGAGAAGTGAGTTTTGAAAATGTTTTTGGAATGGAAATTTTTTATAAAAGTGCGTGGGCCGTGCTTCACGTGGGATTCGAACCCACAACCTCTGGGAGGGCAGGCTAGTGCACTTACGCTAGACTACCGAGGCCGCAAGATAAGCTCAAAGGCTGCCAAATCACTGAAAAATGAGTGTTGCCCAAGCCGAGATCTAAGCGACTGGCAAGACAACAAAGCCTATACTCTCTCCTTCAGAACTCAAATTCGTTGTAGGCTACACGGCTGTGGTGAAGGCGCTTAGATTGGTAGCGTAAGCGTAAATGTGTGTGAGAAATACGTCCGAGATATGTAATTGAAGCCAAACATTTAAGTCCTTTGAGGTTTATTTATTTAAAAGTTTAAGAATATGTTAGTGCAACTACTAATAACAGAGAGTCTAATCTGGAAACCTGCATAATATTGCGCTCAATCTGGCCATTGCTTGCCGAATGAAACAGACACAACTTACTTCGAGGGATCTACAGTCTTGCACCGCCTCCGAACGGAATATTGTTTATTATGAGGTGCTTTTTCATGGCACCAATAGACTTTGAGGTTTGCCATTATCTGTCGAGGAGTTACCGCTGTTAGAAACAATTTTTTTTATCTATTGGTGTGTCGTGTCCGGGATTTGAAACCCATACAGTTTCGCATAGTAGTCACACACCAATCCATTCCGCTACGGTGCCACCTTGCGAACTCCGAAGAGTGTTACCAGCTGAGAAAAACAGAATATACAGGGTGATCTACATATGTCCATGTCTAGAAATTGATAGTCGAATTTGGCTTTTTTCTTTGACAGCTAAACTAACATTTGCGAAGTGCTCGAAATTTATTTTGTGATTAGATACTTACAAATCGGAGTTAACCGCTTGTACAAAGTGGCGAATATCAAATAACAAAAGTTTAAAGCATCAGCAATAGGCACCTGCTGCCACTATCCAGCTTCTATATAAAACTGCTTGCTGATTCAATGAACCAAGCTAATTTTTTTTTTATAGAGGATTTTTCAAGATATTTTCAATTTACTGTTATTCAACCAAAAGAAAAAAAAACCAGCTGGGCAACCTTAATTTGAACTGTAGCAAATGAAAGCATAAATAAATTCTCTATAATTTACTTTTCGATAGACTCAACAAATTGTTCTCACTAGTCCCGATTTTGCACCAGTAATTTAATTTCGTTCAATGTTTTATTCTTCTTCTCCATGTGTTTGAGGGTCCTTCTATGCGGAGGCTGCCCTGCGGTTCCACTCAACTACATTTCTGGTGACGCCGTTGTTTGATCTGCGTAAGGCGTAGCCATTCCAGTTCCACTTACGTTTATTAATTAATTTCAATTGTTTTTTGCTTTGTGGCTTGCCAGAGCATATATTATATATGCTTTACATATGTATGTATGTATATACAAGGTGGCACAAAATTAATTATCCAATTTTGTTTATAAATAACTTTTTTATTAAATAAAAAAAAAATTTTTTTAATGAACCTCTATTTTGACACTTATCCTCATTGCTTGTATGTTTTATTGGCTGTTTTGCTGTCTAACTCACAAGTATCAAATATAATTGACATTGAGGGTGATTAATTTTGTGCCACCTTGCATGTTGCCTTTGGCAAAGTGGTGCTAACTACTTAAGGACATTACAAACAGGATAGGTTGCAAGCCACTAAAATAAGAGACTAGAGTGACATATTTTTCAAATTGTTTCGTTCTTATGAAATTTTACCCTTCACCAATTTAACCTGCAATTCGCCTACTTCTTTCACTTAATTATATATTAGCCTTTTTTGGAAAGCTGAAAAAATAAGTTGTCGAATATGTCTAGGATCGTTTGAAAAGACCGTGCCAATTCAGAGTGTTAGCTCTACTGGCGCGTAGGAAGGTTATCTCTGGGAAGAACACATACCAAAATTCAGCCAGATCGCTCAATTCTCTGTATTTGGCACTCGTTTGAGTCGAGGTCGTCGAGTGATTCTCCTTTTCTAGCACGACAACGTACCAACCCACGCTTCAGCGGTTGAGGTCGCAAAATTAATGAAAAGGTAAGGTTCCAACTTGTTTCCTGCTTTCCAGACTTGGCTCCCTCGGACTACTAGTTGTTCCCCAATTTGAAGAAATAGTTGACGAAAACAAAATCTATTCAAACGAGAAGCTGATTGCAGCAATGAATGGCTATTTTTCAAACAAATATTTTTGAACAAATCCTATTTTTCGGAAGGTATCAAAACATATAAAAATCAAAAAAGCGTTGGACGAAGTGTATAAGCCTATAAGGAGACTTTATCGAAAAATAAAAAACAAGCAATGAAATAGTTTTTATTTTTGCACGTACTTTTCAAACGATTCTCGTAGTTGCCATACAAAAAAATGTTGTTGAGTGCTGGGGTCCACCTGTGGTTAAGTTTTGTGAACCACTCTCTTATTTAGGCATTGGCTTTTTCATCAAATTTATGTGGAATTTTTCTAATTTTTGTATAAAATTTGTAATATTAATTTATATATTGGGTATGAGAATAAGTTTACGCCCTTTCTTAGCCAAAACCATTAAAAAATAAATGATATTATGTGAAATAAGTGCCATTCGATGCTACAATTTTACTCCATCTTTCAGGCAGCATACGGATTCCTCTGACGAAAGATTCGAATTCTTTTGATATGATCCATTCATTGAGCCATTTTGCGATGATCTCGTAAGAAGTGAACCGCTCTCCAATAAGGGCTGACTGCATTGATCGGAACAGATGATAATCCCAAGGTGCAAAGTCTGGAGAATACGGCGAGTGGGGCAAAATTTCCCATTTAAGTCTTTCTAAATATTTCTGGATCGATTTAGCAGCGTGTGGTCTGGCGTTGACATGCAACAAAATCAATTTGTCACATCTACCGTCCCATTCCGGCCGCTTTTCTTTGAGAGCTCGATTCAGACGCATTAGCTGTAGTCGGTAACGATCGCCAGAGATGGTTTCAGATGGTTTAGGGAGTTCATAATAGATGACACCCTTCTGATCCCACCAGATGCATTAATATTTTTTCGCTATCGATGGACCTGGTTCACCTGGCAAGCTCCAACATTTTCGACGCTGAGGATTATCATAATAGATCCATTTTTCATCGGTAGCGACTATGCGATGCAGAAAACCTTTTCTTTTCTGCCGTGCAAGAAGCATCTCGCACGTCACCATGCGTCTCCCGATATCCCTCTCCTTCAATTGATGTGGCGCACAGATTACTTTTTGGACCAATTCCACCGCGTGCAAACTTTTACCGACGGTTGATCTGTCAACATCCAACTCTTTAGGCATATCATCAAGGGCTCGACATGCGTCTTCATCCAATAATTGTTGTAGTTGAGTATCTTCGATTTTTTTCGGTGTCCCTTCGCGCTATTTATCACTCACGTCGAAATTGCTACTTTGGAAACGTCGAAAACACTATTTATATTGATAGCTTTGATGATACCTTTTCTTTAAAAGGTAATAATGAAGCGTGCCTTCCCGCAAATGCTGTTCTTTCGGGACGAACATAACCATTTTTGACGTCAGATAAAAAAAGATCATTACGCTTCAAACGAATGTTGACTACTGCGATCGAGACCTCACATATACACCTTCAAATCACCAGTAAATTACTAGGGCAAACACAAAAAAGTACCAGCAGCAACACCTCTTTTACGAGAGCGGAAACTTATTCGCATGCCCAATAATTTTTGTTAGAAAATGAGCTACGTTTTTAAAAAAACAAATAATTAACATTGAAACATAATAATTAACATAAAAAAAACAATAAAAATAGTCACAACTAGTCAAGTATTGAAATGCTCTACAGGTTGATTAGTTTTATTCAAATATCTTCGTGCTCGTGGAGCTTAGTTTTTATTATATTTTTATATTTTTTTATGTTTTTTATTTTTATATTTTTTGTCGCAAAATTTTATCTCTATGCATGTGTCCTTAAATGTAGGCAAGTTGAAGGTGAAATTATATTATCGCATTTGAGTGATACAAGCAATGTTAGGCAAATTAAACAATTTAATGATGTTTTTTATGCAAAGTTAGCACTCTCAGATATGGCTTTATCTTCTCATACGCGTTAATCTTAATACCAAATAAATAACTTTTTAGACAAACACACATACATACATACGTGTGTATGTATTTCCGCCAAATTTTGGCATAAACAAAGCATGCGTAATTTCCTGGAAAAAACGTAGCTGAGGCTTACTGAAGTTTCTACAAAACTTTGGACAAATCCAGTTGTCACATTTTGTTTGTTTACCAGTAATTTTTGTAAATTAATTTCTTGCTGGGAATTGAGGTTAGCACTGAAAAGACGACAACCTGACATGAATGCAAAAACTAAGCCCTAAATATGCGCGAGTATGCACAAATACAGTTGCTCATACGACGTGTGCGGCATACAGAAGAGGCTCAACTAACCAGTGCATTGCAAAACCCCATTGCATTCACAACTGCATACATACGATGGAAATATGTGACACAAAAGAATGTGCAAAAGGTAAATAAAAACCGCGTAAACAATGTTGAGGAGTAAACAAAAAATAATAGCATGCAACTACAAAGCAAAAAAAAATGTGGAAGTATTAAAAAAATATTTAATTGTAAGTTGAAAACAAAAACGATGAACTATATCTACATACAGACGACGTAATATATAAAGTAGCAGCAGTTGACTTGACGTAACTCATTCTGATTTATGAACTCTTAACGCTAACCTTTTATAAGTTTAATAAAGAGCGAGTTCTTGATAGAGACTATTGACTGCATGGGGATAAAGTTAAGTTAAAGGATTTTTTTTTATATAAATTCGGTGCAGCCTTTTGTTTTTATATTTCTAAAGAGTTGCTTTCAAATTAATTTTATTTACATCGAAATTTTAAAACAGATAAAAATGGGCTGTTGCCAAAAAAGCAGACTTGACTTTGACAGGGTTTGCTAAGCTGATAAACCCCTTGCCTTCGCCTAAATCAAGCCATGGTTGTCACTTTCGATGAAAGCGTAAAAACAATCTCGCATTTGATACAAGCTTTTTACTTTTGACAAGAAAAAGTTATCATGTGTCTGCTACGAAGGTCTCATTTTACGCACGGAAGTAGGATCACGTCTTCCACACCTTGGAATAGCTAAGGCAAAGGGTTAACAATAATAATTTTTTTTTGCCCGTCCCTACTACGTGTGGGGGGATTCCACTAAAAATATCCCTCCTCTTGTCTTGGATTTTTCCCTCCACCACGGAAGCTGTCCTCACTGCTTCGAGGTAGAGGGTCAAAACGGTGTCCTAAGAAAGACACTTACTTACTCACCCTGCGTCCAGGGTCGCCTTATTTGAGAAACCTACGTTCAATGCTCTTCAGCATAATTTTCCATTTCACGCTTCTTTTTGCGACGGCACTCATTTTTCTTCGTCTATCTCGATTATTTCTTCAGGTGTAAATACACCAATAGATCGTTGCAGACCTGTTCTCGCTATGTTCCACCTCTCGCATTTAAAATAGGTGTGCTCCGCATCATCATACTCGGTATCTCCATATATGCAGTTTGGTAGGTTCACTTTTCCCATTCGCCACAAGTACTTGCGAAAGGACCCATGTCCGGACAAAATATGTGTGAGATAATAGTTAACCTCACCGTGTGTTCTCTCTAACCACTTTTTTAGATCAGGTATTAGTCTCACTGTCCATCTACCGAACCGTTCAGAGTTCCATCTGCCAAAATGTGATCCTGAATATCTATAGTGATGGTTCCACTGATAACTAACACCGCTGCTTCAGATACTGTTCTGTATGAAGAAGCCACTCTGAGAGCGCAGGTGCGTTGCACACTTAGTGAATCTGCCCATATTTCACAGCCGAATAAAAGAATCGAGTTCGTCGTGTTCATTAAAAGTTTTCGCTTGTTCTGCGTTGGACCTCCAAGGTTTGCCATGAGTTTACTTAACATGCCGCTTACTTTGGCAGCTCTTGTGGCAGCATGATTTATGTGCGCCCAGTAAGTTAGCCTTGTATCTAATTGCACTCCCAGGTGTTTGACCACTCTTTTTGTGGCATCGAGTACTTACATATCTACTTCTAATGGGATAATAATAATGGTTGAGTGTTTGGTTGCTTCCTCTTCCTACAGTTTTTTGCCGCTTCCGAATGGCAAATAGTTTTTTATGAGGAACTTTTTCATAGCAGAAATATACTCAGAGGTTTGCCATTGCTTGCTGAAGAGCGACCTCTATTATAATGCACGGTCTTTCGAACTGGGGCACTATCGAATAGTAGTCACGCACTAACCCATTGGACTACGGCGGCCGTCCAACTACGCCTTGATATCCAATAAAGGTAGTATACATTTCTTCATCCATCCATTTTATTTTCTACATCTTGTTCTTCTTCTTCATTATTTTACGATCAGATCCCCAGCCATCATTCGTATCCGAGGCAATTAATGCTCTATGACCATATGAAGTATCACCCCAGTAGATTGCTAGTCTTACCCTAACAGATTTTTTTCAACTTCTTCTGATCTAGCTTGTTGGTCTGCGTTAGCTATTTGGTTTCACTTTTAGCACCCGAATCCGGTAGGCTAGGGTAGATTTTCTACTTCATGCCTAAAATTCAGTTTCATAAGCTCAAAATCGCAGATATCCGTCAACAATTGCAAGTTAGTTTGGAAAATTGTATCCTTTTTGTTCCACCGCCACAGCCCACAGCGCCTTCGTTTATGCGTTAAATGCTTACATTTGTTGACTTACATACTTCACTCACATGTCAACTGCTGTTCAGAGTTTATAACCATTAGAATGGCATAAATTGAATTATTATGCAAAGTGACTTACAGACTGTGCGGCAGTTAGTTAGATTTTTTATGACGAAATTTCCATCTCCGCCACTTGCATATTGGCGCCACGTGCCCCTGTCAGTTGCTCATTAAATGATTCCATTAGTTTATTGCAGTTGACATTTTGGCAATATGCCGGAATATGTATGTTCTATAGACAGCTGTAAAGGCATGCCCAGCTCCTTTTACGGCCTAACGCCATATTTAATGTGTCTCAAGGTACTCAGACGTGGTTGACAGCCAGGCAAGCAATTAAATAAAAAATTTAACGCGTTTGCGTGCCTCTACTGATAATCCCATATGTGTTGAGAATGATGAAAAGTGGATACATTTTTGTAATCTTAGTGCATTTGCTATGCAGTTGCACTTCAGCCGAGAGCAAATCTCCAAACGGTCGTAATAAAATTTCTGTTTTATAGTGTTGAAACAAGGTTTTTTCCTGTACTTACTCTGCCTTAAAAAAAATTCTAGTTTTCTATTTGATTTAGATTACAAACAATACTTAGTTTCCGCATTAAATTTTATTTATTACCGACTGAATTGCTATCCTAATAAAGAGGAGGTTGCGCAGTTAATGACATAAAGCATTTCTCTTCCCACCTAAAACATATTTGTGA
>JAYXIM010044767.1:0-157635 GCA_037575425.1 Anastrepha fraterculus | reverse complement strand
TCACAATAACTGAACTTAGGGCTACATTTACCTCACCACTACAGACTGAATTTATAGCAATAAAAGAGGTCACTCTTTGGCGTAAAAACTCTAATTTTTTTAGACTGAATTTATATGGATATTGGCCTTCATATATTTATTGTAAAACCTCAGCATTTTCCAGGCTGAATTTGTAGCAATAAAGGAGGCCAATCACAGCCAACTCCTTGCGAACTAAAATTATAGCAAAATCTCAGCATTTTGCAGACAGAATTTATAGTAATAAAAAAGTTTCCTCTTTGGCTCAAAAACTCAGATTTTTTCAAACGGAATTTATAGTGATAAAGGAGGTCACTCTTCGGTGTAAAAACTCAGCTTCTTTCACACTGGATTTATAACAATGCGACCTTCTTGCATTTGGCGCAAAAATTCTTCTAGACTCGATTTTTTGCAATAAAGGAGGTCATTCTTTAACGAAAAAATTCTAAGCAATCTTGCGATTCTTTGCAAGCCAAGCAGCTAATAAAACTCTTTAATCTAATAGGACCAGCAATCCAATATTAAGGGGTCCCGGTGGTTAGAGCTCGAAAATTTAGGATATTTTCGGGAATTTCTTTTTACAATAAAAAAATTAAAAACGATGTTTAAATTTTTTAGGTTTTTTTATTTTACTTCTTTTGCATACAATAATAATATAATTTAAAAAATGGCGCTCAAGGTCTGGGCTGTAGGGAGGGTGGGGAAGCACCGGAACCCCATCTTGGCCAATGCAGAGATGCAGAGGAAGGCGGTGTGCGCCGGCGCATTGTCGTGATGAAGGTTCCAATTGTTGACGAGGTCGGGTCGAACCCGGACGACGCGGTTTTTCAGCCGAAGGAGCACTCCTTTGTAAAATTCCGCGTTTACAGAGCTTCCTGGAGGTACAAACTCCTTGTCGACGATGCCTCGAAAGTCGAAAAATATGATCAGCTGCATTTTCGCCACTGCAAAATCCTAACACACTTTTAAAACAGATTTCACGCGCGGAGCGATGTTGACTGCACCGTTGTTGCTAGCGAACTAAGACCGGTTTCTAGTGGAAGGGGAAGGTCCAACGATCATTTTCCGATTCGGTTGATCGCTTGGCAGACGCTCCGCGCGGGAAGGCTCATTACTTTTCATCAAACCCTGTAGTCTGTACCGACAAAAAAAATCCGTTTCGTTTATCCGATGTCCTTCACAACTTCGAGTTTATAGCGCAAAACTCTTTGCATTGTATTCATTTATCGCAAACTTTGCACTGAACACAAATTTTATTTAATTTTTTGTCTAGGATCCTCTCCACGATTTGAGGTACTGTAAAAATATGATGTTTGGTGATCTTCAATCGAGTTTCAGGTGCAGAACATCACGCAAGTGAGACAACTCTTTAGGCTAGGTTAGAGAAAACGATCTGTAGTGCATCACACCGAAGGATTCCTCAAAAATATTCAGCATAATTTGAAGTATCTTTTCACAAGAAGATGTCGCTGAAAGCAAGGGGCTGTCTTGGAGCAAGCAACAGGCATTACAAACCTTGCAACTAAAGGAAATGGCGACAGAATCTGGTTAATCACTACGCAAAAAAATGTCCATTTAGCCGTCGCATTTTTTTTTTTACCGTCAGCGAAAAATGTTTTAACCCTTTGGGATGTCGGCATATAGCCGCCCAAGGCGATTCACCGTTCCGGACGCGCGTCGGCATATAGCGACGATTAGGGGACATTAGCGATGAAGTCTTATCTTCCGTATAATGTAAACTTACTATATGAGACGACGGTAGAGTCAGACCCTGCTAGAGGAACCAGCAGGCTCTTTTTATATATTTTATATTTTATCCTACGCACGATGGCTAAGCGATCTAGAAATTATACGTTCGATAGTGACAGTTCTGACGAATATTACTTGGAATCTGATAAGACGGAGGATGACGGCATTAATTCGTCAAGTGGGAGTGAAATCCGTGCAGTAAGGAATCCACTCAGGCATTTCAACATTAGTAGTGATAGCAGTTTGGTTATAATTATTTTTTTATTTTATGAAAAATTTTTAATTAGTTAAATAAAAAGCCTTAGTTTTTATATCGTTCAACGTATTTATTTTCTCTACTGCGCACTCCGAGGCTTCGCATCCTCAACGACGCTCGCCCGCCGGGTTAATTATTTTAGAGCACGCACTTAGAATAACCGGTCCTTAATTGGGACAGTGTCTCCGGTCCACTGCTTGATATTCTCGTGCAGACATCGCACACTAAATCTAGTATAATGGGAAAGATTTGAAATACTTTGAGCCTTGCATCCTCTTGCATAGTTTATTGCATGGAAATGCGCACTAATTTCATATTAGACTTGAAATGATAGTGAGTAGCCTAAAATATTGTTTTCCAAATCTTATATTTACTTTTACTCTACTAAATTGACTTGAAGTGCCGAGCTGCCTAGAAGCTGTTAGCTTCCTTAATCGCTGGGCGTCTTTCTAGTGGTCAGGCTCCATTTGATTAATTTTTTCTTTCCTTTGATTTCAGATGCTTCTTTGGATGCTGCACCTCTCTCCGCGAATGTTTGCCTATCCCCAAAGTCCATGCTACGTCTGGTCGTCGATCATGATGATTTACACAAACGTAAACTATACAAGACCTACTCGGCCGATGGCGTAGCGGAAGCGCACAACTCCGAAGCCGAATACAATGAGTTTATCAACCATGTGCAGCTAACACCAGTTGCATTCATGAAGCTCTGTCCAGCGCTGTTGGCGCAAATCGACCAGCACGTGTGCATGCGACCAGCGCCGCTAACAAATGGTGACGATCCCAAGCAAGCATTGTGGAATGGTGAGTAGATAATCGTAAAATCGCTTGCACCGAATTTTAATCACAAAAATTTGTCTTCTATTCCCCCTCATACAGCTTGGCTCTACGCCAGCATTTCCATATTCATACTATCCGCTTGTGGACTACTAGGCATACTGTTGGTGCCGCTCATGAAAACAATCGCCTATCAGGAGATTTTAAAGTTTCTCGTCGCCGTTGCTGTGGGTACGCTAGCCGGCGATGCTTTGATGCACTTACTGCCACATGCCTTGGTGCCCGAACATGGCGCGCACGAGTCCGACACAGCCACAACTGCTGAGGCTGAGGAGCATCATGGTACACATGAGGCAGTATGGATTTGCGCATGCGCCTTCTTCACTTGCATTTTCATGTACGTGCTGGAACATATTTTGCCACTACTGAAGGGTGATAGCGCCAATGGACATGGACACGGTCACTCGCATGGCGGTCATGCACACACGCACGGGCACACACACGCGCATCACACAGAACACGCAACGCCTGATAAAACGGTCGCCACAAATGTCGCGCCGATCGTCAACAGCGACGCCAAGGAAATCAACATCATGTTGAATGAAACGAAAAAGGATCAGAAGACGCCATCACGTCCGCTTACACCGGTCGCCTTTATGGTCGTCATTGGTGATGGCTTGCATAATCTCACCGATGGTTTGGCGATCGGCGCCGCCTTTGCCAGCGATCCTGTCACCGGCATGGCTACCGCTTTTGCTGTGCTATGCCACGAACTGCCACACGAATTGGGCGATTTTGCGCTCTTGCTGCAGACGGGCGTATCGCTGCGTCGTGCCGTCTACTTGAACATTGTCAGCTCGGTGTTGAGTTTTGTGGGCATGGCAATTGGTTTGTTCATAGCCGGTGCGCATGCGAATATGACACAATGGATCTATGCGGCCACAGCCGGCTCGTTCCTGTACATAGCGCTTGCCGATTTGGTGCCGGCGATGAGTGAGGTGGAAGGCCATGCGGGAGATGCCAAGAGCAAGTTGAAGGGCACACTAATACAGATTACCGGCATGCTATTGGGTGGCTTTATAATGCTGGCGATTGCTGTTAATGAGGATGCGCTCGCAGAGCTTTTTAAGTGAATAATTAATATAACTTCAGGTTTGTGGAAGAAATTGTATAATGCTGGGAAGGCGAGCTTTTATAAAAAAAAAACCAGTCCTGAACTGGATTTTAGAGTTTCTGTAAACGGATTTCTATTTTCTAAAAAGTGTAGACAATTTTTTCAAAGCCCAGCTTTTTTTATGATTTTCGTAAGTGTTAAAGTATTATTAATATTAGTCTAGATAATTTAAGTGTTTAGGAGTATTAGAAACAAATAATGAGCCGAATTAGCTTAAACTAAAATTTTAATTGTAATAAATTGCCGAATTTTTTAATATATAATTTATGTAATAATGTGATTGTTATATTTTTTATTTGAAATAAATAATAACGAAATAAAAACAAAATATAAAATTTAAAAAAACATTGTTGAGTATATTTTTCAACGATAAATCAAAACAAATAAGAATAAATTATACAGGCTCCGGCACTCGAAGTGTAGCGCTTGCGCAGCTGACGCATGGGAATCAGCTGTCTGTTAGTTGGCTAAATGGCAGTTCAGAGTATTGTTTACAAGCGCGCGGAAGAATTTTGCCTAGAGCAAACGCGAAGAAAGGAAAATCAGTAATGGATTTCAAACGTAATAGTGTGATTTCCTCATAAAGGGTGGTTAAGTTTCAAGGGCCGCTGTTGATTTAGAATAAAATACAATTTGTTTAGGAAATTATTATCATTTCTCTTTATTATGATAATATTGATATGGCTCAATTACGAATGGAACAAAATATTGGTCAAATGGCCGCCGCGGCCTCAGCGGCACACCTCCATCCGATACTCCAAATTTTCAATGACGCTGAGGCATAATTGAGGTTCTATGCCGTTAATGTGCCGAATTATCTCATCATTTAGCTCTTGAATTGTTGCTGGCTTATCGACGTACACCTTTTTTTCAAATAACCCCAAAGAAAGAAGTCCAATGGTGCAAATCACAAAAAAGAACCTTTGTTTAGTTAGCTGTGTGACAAGTGGCACCGTCCTGTTGAAACCACATATCGTACACATCCATAAAAAGTTCGTTATCATCTCACGATAGCGAACACTATTCACAGTAACTGCCTGACCGGCCTCATTTTGGAAAAAATACGACCCAATGATGCCGTCGGCCCATAAACCGCACCAAACAGTCCCTCTCTGTGGGTGCATTGGTTTTTCGGCAATCACTCTTAGATCATCATTCGCCCAAATGCGGCAATTCTGCTTATTGACGAATCCACTGCGGTGAAAATGTGCCTCATCACTGAAGATGATTTTCTTCGAAAATTGGCCATTCACTGTTTCCATTTCCTGCCACCATTCTGACCATTGATGACGCTTGAAATGGTCAAGAGACCTTAGTTCTTGAGTCAATTGCACCTTGTAAGCGTGTAAATGCAAGTCTTTATGCATAATGTTCATCAACGACGAGCGTAAGAGGTGCAATTGTTCGGCACGACGACGAGTTGAGGTGGACGGCTCTTCAACCACACTATCGGGAACAGCAGCAAAATTTTCTGCAGTACGAGCTCTACGAGCATGCACTGATGTTTTCACATCTCCTACAGACCCGGTTTGCTCAAACTTTTGCACAATTTTTCCGATTGTACGCACATTTGGACGACTAAATTGTCCGAAAAAATCACGAAGTGCGCGATATGCATTTTGATTTGAACGCCCGTTTTCAGAATAAGCCTGAATAACTTTAACGCGTTGCTCGATTATGTATCTTTTCATGATTCAAATTGAATTAGTCTGAAATTGAAAAATGTCAAATGAAATGCAGAAAAAGCTTGACCTTTCGGTGTGGTTCACATTCAACATCGGCCCTTTGAAATTTAACCACCCTTTATTTGGCTCGAAAATCGCAACCAGCGATTGTTCGTGAGCTCGAGCACCTTAAAATAAATAAAGTTTTTGTTTATCGGACCATTACTCGTTAGAAAGATACTGGTAGCATCTCGAAACGTCATTGAGGTGGTCAAAAGTCTGCAACGTAACAAGAAATGGTTCAAATCATGACTTGAGCGAAATCCCCGAAGAAGTGCCAATCAAATGGCGAAAGAACTGAAAATATCTGAGCATAGCATGCGCCGCACACTGAAAAGTCAAATCTCAAAGCCAAGCCTTTCAAGATCCAAAAGGCGCAAAATCTCACACATAAGCAGCAACGAGTCAGACTTAAGAGAGCGAAGGAGTTGCTTCGCTTGAGCAATTCGTAAACACCCAAAACGATAGGGTTTGGTTGATCAAATGTTCATACGAGAATTTGAGTCATCGATTGGCCATCAGGAGGCAGTACCCGCCACAGGTAATAGTTTGGGCCGCTGTAACCACAGATGGGTGCTCTCCAATCGTTTTGATCGATCCTGCCGTCAAGGTAAATGCGAGGAAAAGTATTCTGGAGGTTGCTTTGAAGCCGTGGGCAGACAAACATTTCGGTGGCAGACCCCATGGACATTTCAACAGGACTCGGCACCGTCTCACAGAGCTCGAGTGAACCAAGAATGGCTAAAAAACAACGTTCCGAACTTCATAACGACCACACAATGGATCTCAAACTCACCAGACGCGATGGACTATTCTGTTTGGGCCATTTCGGAAAGCAAGCTCCGAACTAAAAAATTATCCAGTCTCGAGGCGCTGAAAACAGCCATTGTTCGCGAGTGGACCAAATTACCTGCAAGTCACATTCGGGCAGCTTGCGATTCGTTTTTAGACCACCTCAAGGTCATAGTCAAGGCAAAAGGTCTACTCTAAACTAGTCTCAGGGAATCACTAATATGCTGTGGCATATATTATATTAAGAGCGTACCATAAAATATTGCTTCTCTAGCCACTCTAGCCACTCTAGCCACTCCATGCGAAGGAGACTATAATGATTTTATTGTTGTTGTAGCAGTTAATTAGCCCTACCAGTGCGGTGTAGTCACGGATCGTCATCATCTGACTCATCTAACGGTACGTCCAGGAAACATGCTGTTCCAACGGATTGGGTCCAGAAGGAGAGGAGTTTAAGAGAGCATGTGAATAGGAGGTTAGTATCGTACTCTCACATGTCTAACTGTTTGAATGCTCCCTCATAATGGACAATTTGCTACAAGGTTTCCACCATATGCGGAGGTTTCTTACTCAAGTGGGCACAGAAATGCAGCACTTTGGCACAGACATAACAATTTTGAAAGCAAAAAATTTGATAGAAATCTAAATAACGAGCATTGAACAATTTAGAATCGGAGCGGATTTGGTAGTACGCTGCTTAGCTACTGAAAAGTTTCTTATTTACTAAGCGCCTACAGGAGAATAGACGATAATTTTTAATGCAATGTGCACATACACATACAAACAATAGCCGTAGTCTACATTTAGGCGCAGTAAAATTACTGCAGTAAGACTCGCCAAAAAGAATAACAAACGTAGTAGTTTACATTTATTTATTTTCATTTAAAATATAAAACAAACAAAAATGGTTTTCGGTTAAACAAATATTATTTCCGTTTAAGCTATGTGCTGAAGTGATTCTTCGAAAGGCTCATTGGGCAAGCGTGCAGGATTCTGAAAAAACAAACATATATATATTGACATTTACTATATATGTATATGCATATACTCAATAAAAATTACCATTTTTCTTGCACGTTCCTCCAATGTGCCGTAGGCTATATGATGTAACGTAAAACCAGCTGGCAAACCAACACCCTGTATACGATACAATGCATTATTATCGCCCTCATTGGCGATCTTATGCGCTGCGGCGACTGTACATTTGCCAACGAAACGTGAAGAGGCAACCATAGGACCACGCGATATATCTATATGTGTGCCCATGCGATAGAGTGTAACACGTCCTTGATTCTGTTGTGCAATGCTGGGCAATTGCTCACGCTTGCAACGTGAATCGGCAAACATTTCCAATGCTAGTTCGCTATTTACATCGAGACGTTCTAGTTTCAGATCTTTTACAGCTAATTTTACCATTTCAGCGGATAGGGCACGTAATTCTGCTTTACTCGGCTGCCAGGCTTGTGCACGTAGCACTATATCGTAAACAAAACTGCCAGATTTGACTGCAATTCGTTTAAATAACTACAATAGTGCGAATTTGTAGCAAAAAATATGCAATACATACTGTTTGGGGTAGGGAAGCTGTGTAATTCCAATTGGGCTTCATCAGTAAAACAATTTTGCAGCGCGGCACCCAACATGAAACTGCATGTGCGCCAGAACGCTCTGAAAATATCGCGCAAAGTTAGAAATATTATTAAAAGCTTTTCGAAAAAAAAGTTTATTAAATCACATTTTCACAGCGTTTTAGGAACCAACATAATATTTGCTATGAAGAACTGAATATGTATTTGAGTACGTACTTATTTACCAAATGAGGATCCGCAACGGTAAAATTTAACAGCTGCAGCGTGCAAGATTCAGTCAGCGGCCGATGCATATCCCATGGCACGTTCCCATCGACGAGCGCTAAGGCGGAACGTTTGCAATGACCTTCACTTAAATGCTGTGCGCAATTATATGGAGTCGATAAATAAGAATTCATAGCTAGAGTTACATCCTGAGGCAGTCCAAGATAACGCACTTCAATTTTTTCCACTCTTCCAACCGCTTCTTTTTGTCGGCGTTGTTCTTGAGTGAAGAGTTCATTGCGTTTCACTAGCGCAGGACTGATGGTGGAGTTGGCGCTGGAACTATAACCTAGACAATTTAAAGGGAATCAATTCTTGCTCTTCTGCATATTCAATTTAAAAACGGAAAAATAAATAACTAAAATGCACAAAAAACTAATCTAGTTAGATTTTGTATTCTAGCATTCACTTATGTACATATTATATATACAAATACACTCGTTTATATAAAACTTGAACTTTTACTTCGCCAATGCAGTGCTTTTCTCTTTTCGGAAACTTACGCAGGCTTGTCAATCCATGAAATCGATTACACGTATTTAATACTGTTTGGAAGAGCTGTTTGTTGCACACCATTTCACACGCTTCTTACAGGATTTTCTCTTAGCTTTTCAAAATAAAAGTATTAAAATTTTCTCGGGCGGTAGCAAAATTGTTATCAAATCAGTTGGTTTATTCAACAGCTGATGTCAACGTGCTTCGATATTGCCACTCAGTCTGTTTGATTTATGAATTTTTCAGTATTTTTTTAAGCAGTGGCTGAGGTATTTCAGCGAAAAATTCTTTGCCTTTAATAAACGATTTGTAAACCCATTGACTACGTTATTTGTTCCTCCAAATGAAGTTTTAAAATTTCGTTTATTTCCCATATATATTTACAATCACAACTATTTGCACAAAAATTCATTAATCGCTTAGCAACTTCTACTCTATTGTGAATAACGACTATTGTTAACTGCTGGTTGTCGTCAGAAGAAGCATCCAAAAAAGCGCTGTCACAATTTTGTTGGTCATCTTTATTCGCCGAACAACTTTATATCCCTTTTAATAATTTTCTGCAAAGCAAACTAAATAGTTTAACTAAAAGCCTTTAAGATGAATATGGAACTAGTACGAGATGTGCCCAAAGGTGGCTTCAACTTTGACAACTGCAAGCGGTAAGCGGTTTTTTGTTTTGACGCAAATGGCAAAATGCTTTCATGATTTCTTCATAGAAATGAAATGCTGCTCAATTCTGGTTTCCAGCAGCCAAAGACTGTAAAAACAGGTACGACTATTGCGGGAATTATCTTCAAAGATGGTGTAATATTAGGAGCGGATACCCGTGCCACCGAGGGTCCAATTGTTTCGGACAAAAATTGTTCGAAAATTCATTACCTCGCTAAAAATATGTAGTGAGTATTCGTTTTTACAATTTCTGCAAAAAGGGAATTTTAATTTCAATACTTACGTAGCTGTTGTGGTGCTGGAACCGCTGCCGATACTGAAATGACTACCGATTTGATTGCATCACAATTGGAAATGCATCGCTTGAACACCGGCCGTCAGGTGCCTGTCGTAGCAGCCAATACACTACTTAAACAATTTCTATTCCGCTATCAGGGACACATTAGCGCTGCTTTAGTTCTTGGCGGTGTCGATAAGACCGGTTCATATATTTATTGCATACATCCTCATGGCTCCACAGACAAGCTGCCTTATGCCACTATGGGTTCTGGCAGTTTGGCTGCAATGTCTGTTTTTGAATCGCGCTGGAAACCCGACATGACTGAAGAAGAAGGCAAATTGTTGGTACGCGATGCTATTGCTGCGGGTGTGTTCAATGACTTAGGTTCCGGGTCCAACATCGATTTATGTGTTATACGCAAAGATTCGGTAGATTACTTGCGCAATTATGAATTGGCTAATCTGAAGGGAACACGACATGTAAGAAATTCAATTCAGTTTATTTTTATAATTTTTTTTAACAATTTCACAAATATTTACAGGGAAACTACCGCTTCAAGCCAGGTACCACAGAGCTAATCGGCAAAGAGGAGGTATTCCCTGTTATACCCTTTGAAGCTTTCCACAAAAAGTTGTCAAATGGCGAAACAACTGAAGCAATGGAAATATGAGTATGCATACGGAAGCATACGAATATAAGTTAATATTTGGTTTCTTGAAAATAAATAGTTTTTAAAGAATTGTCTTATACAAATATAACGATGGTTTAAAATGCGCAGTTAAATTGAGGATAGTTATTCAAATTATTGAATCAAATGATGGAATAATTGAAATTAGGTTGATTGCATTACTCTGTTTCCGTAGCTTCGCTGGCCGTAGCGAGTAAAGAATTATAGCACGTGAAAGCACCCCGCACGACACTAACCACCTTTTCACATGCCCCATCAGACCCACTCATCTGACACCCCTCTCCCTCGGGACCCAACCTATCGAAACAGAAAGTTTCCTGGGTCTACCGTTATATGAGCTAGACGAGGACGACCGGTGATTTACACTACACTGACAGGGCAAAGTTAGTGGTACAGCACCATACCATTTTAAATAAAAAATCAAACTGATTTTTGACGATTCAAATAAAATCTTTGAAAATGCTTCAAGCACTCATTTCTGTGGGTCCTTCGCAATCAATTCTACTAACAATTACGTTCATATTCAGATTTAGAAGTATAATAGCCTTTGGCGAATAAAAGGAGTTCTGCATTTCCTTTTCAAAAATCGAAAATTTAATTGTTTTCGTGTTCGAAAAATGTTTAAAGACATTGCCAATTTCTTTAATATTTGTGAGAAAAAATTCAAAATACTTAAGAAAAATTGTGTAACATACCGCGAATCACAAATAAACTGGGACACTTGTTTGTTCTGACCTCAATCCTTTGCAACTCGAGAACGGTTCAATCAATTTTCAATTATAAAAAACGAAAATAATATTTAATTTATTGTGAAGTTTTCCAGTAAACAAAACAATAACTTAATTTTAGAATTCAAACTTAAACTGGGACATTGGATACCGTTCTGGGCCCTCCCGAAGTAATACAGAAAGTAGTCCCGGAAAGGGTGTCACCCCAGAAGGAGAGAAGGGGATGTTGGCACAACTACGTTCTGGATACTGTAGAAGGTTAAACTCCTACATATCCAGAATCGACCCCGACATACCAAACACATGTCCGGCATGTGAAGGTACCCCGCACGACACTAACCACCTCTTCACATGCCCCTTTAAACCGACTCATCTAACCCCCTCTCCCTCTGGACCCAACCTGTCGAAACAGCATGTTTCCTGGGCCTACCACTAGATGAGCTAGACGAAGACGAAGGATGATATGCCTACACTGACGGGGCTACCTATGCTGTTAACAACAACAACAACAGGAGGGGATGTTTTAGTGGCCATACCACTCGACGCAGTAGACGACGGTCGCTGTAAGTGCGAAGGTCTTTTCAACCCTACCTCACCCACCAAAAAAACCAAAAACATTGGTACATTAATGAAAATATGGAAATAAAGGAAAATTTATTAATTAATATTTTGTAGGGATACTGCACTGCATTGTGCCAATTACTGCTTAAAGATGGCATTGCATTGAGTCTGCTAGAGTTTTGGTGACATCTCTTGGAATATTTTCTCATATCTCTTCAATCCCTGATTTTAGGTAATTTTTACCACTCATCTGCCGTTTAAGCAATTCACTTTCAATGTGAGCCAACAACTGTTGAATGGAATTGAGATCTGAGCTCTGAGGAGGATGGGACAATACTTTTTTTTACAGTGTAAAGCACCTGTTCCTTTCCCTTGTCAAAAGATGACCAGTTCAGCGATGGAAGGCTTTCATGTGGAGATTATTATCTCTAATTAGTCTTAACATGGATCTGGCTGATGCATTCATTTCTCTGGACTTGATTTTCTGCTTTCTAGGGGATTTCTGCGACGTCTTTCTCGAACGACTTTTGACGCTGCACTGGTTCGAACCACGCGAGGCAACTACTTCTTTTCCCGTCTGTCACTTCAGACGTTTGGGAAAAACGAAATATTAAGTTTCTTCAGTGATTCGTAAATCTTACTTGCACCTTTACCAGACTTATGTAATCCAACACCGCTATGCGATTCTTCCCCAAAAAAATTTGGCTGCCCAACTTTTTAATTGACTTTGATACAAAATTATGCTATTGAGGTTATTACTTAAATAAACGGAGTTACCGTTAATATATAACAGCCCACGGTGACGTATATTGCAATGCGCGGCAACTCTTTGTATGTTAGCAAAAAGTGTCCCCGTTCACTGCTATACCACCCGATTTTACCTTTCCTAGTACAGGATATCAATTCAAGTGCTTAACATCACTTAAAGTAAGCCGCAGCCCGACTGTGGTAAATAATGGCGTAGTCAAAGCGCACTTCTCCCTCACCCTCAACCTCATTAAGGTATGGCCCACCTGCCAGAAAATTTAGCCAGAATGCAAAATCCGGACAGGAACAGATTGATCTTGTCAAAACCCGAAGCAAAACATTTAGAATAGAAAACAATTCAAAGTTTTTCAACACTTCGTTACGAGGCGAATGATGTTATTTATTTCAATTGATGCTACAGCAGATAGTACGAGATGCGGGGCCAGTACTTCCTCAATGAACAAAAACCACAAAAACCTGGAGGAATCAAGCAAACGAATTGTGGAGTGTTCCTAACAAAGGTTCACCAAAATCGTTGAAGATGTTGAAATATTCAGCTCTATGAACTCCACGAGCTTCATGACAATATATGCTTAGTTACTACACTGGCACATACATATGTACATCTCTCACAAATTAATTTTAGCATAACAGTATTTCACAAGTGATCCGCTGATGGTAAGTAAATAATGGGTTTTCCAATAAGAGGTGTTATTTTGCTATTCAAAGAAAAATGCTATTTTTTAATATAACTGATCGGATGTTTATTTCATTATAAAGAGGAAGGTATGCCGTTAATAGTGGAAAATAACATCAGGCAAATGACCACTACGACCACGCTTACAGGACAATATCTTTTCATGACATTTTCCATAACCGAATTGCGAAGTGGCTGCCCTATGTCCTCGATAGCCCCACGAATTCCATCTTTGAGGTCTTGAATCGACCCTGGGCTGGTGGAGTAGACCTTCTCTTGCACGTGGACCCAAAGAAAAAAGTCACAAGGTGTTAAATCACAAGTTCTCGGTGACCAATTGTGATCACCTCTTCGATTCGGAAACTTTCCCCGTAAAAGGTCAATGGTTTCGTGGCTTGTGTGGCACATAGCGCCGTTTGGTTGAAATTAAACGTTGTCCAGATCAATACCATCCAATTCCAGCCATAAAAAATCGTTAATCATCTCTCGAGAGCGCAATCCATTCACCTGTAGCACCTGCTATTGGAAACCCCTGTATATGAGAAAATATAGGTCAAGTAAAAGGCTTATTCGCTTTATTTCGGCAATTAAATTAGCATCGTTGGGTCAATTGTTCTCCATTTTTTCAATAACTTTTATCTATTTTGAAGACAATTCTATAATTCTGCGACTAAAAGGTTCTCGTTTCTATTAGCAAAAAACTTGACCAGCTCGTTTTACCAATATATAAATTTATACATAATAAAAAAAATTGTGCGAGTGCTTGAAAATGTGATAACCGCTTGGTGGCAGGTCTCGACGATACGGCGATTGCTATTAAATATCCCATCTAAAGTCTCGGAGCTGCTGGTGTGTCCTTAGAGTATGTGCTTCCAGTCATTGACCCTTTTTTCAAATGACCTTTATTCGAAATTTCTGGCCGATTCTGATTGGCCTCTGGCTTTATTCAAATCAGTTTCTGACAGTAGAAGTTCGAATTGAAGGTTTAGCTCAATAGTAAATAGCAGCTCGCACTGAAGAGTTTAATTCATAATTGTGAAAAAGCTTCGAGACTCGAAAATATATAATATAACAGTTTATTTGCTATGCCTTCCAATATTTTGGTTTTTTGCTTTTTCGGGAACGAAGTCAGAGAACAAATATACATACATATTTCAAATACTCTTTTCCAACACTAATCGAATTGAATTATAGTTTTGAAGTATTTTTTATATAATTAAAAAAACACAGGAATTTCACAAAATATATTTTGAAATAAACGTAACCGTTACACACATTTATAAATGGCCAGCAAAAACGTCCAGCCGAAGTCGGTAAATTACAGTACCTGGAATTATTTTTAATCACCTTTTAGTAATTTATTTTATTTATTTATTAATTTTTTCACTCCATTACAGCCGCTCAGCAGCCGCGTTTACAAGTTGTATGCCATCAATTTCCATACAAATTCGCTAAGTTCTATACGGGATGAGTTCAGGAGACGCGTACAATTGGGCGACCGTAGACGGGTTATAGTAATCGACTTGGAAGAAGAAAAAAAGCGCTTAGCACTAAAAGGTGAGCCTGAATATAATATAATACAAATTGCAAACATAAGTAAATACTAAATGGAATATCTCCTGCTTACTCAACACAGTACGCAACACACAACGCTTCGACGATTTCACCGTTGCACTGGCGGCCATCGAGCGCTGCTGCAATGAATACGCAAATATGTCCAGAAAAATTGAGGAGGAAAATAAGTTTAACTTAATCGATTTTTGGTTGGGAAATCTTAATGTGCCCACTGGTACAACCCTGTTAAGAAAGTCGAGCGTAGCAATCAAGAAAGGACCGGTGAGGTCACCGAAAGCCCCAGACACATTTGCCCCTGAGAAGCGGTCAAAAGGTTCAAGAACTGCAACTAATAAGAAGTCCGTTATAAGTTTTCCCGTGTGTCCACAACTGGTGCCAAAGGAGCACAATACAGTTGGGCGTCCACCAATGCTATCTAAGAGGAGGGTAAGAAGAAGATGTGTGTGATTGAAATTGAGATAAGACATTTTTTTATTCCATGCATCACAGTACATACAAGACGAACCGGAGCAATCGAAACTATTCATAATAATCATTGGCGATATGGACAATGACTTTTATTTAAGATTGCTAAGGTATGAAAATCGGCGACGTGGTGAGTGTCTAATATTTTATTTATTTCATTATTGGATGGACATTCCAAAGAAAATACATTCATTTTATTGTACTACAATGCCAAAGCAACAAGAGAAGAGGTTCGAAGGCATGTCCCAAAACACCTTTATTATAGGTGGTGGCAATAGACCAACAAGAATGTTCTGTACAACAAAGCAAATTATTGGGAAATAATGAATTCGCCATGTTTCATTCTGAGCTGACAGCCACATGGACACGGCGAAAGAAAAACAACAAATCAGCTGATTTACCAACACCACCATTTAATAGATTCGCCTTGGCATATCCAAATTGTTTTGAACAGTTTTTGAAACAAACCTTTACTCAAATGTCAGCTGCAACGCCATGTAAATGCTGCATTTCATGAAATAGGAATAACAATAAATTGCACTTTAAATGGCATCAATATCTGCCTCTTTCTCTCCTAACAACCCAACTTACGGAAAACTTTCGAAAGTTTCCACCTTCCACCCCAGACTTCCCAACTTTCATACTGTAAGGAATAGACAGTTAATTTAGATTCTAAGCTCATGGTGACGCGTTCTGAATCTATGGCTCATAATGCACGCACACTCGATACTCCAGAGTGGCTGATTCTGTTTGCGTGGCTTCTTTTCAAACGCTTGTTCTACCACTTTAACGAAAAGCTGATCGTTAAATAGCGCCTCTTAATTCGGATAGCTATGATATTAAAGTCCTTCATCAATTCTTTAATAGACACTTGCGCTGTCTCAGTTCATTGAATTTTGCTCTTCTACGCTTCCTTTTTCAAGACGTAACTACCTGCAGAAAAGGGTAAGTAAGTCTCTCATCACAATATATCATTCGAAGAGCTTGTTCTAGGAGCCAAAGGAAACTGAGTGTATTTTGATGGATTTATTAACTCATCTCAAAGATAGGCAGCAAGAGATCCATGGATAACATCAAATATGGTATTTCTTAGAGACCCACCCGATTGGTGGTAATGATGAAGAGTCCATATTTAGCAACTTAAAATTTCTTCACCTTGTGCTAGAATATTCTGTGGCACTAGATGTTACTTCTCTACCGGTCATTATTTCTCCTTCAAAACCTCGGAGAAGAGCCGGTCTCTAGCAATTTCAACAAAGCTTCAGTTATCTGCTAGGAAAAGCTGTAGCTTGCTGCTATTCTTCTGCCACACATTTTCTTCTTCTTCTTTTTTTTAGGGAATTTATGAAACCAAGTTTTTCTGAAAGTCTGAGTTGTTATACTCATACAATAGGACATAATTTCATAGTTTTCCCTACTTGACGATTTTAAGGGCATTTCATATTATATTTTATACTTTTATATATTTGTTGTTGCTGGTCACGGAGAAATGTTTATGACCATCTTTGCCAAACAACCCGCTCAAAGGTGGCAGATAGGTAGGTAGGTGAAATAGATGAAATACCACTTTGGCACTCCCCAAGTAGCACTAAAGCGCCGTTTTGATACCATTTTGACACCTCCAACAGGCAAATATATACAATCTGAGTCCAAAGGTGTTAATGTAATGAAGAAGATGTTGATGGGACATTTACTGAGAAAGTGCTCAGTAATCTCGTTCTCTGAAAGCTCGCCACATCTTCTGCAATGGGTGTTAAGTGACAATCCTAGGTTTTCCGCGTCCAATGACCGGTAAACACAGCTACGAGTTTGAGTTAGGTAAAAAATAAATTACAGATTTAGATCCCATATCCGAAAACCGCCAGAAAGATGGTAAAAATAAGTTTGCACTTGGAAAACTCAATCCAGTACATTTCCTATGCACAGACTTTCAAAAAAACTTACTTTCATCAGTTGCCCTCCTGACTGCCTAACCGTAATATGACCCCCATTTTATTAATAGTTTTATGAGACAATCAACCAGTTTGAATTGATTTCTGCAGTTGATCTCAGTTAGATCTTTAGGTCAAAGTTAGATCAAGAAGTGAAAGTTTTAACATACTTTTAGGCTTATGAGATTATTAACGGTATATTCCCGCTCTCTTACTCCTACTTCATTGGATTCTTACTATTACACAGTTGAAATGCCCAACCCACGACCGAAGATAATAAAAAAAGTGAAATACAAGAAAAAATCCAGAAATTTAAAGTCTAAGAGGCTTTGCTCATCTTTAAAAACTCAAGGGAGCGTAAATGCCAAATCGGCATTCTTTACTTGCTAACTTGAACGTGAACTTAAGGCAACTTAAAGCGATTTGCTTTTACTGCTGTAAGTGCCGATATTTCAGAGCAAACTTCTGCATGTCACATTTGCATTTCTCAGAATTTCTTATGTAGCTCAGGTTACAATTTCTATACACACATACTTACATGTACAGGGGCTCATTGGGAAATTATTTCGACTACTAAAATGCGAGTATAAAATTATCTATTTGTGCTTTAAACTCACTACAGAATGCAATGCAAACTCTGTTTTCTCCACTTGCTTTGCCATCAGTGGCGTCCGATTGTATTCCAATGGAGTCTCTCGGAAGCTGGGTTGCACTTAGATGTCCTAGGCTGCACGCGTGCTGCAATGAAAGTGTCAACGTGTATTTCCTAGACCACGAGGTCCTGATAAACCGTTGAACCACTTTCGTGCTTGGATTTGTGAACTGAATCTGCTCACATGACATTGGAATTCCCAGTAAGTGCGAGTTATTAACTCGTTTTGATTAATACACCGATTGAATTATTTAGTCCCCAGACATCTCGTGTCACGACTATTTCGCAAGAGTTAGCCCAACTTGATAATTTAAACGAGGTAAAAGTCGTAACAAAGACCGAGTCTAATGGTAGACGTCGTCTTATTTTCTTTACGTGCGTCCACCGAACAACAATAAAATAGTATCCTCGGACTGCTTTACAGATGGAAGTATTACCACTAGCGATGACGATAAATAAAAGTTTTCTCATTGAGAAACTATGTTGATGGCCAAACTACTTACTTCATCATCTGCATCACCCTTTGCAAAGCAGTTTTGCGCCTCATAAGACAGAAAGCCGACACCCCTTGAGAAAAGCTCTAACTCGGTTGAGATGTGAATATCACTCAAGTCTGGACTATCCATAAGGCAGTATGGACAACTCTCTATAAGCCCCTCCTCGGCTAGGTATATTTGGCGCTTACATTCTTTACTCTGCTTGGTCGTACTCCTCCTCCTATTTGTGATGTGCGCCTTGATCTTGTTTCACAAATGGAGGGTCCTACAATGTTACAATGCCTCCGAACAGCAGCTGGTTTTTTAGGAAGACCTTTTTTGAGGCAAAAATGCACTCGGAGTTTTACGATTTTCTACCAAGGGATGACCGCTATTAGAAAAACTTGTTCTGTCATTTGGTGCTTCATGCCCGAAGATTCGAACCTTTGCACTTCCAAATGGTAGTTACGCACCAAACCATATTTAAAATAGAAAAAGAGTTTCTAACATCGTTAATTCAGCCCTGGGTACCCTCTTACATATGGTATAATATATAAAATGGCAACCAAGCTGGTAATGAAATTAATTATATTGCGTTTTTTATCGAAAATATAGAAATTTTTGCTATGGTAGTCATTTTGAATTTCATTATACTTTCATGCTTTCCCCAGCAAGAAGGAACCACTTGAAGCTATTGTGCACTTTCTGCCCGAAGAATCCGGTTACGATTTACTACTTCCCCATCCGGAGACCAAAGAACTACTCGCGCGCACCATTGAGGAGATACAAGAAGAAATCTTCGAAATGCGCCCATTGGCCATTACAAAATCCACCGGTTACATGCAACATTATTTACCAGTAATTTCGCGCTGCCTCGCGGAAAAGTACACACAGCAGATCTACGACCAACTCAGCTACTACTTGTACGATATCGAGTTGCTGTATCAACAATACCAACACTACTATATCGAACCATTTAGAATAACCAATGTCGCAATGCCAGCGGGTGTAAATGTGCAAGGATTACAAGAAATCGCCGAATCGCTTACCATGCAGGGAGCCTATATAAATGCACCACTACCCGGTGTGGCCAGCGATCAGGCAACAATCTCCATGTACTTGGAGGGCCTTCTAAACCAAATAGCACAACGTGCACGCAAGCTAACACCGCAACAGGCCCAGCTCACCACACTGCCATACACAAAAACCAGCTGTTTAGATTTGAACATGGATTTACGCGATGTCTACACGACGGCCTTTGATAGTATTTTGAAGTTGAAATATTTTGAACGTTTATGCATTGCAGAGAACAATGAATTGCTGCACGAGCTGCTCTTGTATACGAACACTGCATCGTTCGAACGAATACACTACACCAGCCTGGAGTACAATGCGATGCGAGCGTACATAGATAATGACTGTGTGGAAAATGTGTTCAAGATACAGGCATACGAGGAACTATCCGATAGAGATCTTTTTCCACTGCCATATTATGCAAAGCTATACTTTGGTGAGAATACAGTGAAACAGCATCTCCAGAATTGGTTGGTAAAATATAATACTTACGAGGTGGATGAGATTATGCCAGGCTGTAAGTTGTACCACTTCAAATGCAACTACAATGAAGTGTATGAGGAGCAGGAAGTTGCATTGTTGCCTTCACCTTTGTGCTTTCGCGATTTCACACTCTTTCAAATGGAGGCCTTTTTAGAGGCTTTAGTAACGCCGGAAATGTTAAAGACACAAGACCCAAAAATAGACGGGCCCACAAAAAGTTTCACAAAACAAAGTACAGTGGAAACGAATATCAATAGATTAGACTTGTCTATATTCATACGTCCAACTTCGCTAAAATGGCAAAAGGTCAGACGTTACATGGAGTCACAATTTGCGCGTGCTACCAGCTCAACTGTTATACCGGAACAGAGAGCCACTCAAATATCGATGCGAAAGGAAACTTCGAAGATGAATGCAGTGCCCGGATTGCCACGCGATCACCCGCTACTCGAGGGGTACAATCTAGAGGATATACGTCAAGAGATACAGATGAAGAACTCAAGCTATTACTTTCAGGAAGGTGCTCTGGAATTGTACGAAGAGCGTTGGTGTTTCACAGATATGAATAAGAATTTATTGTTCACAGTTAATGGCAATGTATTCAATATCTTTCGACCACGTTTTTGGAACACCTGTGTCTCACCATGTCTACGCTTCACGAACAAGAACAACATTTCTGTGCGTGTGCTGAATAAGGAAGAGGAATGTGCGAAGATTGTAATCAACTATCCCAATGGCTTGGCAATCTATCACCATGAGACCTATGCCGAACAGGAATGGTATACAGGAGAAACGGTGAACGGTGAGCAACGACGCATGTATGTCGCCGAAGGAGCTGTTATTGTGCATTATCAAAGCGAAGATCTAATTATGGTGATGCGTTATAATGGTGAAGTTTATCGTTTATACCAATATGAGTTTCCTGAAGGCGAGGAAGAAGAGTTGAATGAAATGACTGAAGAATTAGATCCTACACTCAAAATAGAACTAAGAGATAGCACAGCGAACAGGGCAACAACACGCCGAACACAGAGGGCGAGTAAAAAGGAAAAAGAAATGGAAAATCAAAATGAAAAAGAGAAGGGCAACGAAAAGGAAGAAAAAGCTACTTTTCGGGAGTCAGTGCGTGTGCGAAGCGGAGCGGTTTCAGGGAAAAAATCAAGATCTTCAAAACTTTCTGATGGATCAACATTACAAAAATCTATAGTACTAGAAGAGCGTGTTAAACGGAACACTGCAAAGAATTTACTAATTGAGTCAATCGACAATGAACTGAAATTTCTCAATGAATTATCAAACAAATATGGTCTAACTTATCTACACCTGATTGTGACCACATCGATGGGACTTATTATTAATTTAACACATCGCGGAAAGGTGAGTAGAGTTTTTTTATTTCGCTTTGGTTTGTAATTGGAATCCCTAAAGTTAGAATGCCCTAAATAAATATTGGAGCTGCGTTTTGAAATGTCGCTTCGGTATCTGATGGAGAACTCGCTTCACCGGAAAATATATTGGGTTACAAGAGCGTTTGTGATAAGGCCCATACTCTCGCTGTCACTTTCATCCTTCGCTTAACGCCCCTTACACATAACAACCCTGAAATCTCTAAGTAATCTATGTTCATAAAGTTTTCTCAGTGGACACAAAATGGTGGCTACAAAGAAGTAGGTGCTTCGATGATTTCCATTTACGATCGATGCCTCAATCTCAGTACTGAGAAGAGAAAAAATTTTAAGGTGATTCCGTAGCATCAACGACGCTTCTATGGCTTCCAATGGAGCCTAAAAGTCAACGAATGAAGGCCAAACCATGACTAGTTGTTTGCTCTGTACCAAAGAACTTCGCTAGGAAAACGTTGCAGTTTTCTGGCAAGTGATGTGGTTGTTTCATCTTCAAATCGCCCGATTAAATACCGCATCCAAATCTTCTTCTTCATTTTCGAATCATGGTTCTAGTAATACCTGCTTTTCTCTAAAAGCATAACTCAGAATAAGCCACAAAGCTCGAAATATTTCACAAAGCTAACGTCTTTTTCTGTCAGGGCGTATAAGTATAGTAAATTGCTACTCGGTTATAGGTGCAGTGAGACCTACCTTAGGCTGGCATTCATCGTCAGTCAACTTTTGTCCTCCCAAAAGTGGTGTCTGCCCAAGAGAAGGTTTCGATATCTAAGTCTGGATATAGGGGAGAAATGTTCACCCAAGGGAAGTGTCCGTCTGATAGAGGTGTCCATTAGGAGCGGTTATACTATATTCACGAATCAAGAAGAAAGTCAGATTCTATTCAGCTCGGGTACTTCCTGTGATGGTAATTGTAAGAAGTGAAGTGTAAGAGCTCCATAGTGACACATAAATAATGTCTCACCTACAATGAGTAAAAAGCACAAATTTGGCAAGTGTTTCATTACACTGTGACTACACTAACGTCGTACGCAGTAAAGTTAATGAGTTTATTGGACTTCCTTCCAGTATGAAGGTTTCGGTTTGTCTGCTACCTTCCATATTCGATCAGTCTAATGGAATTCCATGACTTACTGAGTAAAGTGTTAAGGATACGTATACAAATCTCTGGACTGTCCCTTTCCAAGCGGGAATATTTGCACCTTCATTAATGTTGTTGTTGTTGTTGTAGCAGCATAAAAATTCCCCATACATATACGGGGAACGCTGCTGAAGTGGCAGAACTCGGCCGGATATAAATCCGGGTCGTTCCGGTTAAGTAGAACTGACAGTCGTGGGAACGGAGTTGGAGGCGGTTCCACACCAGCTTGGAGCATGGCGTAGGAGCGCCAGTTTTTTAGTAGGACGAAAGCATCGAAAGCCTACATTACATTGTAGCCGTCAGTGTGGGACTTTAACCCGAACTAAAACCTCCTCTTGCCGAACGGTTGTTTGTCCTGGAACTTTGCCGTTAAGTAATATGTCGGGAGACCGTTATTGAGTATGTTAACTCAAATTAACCAGTCTCTGTTAGTACGGGATTCTGTCCAGTGTTCGTCTCACAACGACTCCTCAGCATTACTATCAGCCTGGAGATCAAGCTGTTGATGGCGTACGATCGCCTTTCGGACCTATTCTTCAACACGCGGCATTTTCATGATACCCGCTGCTACTCCACTTAATTCTCACCACTAGGCTTATCGCACATATGTGTCGTAAGGTTTGCTTCTGTGGGAAGCTTGTCAAAAATCCTGCAAAGGTCTTCTCTTTCGGTGTCGAAATGTTGGCACAGGAATAGATCTGGTTTGTCAGGGATATAGATACCGTAGATACTCTTTAAGACATCCGTGACCGCTTCGCAGTTGCGTCACGTAGAAGTCAACTTCGACGTGCTTCCTTCGACACCATTTCGGACCGCCACCCTGACGTGTTATTGGTCACCTCACTGACTTAATTCTATAGCGAGTATCCATGCCGAAGAACAGACTAATCTGTACCCATGTTGGCATATAGAAGTCTTCTAAGCTGCATACCATAAGCACCTGATCCAAAGTCAAAGCGGGTCTTAAAACCATCACTTATCCCGACTTTCCTTTCAGGATTTAAGTCGTTCCTTGTGCCAAATTGGATCTTCATAGAATACGATTGAAAATTATGTTTGAAGTGAAGTCTTATTAGGCACGGGTCTGCATTGCTATTATTATTCTGATCCAAAGCCAAAGCAGGTCTGAGAACAATCACTAAACCCGAATTTTCTTCCAGACTTTATTTAAGTCGTTCTTTGTCCCGAATTGGATATTCTTGGAATAAGATTAAAAATTTTGTGTAAACTGAAATCTTGTTAGGCGCCTGTCTGCATTAAAGTTATGAAGTCCTTCCTTCTTTGTTTATAATACTGGATGATTGTACGAGTATTAACTACTTATTCTCAGCATTTTCTGCTGAGGTTAGACCCTTCGCTGAGGTTAGTGCTTCTCTCTTGATAATAATATGGAGATACATACTTATTTTTAAAAGAAGGCTTATTCTCAAGAATTCTATAAAATATGAACGTGATTGCTTTGGAGTTAAACTGGGCACATAAACAGAGTCGAATTTCGTAAACTAAAGGGTTTTCCAATAAGAGGTGTTATTTTGATATTCAAAGAAAAATGCTATTGTTTAATACAAATGATCGGATGTTTATTTAATTATAAAGAGGAAGGTATGCCGTTAATAGTGGAAAATAATATCAGGCAAATGACCACCATGACCACGCTTACAGGACAATATCCTTTTTATGATTTTTTCCAAAACCGAATTGCAAAGTGGCTGTCCTATGTCCTCGATAGCCTCACGAATTCCATCTTTGAGGTCTTGAATCGACCCCGGGCTTTTGGCGTAGACCTTCTCTTTCACGTGGCCCCAAAGAAAAAAAGTCACAAGGTGTTAAATCACAAGATCTCGGTGGGCAACTGTGATCACCTCTTCGGCCCGGAAACTTTTCCCGTAAAAGATCAATGGTTTCGTTGCTTGTGTGGCTGCTATACAGCCTACTAGAAGTTGTCCTGCCCATTTCGTTCTCTCCTTGATATACTGGCGATTTATCGCGATTTATATTCGTAGAGTGCCTTGTTGATTTTTCTATTAGTCCCTTTACGTACCTATTAACATGTTTCCTAAATTTACTCACTACCTTTTAGGTCTACAAAGGACACTCTTCGCCCACCCTGGAATGGCATGATTATTTCGCGAACGAAAGTTATGCCCAACGTGGCGATGGTGTACGCATGATTTGGACAGCTGACTCTTTAAAGTGTTATCACGAAGATGGCACTGTTTTAATAACAACACAGGCGGAAAGAATCGAGCTATTCAGCTTTGACACAGGTACATAAGTGAACGAAACTTTCTTGAGCTTTGCGATTCCTACTTTTTCTTTATGTTTCAGAAACTGCGATCACACTGAGTTCGTCTCACATGGAAGAAGAATATGGTGGTGGTGGTGACTTCGATGACTCATCGGTAAATTTTAAAAACAAATTGAAAATATCTACAGTTTCAAAATCATTTTCCTACCTTAGACCAACCAATTACTAATTGAGGGTCGTTACTCGAAGGATAGCAAAATTGGTAAAAAACCAGCACCCCAAAAACCACTTCCGAGGTCAATATATACACGTTCACGCGTCTTTAATACCTTTTCACAATATCTAATGCACGGTGGTGAAGGAGAAGAGGAGCATAGAATTGATGATCCATCGTATGTGACATATCGCAACGACAGCTTCAATGTGTTGCATAAAAGATATGCTGAGGTAAAAATCGAACTGTATGAAGTGCCAATTAACAATATTGTCGTCAGTATAATGGCTATTGATGGTATATATGCATATATCTACAAAGAAATACCTGTGAGCGAGAACGTAATTTTGGACGAATACAACGAAATACCAAGTTTTACCAATGCAATGGGTGGTAGTGCCACTGGCAGCGCACAAATGCATGTACCAGTTACGAAAAGTAGTTCTATTCATACAGATGGTATTGAGTTGCGTAATTCTGCTGATTTGAGTCAGCCGATCGAGCAAGAGATTATAGTGCAGACAGTGGTGAAAGTTAGCTTTGGTGATGATTTTTCCATGTCCACCACCGAAGATGCATGTGAACTTACAATGGATTTGGCACGTTATGATGAGGAGAAGGGTAAAGTGCTGTAAGTGAAATGAGGTTTAGTATGTAAAATTGTCTGATTATCACTTCTGGGGCTTTGTGGTTCTTTAGCCGCGCTATTCTTACGCTACTCTTCAAGAACTAGTTTTCAGTGCAAGTTTGACTCTAATTTCCAGTTAACTAACACCCCTAATTAGTTTGAGTTTTCACACGATAGAAAATAAATGCTTGCAAACTTTTCATATAAAATGAGTATTAGGCTATGCTCGATGCTGGGAGTTACATGGGGTCTATCACCTTTAATAACGTATTGGTGCTACTCAGCTGTAGTAAAGCCAATATTACTATATGGTGCTCTAGTGTGAGTTGAGAAAAACGACACACAAAACACCTATGGAAAGTATTCAACGTCTTGGTGCACTTTGCACCACAGGTGCATTGAGAACTACTCCCACGGCGGCACTTGAAAGAATACTCAACGTACCACCGACTGACATTGCGGCAAAAGGTCTTAAGGTCTTAACTTAACTTTACCTGTAAAATATTCGGGCATAGCGGACTATATGACTTCGACTACAAGGGTGAAGAGATTCCGAATAACAATAGAAGAGGGGTGGAAAAGAGGTATGAAATGTAGCCCAAATACACTTAATATATTTACTGATGGCTGGAAAATGATAGACGGAACAGGTGCAGGGATTTATTGCGCAGAGCTGGACATCAGGCGGCCAATTAAACTCCCTGATCATTTCAGCATTTTTCAAGCAGAAACCTTTGCGGTAGGAAAGGCTGCAGAAATAGCACTGGCAAGGACATCGAGTTACTCCAACAAGAAACTCATATGAAATTTCATCTAAAAACGTTCTTAAAACCAGGGAAGCCATAGAGATACCAGCCGCAGACAGACTGTTACACATCTATTGGGTACCCGGACATAAGGGCATTGCAGGAAACGAAATTGTAGATGAAATTGCAAAAAACGTTATTTACATACAATTCGAACAAGAAAACGACATGCTGACACCTTTAAATACGGCACACAATGACATCGCTGCGGACATGAAAACACGGATAGGCAGGGGGTGAAATAATCTAGTAAAACCGCGAAAATCATGTGTACACAGAATGCCGACAAATACACCAGATTCGTATTAGCCTTGTCAAGTAAGAAAAGCAAAACTATCGTAGGTATACTGACACGCCACAATTTGTTAGCGGCACACGCATACAAGATGGGAATTGCAAACAATGATAGCTGCAGATTTTGCAATGAACTAGAAGAGAGGGGAACCCTTGAACACCTTCTATGTTCTTGCCCTGCATTAGTTAAAACCCGAATAAAATGTTTAGGAGCTCTACAATATGAGAGGTTAAAATGTCTCTCGGGGTTAGAGCTTCAGAGCTTACTTAGATTCGCAAAAGTTGGAGGCTTATTACAAGAAGCCTACTACAAGGAAAAGTAAGGGTCGAGCTCCATATGGTACCACTAAAGTCCAATAGGTCTATGTGATGACTTTCAGCCAGCCAGGTCAACCTAACCTATGTTCGATCTTTGGATTCTTCTTAGAACACCCAAACTCTCGATCGTTGTTTTGTTTGTATATCCAAAATGCCTTACTTGTTACGATATCATAGACCTAATTTGAACTATGGCTGAATTTCTTCGACATTTCTGTACACCAATCGACACGAGCCCTATTTTTGTGCTAGGCCCACTAATGCCCAACGCGTCCTCTATCTCGCGCTATCTCACACGATGATCTTGTGTTATCAATTGACGCACAGCAGCAAAAGTCAAAGGAAGTTAATCAATGCCCTCCTATTGATTTTACGTCGGAAATCGTTAAAACTCATCGGACGAAAATTTTCACGAGATGATTTTTTTAGGCGAGAAAAGAACAAATAAAGCACGTAAGTGAAACCGAGCTTTGATAAAGTTTTTGATAGAAATATTAAAGTGCAGCTCATCACATGCAGTGGGCCCTGTTAAAAGGCAGCCTTCATAGGAGGGCAAGTTTAAATACCCAATTTCGGAGGCTTTAAAATTTACCACAATTCAATAAGCACTAGAAAACTCTTTCTTGCACAATCTCCAAATGTTAAACTTCCAAATATATGTATAAATATATCTTATATCAATTGATCCCAAAGTATCCATATAACATTTATGCATATTTCAGCGATACTCTGGAAATACGTTTCGATTACGTGAAAAATATCGCCGATCTCTTTCAATACTTTGTCGATCAGATATCAAAATTTAAGAATTACCAAAAACCCCAGTCGAAGGAGTTTTATTTTTTGGAACATCAAAATGCGCAATGTAACATAACAGGTTAGTGATTAAATTGAATATTTTTTTTTCAATTAAGTGCTTAAATTACGCTGTTGATTTCAAATTGTATTGAAATTTGTAAACTATTTATACATTTTTCATTATCACAGGCTTCCGCTTTGTTTGTGATCTACCAAAGTCGGTAGAGTATAGCTTTTCAGCCAGCAATACTTTCACGGAACTTAAAAAGCTTAATAATATTAATGAAAAAATGACCAACGATTATCCTTGGTTCGATAAGGATATGAAGAAATTTCCACGTTTTCTTCCTTTGAAGAGAGAACGTGTGCCGCCAATAAATGAAACCTTTCCGCTCGTTTTACTAACCAAGTAAGTGCATTTGTAGGTTTATATATTCATAGAGTGATGCAATTGAAATAGAATAGAACCAAGGCACATTTATTAAAGATGGTGGCACTAGACCAACAACAATATTTTATACGTTTGATTGTCAAAGAAAAGTATAGGCAAAGTAGAAAACAAAGAATGAATTCGCCTCGTTTCACTCTGGGCTGACACGAAAGGAAAAAATAAATCAGTTGATTTACCGATACCACCTTTAATTGATTCGTCTTGAATAGAACCATTTAGAAAAAACGGCTATACTTTTTATACAGTTGGTAATGCTGTATTCATATTAGGTCTGACCTTATTTTAGATTCAAATTTAATGGAGGTTTGCACTTCGACCTCGTGGTCTTTTGTGCCCTTAATTAATCACAGTACATCAGCCAGACCCAGTTCGTTTATTAAACTTAAGTAGAGCTGAGTTGGACTCAGCGTATGTGCCTTTTTCTGGCTGAAAACGGCCGAGATGTCTCAACCTCCTCCACGCTAAGCGCTGCATTCAAGGAGAAGGTGCATTGGAGTCTCCTGGGATTGGTTACAGAAACGTAATGAGCAGATGACTACGCAATCCGCAATGGCCTTAGAGAACGCCCGTAAGCATTCTCAGCTGATCCTTGGGGAGAGTTATGAGTTTTTTAAACCTCTTTTGGTTGTACACTATAGTAAGGATATCGTCTGGCGTAGCGCTTGATCTTATTGCTTACAAACGTGACAAACTCAAATTTGAAAGCTAAATAACACTTTTAAAACGATATACTTTCAGTTATATTATTATTATTTTTTCTTCTTCTTATTCTTTTTCTTTTCTTCTTTTTAATTATCATAATTTTTTGTAAAAAATTGTTTGCGCCTGAATTACATATAATGCCCTTACAAATCCAATACCCCCAATTCATTCAGACGATCCAAACCATAATGCAACATTTCCAAGACACGCTTGTTCTCATACATCAGCTTATGCTTTGCTGCCTGGATTGCCGGATCAATCAAACATTTTAATGTTAGACCCTGTGAATCCTCACGATCCATGCAGCACAGTGGCAATTCACAAACCATGGCATAGTAGCTAATAAATTCAAGATCCCGTATTTCCTCCATCACCATTTGCCAACTTGGTATGTCAGCATCTTGAGTACCTAAATTTTTCAGTGTCGCCTTTAAATTGGTGTAGTAATGACGTAATAACTCATAGCGATGCAATTTCAAGATAGTCAATTGTACGCTGGTATTGAGAAAGAAATTGATATCGTAGCCACAGCTTCCAACGAAGTCCATTTGAAAGTCGACCTGTCGGGAAAAAAACATTCAATTAATGTGTTAAACTAAAAATGCAAAAGGTTTGATATCTTACAAACACCGCGTCCTCTGGCACCTCCACACCCTCCACTGTCGCATATTTCATGAGTATGTTGTTTGCCCATAGATCACCATGTGTAATTACTTTGAAACGGCAACGTTCCTGTTGCATTATTCGTTTGGCGCATTCATCAAATTTCACGAGAGACAGGCGCATTTTCGCTGCGATATCTTCGAAGTCCGCCCATTCCCCTACGACTTTAGAAGCTGCGCGTATGCCACCCAAAGCAATGCCATTGAAGAAGACATCGTTGTCAAGAGCATTGTCAAAGGTTGATGGCAAAAGTGCAGCCGTTTCAGCAGGGAACTGTAATGATTGTTTTCATATTTGTAGAATATTTAGAATATTTTCAATTATGTAAGTAGTCAATAAGATTGAGTTTATTTCAGAGTGTATAAAACCAAGTATTCGGTTTACTATATTTTGATGATGATTTTAATACCCTAAATGGTGTGTTTATGCCTACTATCTTAGAAAAATTATTTAAACTTTAAAAGTAAATATAATGGTATATGATTTAATAGTTTTTTTATTTATTATTCGTGAAGTCAATTTCCTTTTGCATGCGTTTGAATCGATTTACGAAGCGCCTTTTCCACTCCCAACCATGTCATTTAGACACCGTTTCTTAAGACGTCAAAAACGTTGAACTCGCCTTTCACTTTTAATTTGCAAGAATAAAAAGAAAGCATCGAGTACCACATAAGAGCTCATCAATTCAATGTTTCGAATACTTATATTCACTTATGTGCGTCGAGAGCTTGCATTGACTGGTTGGAGAATGTCATTCGTCTTCTACGATTAATCTGCCTTATTTTCCCAAACATTTCTGGCAAACAAATGCCCGGTCATAGCGACATTGCGGGAAACTGCGAAGCGGATGAGCTGTTCAGACAAGAGACCTGTATGGTAATTGCCCCGCGAAAAAGCGGATTGGGATCACCTTGACAATCTGCGCTCTACTCCTCGAACGATGGGCTTCGCGAGTGCCCCGGGCAAATCCACAAACTTGTAAGGTCGCAAAATCATTCGGGCCAGTGATCTCTTAAAGATGACAAAATCTCAGCTCTCAAACTTCGTAAATGTCCGCACGGATCACCATTCGCGAAGTATGTATGCATGCCGTGAGACTTGGAATTACTTCGAGTCCTTTTTGCGTCAGCATATGAAGGGTGAGGTGAAATCATCTCAGCTCCTCCACCTTAGCTGTCCTGCTCTCGTGGGACTAAGACTTAAGCATCTTTACTCTTACTTCTTTGTTACGCCTGCTGATGTAGCAAGCTTTGATATAAAAATATGATGAACTTCATCAGCAGCATAAAGCGGCTAACATAACCGCAAATAAGTCACCGTTCGTAATTCTCATCCTTTTTTTTGCATCTGGCTTGATTTGAACCACCTATGGATGCAATTATTTTTTAGTTTCGATTTTATGTGATTGATCCACAATTCTTCGCCTGCCACTATATTCTGACACATTGCGATTGAATTTTTTCAACATTTCTAAGCGTCAATTGGATTTGAATGGTTACGAAATTATTCAGTGCACTGGTGCTGCTATATCACAAAACTTAAGTAACAACATACATGTGACCCTAACAATTTAATAAATATCTTCTTTAGCTCACCTTCTCAATATACTTCATGGAAGCGGCATGGAATTGCGCCAGCTTCTTCAGCACCACTTTCGCTTCCTCCAAATTCAGACCTGCATAACGGTCCACGCTGCGATAATCAGCCGTATTTAGATCTTCTAATACGTAAATTTCACGTTCATCACGCTCACAAAAGAAACAACTAAAATATATGAATATGTATACATTAAGAAAAATCATGAAAAACTGATTCGCGATGGTATTTATTGCTGCTCCACTCACTTTGCATACAATTTTGTCTTTATCGCTTCATTTTCATTTTTATTCTCTCTAACCGTTTGCGCGAGTATTTGCTGTATTTCCGGCAGCACATGTCGATACATTGCCAACTCATTCGAACCGAGTTCCGATACTTCTCTTATCACATCCTTCACAATTACCGTTATTTCGCGCTTTTCACTTGAAGTTTGCGCTCCTGAGCTGTACAAAAGGAAATCTACTTTTGCTCGATAGATGACGCTGCAATAATTTTCGCCATCTGCAATTGCACGTTTCCAATAACATTCTAATATATCTACGACATTTTTGTTGCTGTCACCAACTGCACCATTAAAGTGGCTTTCTAGTGCGCGCTTAATGTAGTCGGCGTTAAGATAGGCTGGTGGTAATTGCGTCTCGGTTTGCGGGGAGGACATTTTATTGATTACAATTTAATTAGTTCGTTGATATATGTACACTGTGAACGCAATATTTTATTTAAGCTTATTTTATATTATTTTTTTTTATTTTATTTTATATTACCGGTGAGTTATCGTGAAGCGCGAAAAAGCTATTCTAAGTAACATCACAGAAGAAAGCATCATTGCAACTGATTTCAAATTTTGTTGGCACTCATTCCATCCGAAAGTTATCAAAGAGCTTTAATTAAGAAAGCAAAGCTTTTATTCTGCATTCATTTAAATGCGATTGTGAAATTAAATTGTGAGCGAAGCGTAAATATTTGTGAATTTTTCTAAAAAAAATATTCTCTTTCCACTTAAAACTTCCTATCTCAAGAGATAAATTTTTAATAACGATAGCGATTATTTGATTAGAGCAAGAGCTGCTAAATTCTAATAGGTAGTATGTAAATATACGAATACACTTCAATGCATATACATATGCATGTGTGTACCCCTAAAGGCAGTTATCAGTCTTTACACAGATAATAATTAATAATAATAATTTCAATAATAAAAACAAATATATTGATTGAATCAACGTATCATTAGACTGGACTTGGATAAGTCGCGGGTAGATAGAAAAACAACATGAAATGTTATACGCCTTCCAGCATTCCGATCTTAATATCTGTCATTTACGTGGCTTCATTTTGTTCTGTTTGCTCATGCAAGCACCTGCACAATTCAAAATCAAAAATCAATTTATAAAGAACACAAGGAGTTTAAAATATTCTTTTTTTATCGTATGTTGAAGTTCAATCTTATATCTCCATGAAACGAAATGAATCGGTCTACGCTTGAAATATTGCAATTTTGTTTCCAAAGTCTATGTCGTGTAGCTCAAACAGAGCGTTTATTGAAAATAAGAAAACTCAACTTTATTGTGGTGGTATCATTAGCCCATTCTTCTTTGGAAATTCTGCTAGAAATGTCATTTCGGCCAACGGTTATCGCTACAGAGGCATGATGAACGATTTTTTGCGGTCGTAAAATTAATAAATGCACTTGGACGTTCTTTCGTTTCAGTAGAATGTCACGCCATGCCACAAAACTCATGCCACAATCGATCTTTTGCGTACCAAGTTCGGTAATCGTGTTATCAGCCGTGTCTACGATGTCAACTAGCTACCTCGCAGCTCCGCTTTGACGCCGTTAGACTTGTATTTGTATAGTGCCGTGAAAAACAGACGTTAACAAATAAGCGTTTAGCGATTCAGGCCCTTAAGTCGAACATTGAACAAGCCATTTATGAGATAGAACCAGATGACTGGTTTAACAGGACATGCTATTATAAAGCCAGCCGAGGCAGGCGCATAAATAAAATCGCATTCCAGAAGCAATGGGAATATTTGCCCTTATATTTGAGTTTTTAAAAAGTATAGTGGCTTCTTTCCGGAATGATGAGCTGTATGAGCTTTACGACGGCATAGACATAGCGCAGGGAATAAAGATCCAGCGGTTTCGTTGGTTGGGTCATGTCGTCCAAATGTAAACAAAGGCTCCGGCACTTAAAGTATCGATGCGGTACCAGCTGGTGGTAGCAGAGGAAGAGGAAGACCTCCTCTGCGTTGGAAAGATCAGGTGGACAAGGACTTGACTTCACTTGGTGTATCCAACTGGCGCCGGTTAGCACGAGAAAAAACAACTGGTGGACTTTGTTAAACTCGTCCAAAATCGCGTAAGCGGTTATCATGCCAATTAAGAAGAAGAAGAAGTACGGATAGGTATAAGTAATCAGATATCTTAAAGGTAAATTTGATGCAAAATGCCCAAAAAAGAAGCACGAAGAAGAACTGTTACTCCTATCAGGATAACGACCCGAAGCATAAATTGGCAGTTGTACCGAATTGGCTCATTTGAAATTGCCGGCATATCGTTCAAAAACCAGGGCAATCGCCAGGCCTCATTGTCATTGATAACCTGTGAGAAACATGAAACTCGAAACTAATTTAGCCTGAAAAAGAAAACTAATCTAGCCTCAAAAAGGAAATTAATATAGACCAAAAGATAAATGGCAAAACATTTCTTCTGAATACAATATACTAAAAATTTCCAGACGAGCTCCAAGCGGTTATTGACAACAGCGGTTAATTAGATAATATTAATTTACTACAGCCTTAAGCAATATTTTTTGGAACTATGTTTTATTTTCTGTTAATCTCACTATTTGCTTTAAAAGAATTGACAGCATAATTTCGGTTGTGCACCACTGCAGATGTGGGATAATACTAATCCAGTAAGCCTCTTTCATCGAATGACTTTAGCATATATTTGTATGTATCCAAAACTCGCGCGTTGCTATAGATGTCCATACGATTCAGCTCCAAGCGCTTCTTATTCTGAAAATCATTTAAACTCATACCTTTCGTCAAATCATCACTTAGCATAGTTTGTGCGAATGGGAAAGTGAGTAGATAGTAATTGAAGTAATCGAGTGCGACGCAGTTCATCTAGAATACACTGAAAACTTGGAATGTTCTCTACAGGATATTTAGCCGCAAGCAAAGTTGAACGAAAGGATGCATAATAATGTGCAATAATGGCATCGTAGCACTCCACAATCACCGACAATTGTACGCTTGTCATGAAAAGATTATGAATGTCAAAGGCGGGACTGCCGTAGAAGCTGGTCTGATAATCCAACTATAAAAGGGTTATACATTATTTGTTTATTTCTTATTTTTAGATACTAGAAAATAAATTCTACTTACGAACACTGCATCCTTCGTTTTGCCATCATTGCTATTGTACGACAAAAGGATATTAGCAATCCACATATCGCCATGTAATATCAAAATTAGCCCAGCTTGTGACGCATCGAATAACGGAAGGAATTTATTTCGAAACACCTCACCTGTATTTTTTCGCATTTTATCAATTATGCCGTCGAAGCCGGACCAAGTTTCGATAATTTTTACAACATGCTCTATATTACCATGCATTTGGTCTTCGATGAAGAGCTCAAGCGCCGGATCGCTGACGGCATAGAACTGACGCAGTTTATTTCTTACCTCAGGATGCTGTTAAAATTGGAGTTTTGGTGGGAATGTTAGTGGGTTTCTATAGAGAGGGAGAAAGTATTGAATCATAATATTTACCGACTCTGTATAGATAAGCGACGCCGCATGATACTCTCCCAAGCGCTTGAATAGCAAACGTGTTTCATCCTCATTGTAGCCAATAGTACGTGGACGCACTATATACTCACGCGGAGTCAGATCCTCGAAGAAATGTATTTCATTTTTAGTTTTCAACGTGTAGTATACACTGCAAAGTATTTTAAAGTTAAATATTAGATGAGAATTAAGAATAGTAGAATGCAAAATAACGCAGATTGAAGCGAAAAAATGAGCATAAATATTGAGACGTGACGTAATTGATTTCGTGAGCAAATAAAATTTCGTGAACAAAATTAAAATTTAGGTTAAGAAGATAAGAAAGCAGAATACAAGGAAAAGCTATCTGCAAACAAAAACTCTGATTTTAGTTATTTAAACAAAACTCTATAATTAGATTAGCAAAGCAGCTGGTTCTGTCACATTCACTTAGAGTCAAGTAGCGATATTATCTATGCTTTCAACCGTGGTGATAAAAGCTTTCAAACAATAGAAGTTTTCAATTAATGCATAACATAACCCCATAGAAGAAGTTTCGGCCAAAAGGCTTGAATTAATTTAATATTTTTGGTATGTTCGTGTGTATGAATTGAAAAAGTATGAATTGAAAAATTCTCAATTTCTCTCTTAGGCATGGAATCAAATAATTTCGCTCACTTTGAATTGGAAAAAAAACTGATACAATATTTCCGGTGCGTTGTCTCACCGGCACAGGAAGACTCAATGAAAATGAATACTCGAATTTATTCAGTATAGCACACACAGGTTGTTGAAGTGGTAATTTTTTATAAACTCTTCAATCTTTGCTCGAACGTAATAGAAATTGCTTCAACTTAATAGAACACTTTGAATGTCGCTTTGATATTGACAGGCTATAAAAAAATTGTTGATAGCGTTTGTGTTTAAATACAAAGTGATTATGTTTCTATATAAACCCCTTACATGTAACCGCATATTATCAACTTATACTGCACTTCACCTTGTATTTATCTTCACATAATAAATAAACAATACAAACTTACGTTGGAGACACCGATTCCAGGCCACAACTGTGCAATATTTTATTAATCTCGGGTAACACCTGTTCGTACATAAAGTTCTCATTAGAAATCGTGGAGAGATTTTCGAACAAATCCTTCACAAGCACTTGCAGTACACGTTGATCTTCATTCGTTTTCCCACGCAGATTTTTTGCACTTGACAGTCCATGCAAATCATATATCAACTTTACGCGGTAGATATCACTGCTATAATTACCAAATGATTTTTGCGGTATCACTTGTAAATCGCGTAATTGTGCTTGCGCGCCAAAATTCTGCGTTAGTAATCGTTTAAAGGTTTCTTCGTTTAGGTATTCAGGATAGTCGGAAACACTCGTAACAGTGGTACTCATGTTTAATTGTTTTTGTTTTGTTGTATTTGATTTTTTTTGTTCTGCCAATATTGTTTATTGCGCGTTTTTGTTAAATAGCTAACTGTGGTAGCTTGTGAGTACTTAAAGTTGAAATTGTTATTTGAGATGCGTATACAATTGATTGCAGCTTTTATGCATTTGTCGGTTTGGCTTTGTGATGGTGAAATCATGTTGTAGTGCGGCTCTCTAAAGCTTTTAAAAAGCTTTATAGGCGATAAGATATTGTATACTTTGTATTTCATTGCAAAGAGTAACACCAGAGAATTGCATTAACATTCTCTGGTAACACTCAGGTACATACATACATACATGCATTCATACATATCTGTGAATTTGTTTGGAGAGCACTTCTCCACTAGTGAATTAAAAAAATAAAATTAAATTAAATGAAATTAAGCTAAAAAAGGTAAAACATGGTTAAAGTGAATTGAATTAAAATGAAAAATTGAATTAAAAAAAATTAAAAATTAAGTAAAAACAAGATCAAACAAAATTACTAAAAAAAAGTATCAAAAAATAAAAAAATACAAAAAAATAATATATGCAAATAAACAAGCGTCTACCGAGCTTCATATAGTGAACGTCAGAAATAAGTCAAGACGGAAAATGTGTTTAAGGGTTAATTTCGTTAGTGTATAATATGTAAAAGATATTTTGGTAAAAATCTATTATCTCTTTTGCCTTATTTTTGGTGTTCCAGTTGAATTTTTAACTTTGGTGTATTAAGAAACTTACTTATTTATTATATTATAAAAGCAAACGCAAACTTATAATTGAAGTTTATGACAATTATTTTTGTCGTATATTTTAGCTCTTTATACGTCTTTGTTATGAGTAAGATTAGCCGTTTCTCACAAAATACACAAACATAAGTATATATATATATAATTGGCGCGTACACCCTTTTTGGGTGTTTGGCCGAGCTCCTCCTCGTATTTGTGGTGTGCGCCTTGTTGTTGTTCCACAAATGGAGGGGCCTACAGTTTCAAGCCGACTCCGAACGGCAGATATTTTTGTGAGGAGCTTTTTGATGGCAGAAATACACTCGGAGATTTGCCATTGCCTGCCAAGGGGCGACCGCTTAATTTGGTGTTTTCACCGAAATTCAAACCTGCGTTCTCTCGGTGAATTCCGAATGGTAGTGGCGCACCAACCCATTCAGCTACAGCGGTAACTTAGATAATATTAATTTACTACAGCCTTAAGCAATATTTTTTAGAACTACGTTTTATTTTCTGTTAATCTCACTATTTGCTTTAAAAGAATTGACAGCATAATTTCGGTTGTGCACCACTGCAGATGTGGGGTAATACTAATCCAGTAAGCCTCTTTCATCGAATGACTTTAGCATATATTTGTATGTATCCAAAACTCGCGCGTTGCTATAGATATCCATACGATTCAGCTCCAAGCGCTGCTTATTCTGAAATTCATTGAAACTCATACCTTTCGTCATATCATCACTTAGCATAGTTTGTGCGAATGGGAAAGTGAGTAGATAGTAATTGAAGTAATCGGTGCGACGCAGTTCATCTAGAATACACTGAAAACTTGGAATGTTCTCTACAGGATATTTAGCCGCAAGCAAAGTTGAACGAAAGGATGCATAATAATGTGCAATAATGGCATCGTAGCACTCCACAATCACCGACAATTGCACGCTTGTCATGAAAAGATTATGAATGTCAAAGGCGGGACTGCCGTAGAAGCTGTTCTGATAATCCAACTAAAGTATAAAAAGGTTATACATTATTTGTTTATTTCTTATTTTAGATACTAGAAAATAAATTCTACATCGTTACTATTGTACGACAAAAGTATATTAGCAATCCACATATCGCCATGTAGTATCAAAGTTAATCCAGCTTGTGACGCATTGAATAACGGAAGGAATTTATTTCGAAACACCTCACCTGTATTTTTTCGCATTTTGTCAATTATGCCGTCGAAGCCGGACCAAGTTTCGATAATTTTAACAACATGCTCTATATTACCATGCATTTGGTCTTCGATGAAGAGCTCAAGCGCCGGATCGCTGACGGCATAGAACTGACGCAGTTTATTTCTTACCTCAGGATGCTGTTAAAATTGGAGTTTTGGTGGGAATGTTAGTGGGTTTCTATAGAGAGGGAGAAAGTATTGAATCATAATATTTACCGACTCTGTATAGATAAGCGACGCCGCATGATACTCTCCCAAGCGCTTGAATAGCAAACGTGTTTCATCCTCATTGTAGCCAATAGTACGCGGACGCACTATATACTCTCGCGGAGTCAGATCCTCGAAGAAATGTATTTCATTTTTAGTTTTCAACGTGTAGTATACACTGCAAAGTATTTTAAAGTTAAATATTAGATGAGAATTAAGAATAGTAGAATGCAAAATAACGCAGATTGAAGCGGAAAAATGAGCATAAAAGAGCCGTGACAAAATGAGAAATGTAGATGATAATTAATGCGTAATATAACCCAACAGAAGAAGTTTCGGTGCTTCAAATGGCCAAAGGGCTTGAATTAATTATTTTTTTTTTTTTTTGTACGTTCGTGAAAATTTACCAAAGTATGAATTGGAAAATTCCCAATTTCTCTCTTAAATTCCTAATTTCGCTCACTTTGAATTGGAAAAAATGCTGATACAATATTTCCGGTGCGTTGTCTCACCGGCACAGGAAGACTCAATGAAACTGTTTACTCGAATTTATTCAGTATAGCAGACACAGGCTGTTGAAATTTTAAAAATCTTCAATCTTTGCTCGAACGTGATAGAAATTGCTTCAACTTGATAGAAATTTGCACTTTGAATGTCGCTTTGATATTGACAGCTTATAAAAAATTTTAAGATAACGTTCGTCTTTAAATACAAAGCCGTTATGTTTCTATATAAACCCCTTACATGTAACCGCATATTATCAACTTATACTGCACTTCACTTTGTATTTATCTTCACATATTTAATAAACGATAGAAACTTACGTTGGAGACACCGATTCCAGGCCACAATTGTTCAATATTTTATTGATCTCGGGTAGCACCTGTTCGTACATAAATTTCTCATTAGAAATCGTGGAGAGATTTTCGAACAAATCTTTCACGAGCACTTGCAGGACACGTTGATCTTCATTCGTTTCCCCACGCAGATTTTTTGCACTTGACGGACCGTGGAAATCATATATCAACTTTACGCGGTAGATATCGCTGCAATAATTACCAAATGATTTTTGAGGTATCACTTGTAAATCGCTTAATTGTGCTTGCGCGCCAAAATTCTGCGTTAGTAATCGTTTAAAGGTGTTTTCGTTTAGGTGTTCAGGATAGTCGGAAACACTCGTAACAGTGGTACTCATGTTTAATTGTTTAATTGTTTTTGATTTGTTGTGTTTGATTTTTTTTGTTCTGCCAATATTGTTTATTGCGCGTTTTTGTTAAATAGCTAACTGTGGTCGTTTGTGAGTACTTAAAGTTGAAATTGTTATTTGAAATGCGTCTACAATTGATTGCAGCTTTTATGCATTTGTCGGTTTGGCTTTGTGATGGTGAAATCATGTTGTAGTGCGGCTCTCTAAAGCTTTTAAATAGCTTTTAGGCGATACGATATTGTATACTTTGTATTTCATTGCAAAGAGTAACACTCAGGTACATACATACATACATAGGTACATACATACATATCTGTAAATTTGTTTGGAGAGCATTTCTCCACTAGTGAATTAAAAAAATAAAATTAAATTAAAAGAAATTAAGCTAAGAAAGGTAAAATATGATTAAAGTGAATTAAATTAAAATGAAAAATTGAAATTAATAAAATTAAAAAGTAAGTAAAAAAAAATCAAAAAAAAATTTTACTAAAAGAAGTATAAAAAAATAAATAAAAAAATACAAAAAAATAATATATGCAAATAAACAAGCGTCCGCCGAGCTTCATATAGTGAACGTCAGAAATAAGTCAAGACGGAAAATGCGTTTAAGGGTTAATTTCGTTAGTGTATAATATGTAAAAGATATTTTGGTAAAAATCTATTTTCTGTTTTGTCTTATTTTTGGTGTTCCAGTTGAATTTTGAACTTTGGTGTATTAAGAAACTTAGTTATTTTATTTTTATTTTAAAAAGCTTACACAATATAAAATTATTAGGTAAACTGAAGCAAACGCAAACTTATAATAGAAGTTTATGACAAATATTTTTGTGGTTCATTTTAGCCCTTTATAAGTCTTTGTTATGAGTAAGATTAGCCGTATCTCGTTTAAATTTACCTTCTCCAAGTGTTTTTTTTTGGTCGATCGCGACCTCTGCTCTCTTGCGGGTTCCAGTCCAGTGCCATTCTCGTGATGCCATCTGGTGCTTTTCTCAATGTGTGACCTATCCATCGCCACGTTTGATTTGCCTAAGAATGGGATCTCCACAGTGCGTCGTTTCTGGTGGTGTTTGGCAAGAATATTCTGCAGATGATGCGGAGGCATTTGTTGATGAAGGATGTAGCGTCTGTGTCGCTTCCATACAACAATACTGACCTTACGCATGAGCCGAATATTCGTAGTTTAGTGCGCCTGGAGATTTGCGAACTCCCCCATACTTTATGCATTCGCCCGAATGCCGCCCTTGCTTTGTTTATGCTACAGTTGACATCTTCATCTGCTCCACCATCCGCCGTGATGATGCAGCCTAGGTATCAGAAGCTTTCAATAAATTTCACCGGGCATCCGCCAATCAATATCTGCCTTGCGTTATTGTGGTAAACTCTGTCGGACTCTCTCAGTCCGACAGTGCGTGCCAGTGAGACTAGTTTGTCCGCCTTTGCTTACATATCAGAGAGTTTGTGAGGGAAGAGGAAGAGGTCATCGGTGAACTCCAGGTGATCAAGATGTCTGGTGAAACTCTATACGATGCCTTTTTTGTGCAGGGTCAATTGGGTCATGACGTCATCAAAGACGATGGCGAAGAGAAGGGGTGACAGGGGACAACTTTGCTTTGGCAGTGAATGGATATCGCCTTTTGTGAAGCACTGCCAGTTCGGAGTTCTCGTAGAGGGCTTTGATGAGGTGAATTATTTTGACTAAAACTCTCTTTTTGCAGCTTTTTTAGAGTTGCCAAGTCTAAAACTGAGTCTATACTCGGAGTCTATACCATGGCGACAAGATTTTTAGAGGTGTACTACCTAACAGACCGTTATTAGGCTCTGAGCGAATTTGGCAGATATGCCGACATTATTCGTTTAGTGTTTCACGAATGACGTAGAATCCAAAGTTCCCCTAAAAAAAAATTTGTTTACCATACCTAACGAGCAACCTTGGTATCTATCATCCTTGACTTGAAACCGTTTGTGACTTTATCGAGTTCAGTCTGAAAACCGGTCCACTCTCATTTTGATCTTGTACTCAATGCAAGCTCTTCTCATTTTCAGTCCATTTCAGTAACGATTTTCCTTTTCTTCACTTCTCAGCATGTATGTTAAAATCCCACCACAATTATGCAATACTGCCGAGATACACAAATTCGTGGAGCCCATTGAAGACTTCACTTTCAAGAAGACGGAACGCTACTTGCGCGAGTAAGTAAATAAATAAACATCTTTTAAATGCAAATAATTTCATATTGTTTATTTTTACATACTTACAGTGCGCTCGAATATTATTTACGACCACGGATACGTATTGAATTGGCAAGACTCTGGAGTGCAAATAATTGGAAATTAAAACATGAAAAACATAAACAAAGGCTGGTACGCGAACAGCAACGCACTGGGCTGTACAAGGCGATGTTGCGGCATAATGTTTTCCCGAAGTACAAGCAATTCTCTCAGGAATTCGATAGTCACGTAAAGAATATTGACTTTTTCCAATTTGTAATACTGCGTTGCTACAAGCCGGAGAAGGTGGAAGACGAACGATTAGCTAAAGAAAAGAACTTTAAGAAAAATATAGGCAGAGATAAAACTCCGGTTGTTATAATACCTTCCGAGCCTCAGAAATCCCCCGATAGTGGATTACAATGGAGGTATTCAAAAGCAAAATATCGTGGTCGAAACCCTCCAAAATGTATAACCACTTTAACTCACACAACAGCTGATCTCGATGCTTAGAAAATTATATTTATGTGACTATTTTGTACAATTAACATTAAATGAAACCAACTACGGTTATATTTATTCTTTTCTCGGTCAAACGAAGTTGTTAACTTATAATTGCTTATAAGGTGCGTTTCATAATCATAAGACCCCTCTGGTATGCAATTTTTCAACTACATTAAGCTTGCTTTTACTTTCCGGAGTAGCTTCTATTTGTTGTTATTTTAACAGTTATTGACTTAAGACTTCCATCAATTGTTTTGGTGCGAAAGCTCTCTCTATTTTGTAGAACCGTTATCTTTTTCCAAGAAGCTGCACTTTTGCTAGTCTTCGGCGCTTCATAATGATAAGACACTAGTCAAAAATAAGCTTCCGAAGAGATAAAAGGTGCTGATTGTTGTTTTGGATGACTTTAATTATAATTTTATTAATTTTAACCTAAAATTCCGAGGGGCTCAATATTATCACGAGAATTTTTTACGGAGTCCTGCGAATTACAACATTTTGAAACCCGTTAGAAGAAAATTATCGCTACCAAGTCGAGAACAGCGAGCAATCATAAGAAAAGCTTCTAACTCGAGTAAGTCTTGCGCCTACTTGGCCGCTGTCGTTCAAAATAAGGTTTCAAAAACAAACAGTTTGGCGCACATTACAGAGATGAAATCATTTAAAATTATCAAAAATGAGAAGAGGCACGCCACGGCACAACCTGGCGCGTTTTCAGTTTGCAGAAAAAAACCTAGACATCAACTGGGACGCAGTAAGATATTTGGATTATTTTTAATGTTGCGCAATTTCATATTATTATTTAAAAAGGTTATATTTTCGGAAAAATGGAACCTTGATGGACTCGATGGTTTTTTAAATTATTGGAGAGATTTTGCGAAACGTTTAGAAATATAGTCTCCTTCTGTTTATTAAGAATAATCGCAAAGTGCCCTTCGTTTTTCAGCAAGACAACGCCTGTATCCACGTAAGCAGGGAAACAAGGTAGTATTTGACCGATTGTTCCATAGAAACTATGGACTGGCCGGCATGTTCTTCGGATCTAAACCCAACAGAAAACATTTGGGTTATACTAGTCAGAAGAGTTTACGCCAACAATCGCCAATTTCACAACACCAACGAGCTTAAAGCAGCAATTAAGGCAGAATGGGCTTCTCTAGATGTAAATATACTTAAAAAGTAAGCAAAATCGATGAAAAACGGTTATTTCGTGTCGCTAAAGCAAATGGAAATTCATTAGAATACTAAAATACTCTAGACGACAGAAAAAAATAATTCGAAAAAAGTATACTTTTATTAAACGATCACTTTAATTAAACAGTGCTTTATCATTTTTAAACGCCTGGAAATACGTTTTTGCTAAAAATTTTCTTTGTGTATTAAAAAAGTTCTAAATTCTGTAATGAATTGCGTATACACCTTGTGTCTGGCTATTAATCTTTCAAATTCAGAAGGTGTTGCCAATATCCAACCATTAACCGCTCTCAGCGAATTTGAAAAAATCAGCTGACGGAACCGGGGTCATGACAGTGGTTCAGATCTTGGCCACACCATCTGGATTCTTTTCCAAATGTGGCTTAGAGGTTTGCACGCTCAACTTAAACCTGAAAACATTGACCGCATTAACACAGGGAAACTAGTTTTTAAGCAACTCGTGACAACTCGGGCAACTCGCTTTGTGCTTTCATTATTCTCAATATTATATTTGGCTGTAGACTAGGAACTTCCACAATTTTCAACAACGCAGTTGTCCTGTTTGAACAACACGGACAAAACCAATTGAGAATTCGCAAAGTTGAAGCAACAAAAATTGCCCTGTATGAAGAAGGTCCTTGCGGTTTTGCACCTTTACTTATATATATATACTTAAAAATATCGTTATTTTTAGATGTGGCAACAGCTTTCTTGTGAGCTGGCATTGATGACCTGCTTTAGTTCCTCATTCATTCGGTATTGTGGCCCGTTTTCGGTATTTTTTGATTGCTCATGATTCGTCACAGTATGTTTCTACTTATACTAATACACATAATAGTAAAGATACACTCTTAGAAACACATTTCTTACCCATATGGTCCCTTGGTGATAATTTTTGTAGCTAAACGACCCTCAGAAGCGCACATTGGTGCAAATCTAACATCATGAAATTCGGACTTTGCAAATCTATGGTTCGCTTGCTTATTTAAAACAATGAGTATCACCAATGTTCATCTCGCTTTAAATGTTGTTTGAAATAATGAATTTTTAAATCGGTATCTGGCAACACTGCCGTTCTAAATGACAGTGAATGAGTTTGAGAAGAAGAGGAAGAAATTTAACAAAAAATTTTGTCACTTAATAGAAGAAGCAGTCAAAACAACAACAACCGTAAAAACATTCGGCAATCTGGAGCGATTTATTTGCCACATGTCTACTGAGAATGATAATGTGCATAAAACGGAATCACCTACAAACATTTAACAACCGATCTACCAACAAAGGGAAAGATTTGCAGCGAAAGCAACAGATAATTTTGATTTGCACGCCATAGACTTGAGCAGCGGCGTCGACAAAGTAGGCGTTGCTAAAAGAAGTGAAGCTAAAAAGAAAACAAAAAAGTGGGTACCATGAACGGCAGCTCCGCAGCAACTACTCCAACGCTTCATAAATTGTCATCATTGAAGCCGGCGCGTGATTTGACATTAGGTGGACGTGGAGGTGCCGCTAACGCTAATGCAGCAAAAAAAGTATTCACGCCCAACCTCAATGTGGTGCGCAACAAAAACACGTGAGTTGTACATAAAACAAACTTTAAACGGTAAATTTATTTATTATTGAAAAATGGCATGCATTTTGTAGCAATGTCAAAACGTCCAAGGACACAACAGTGCGGGGTCGCGGAGCCGGCCGAGGCGGGCGTGGGGGACGTGGTGGTGCGCGTGGTGGGCGTGGAGGTGCTGCTGGCGGCGCTAATTCATCACTCATACAAACTACCGGCGTATTCTCAGAGGGTGCTGGGGCAGTCAATATACGCAAGCCGAGCTCAGGTGGTTCAAGCTTCGGTGGTCGATCCACCGACGATGCACCTTCACAAATGCGTAGGCCAACAATTATTAAAAGTGAAAAATTGAAAAAAATTGATTTAAAAGCTGATGACGAGCATATACGTGAATTGCTTGGTGATTCTGACGAAGATGATTTCGGAGATGAAAAGACTGACTTGGAGCAGATACCGGTCAAACTAAATGAGAGTAAGTTAGAGAGACAAATTTGAGAAATTTCATATGTAAAAACCAAAAGTGTGCAATAGTCGAGATATTCATTTGTGTATGCTCGATTTGAACTTTATTTGGTATATTCGGACACATGCCCGCTTGTTAACATGATGTTGCAAGGTGTATTAGTGATCGTTTTACATTATATGTAGCACGCAAAGTGAGAAGACTACTGCTTGAGCGGCTACTGAATGTCGTATGGCAGAAGCTAATCAGTACAACTCTTATTTGATTTTTTTTTTGTGTCACTATTTCTTGGGTTATTCTTTTACACTGCCCTTCTACACTTATATGCATGACTAAACAATCACCCGCCTCCACTTAAACACTTTAGTCAAATGGAGATCCCCTAAAGTCGAAATTAAACTTGAAAAGCTAGAGAATGGAATAAATGGTGAAGCTGCTGAAAATGTTGAAGACTCCGGTGAGTGAATACGAGACTATAAAGCTTCATAACCTGAGGAATAATCCTATGTGCCATCATACTTAAATTTGTGCATTTCATAAAACCAGTTGTATGATTTCATATTCGTCATATCATATTTTTATATTTTTAGTGTCATCCTGTGTCAAGAGTCTACTGCTAGGTACTAATCATCTTATTGTTTTTTTTTTTAAATTTTTTTTTTTGTATAGAACCTGCCGTCAATATTGCTCAACAAATACAATCGTTGGTTAAGGAGCAACAACGCACAAACAGTGCCTTGGCACGATATCCTGTGTCCATTGGTGAGCTACTGGACTTGCCACAATCTCAGCTGTTTCTGCTACAGGTTAGTGTTCTTATTACAAGACCAAAAACGATAAAATAGGTTTCATAATTGAATTTCAGCTGCCAGATGCACTACCATGTGAAGACGATGTGGAGGAAGTCGCTGAAAAGACGCTGCACGAAAAGGTGTGACAGTTTTCTACTCATCTAAAAAATTTTTGCAAACATTTTCAAAATCGCAAACAAATCTTTTTATTTGTAGAATGCTGCAACGGATACGCCTTCTACATCACAAAATCCACCCGCTGCGAAACCGCCGCCAAAACGCATGTCGCTCAAAGAGATGGAGGAAGGTAAAATTGGTAAATTGCTACGTTACAAATCGGGAAAAGTAAAGCTAGTTTTCGGTAATACATATTTCGATTTGAGCATGGGCATGGAAACGGGATTCTTGCAAGTAAGCAAAAACAAGTAAAATATTATTAGTCATAATAAATACTAATTAAATTGCATGCATATTAACTATTTTTGTGTTTTAAGGACCTCATGTCCATCAATACGAATCGGGAAGAGCGCAGCGGTAATATGATTAATCTGGGAGCCATTCAAGCCAAAATCACCGCCACACCTGACTGGGAACATTTAATGGAACAGGAGGAACGGCGGCAGCGACCAAAACCGGCATAGCAGCGCAAACATTTTAGTTTACTTTTATATAAAATTAGCTATGTATTATCTGTTTTATTAATTTAACAGCTATTATTCATAGATATTTAACTATAGTAAAAGCTTCCACGAAATATATGTATTTTGTGAAATTAGATAGCTTAGGCAAGGCGGCAGAATTACAAACAATGTGTCCTATTTCTGGCAATGTTGTGTGCTAAACAAAAAGTTAAAATTTGTAAATGGTGAACCAGCATTTAAATGAATACTGTTTATGTTTGCTAATCTTATTTTGATCATCTCTAAGTATGCTTGATATTGTGTTAAAATATTTATTATCGAAATGAAAAATCAAATCAATCTTTGAATATCAAAAACGTTGAAACGGAAATTATAAATTTTAGTTATGTACATTTAAGCCATACAATTCCTATATTCAATATAGTTTTGTTATATACTCAAGTCGAAAAGGTAATTTGAACACGGCAACCAAAATAAAAATTTGAATGCAAAAGTTATCATACTTTTTATATGTATATATTGAACATTTTTCATTTCACACTTTATTATCTTGTGCTCCGTTGGCGACCTTTTGTGTACTCACAAGCAATGATGGTAGGCAATTTGTAAAGCTTTAAATGTATGTGGAGCACTTCCCGAAATGTTGTTGTGTCTAATTACTAGCCTCAATCGTTTGTCGCAATTCATTCTCCTGGGCACCACTAGCAGCTGGTGCACCTTTTCCACCTGGCAATGTTTTACGGCCCCGATAAATGTTGCCTTGCAAATCAATGGAAAAGTTATAATCGACTGGATTGGCTAGCGCCTGCTCAATAGCGACTTCGAGATTATCGCGGGTAATAAATGTCTTCGCCAGGTCTTTTTCACGCCTAACTGTTTCCTCAGCACGTTCCAAACGTTCCTCGCCACGCAGACGCGCCGCTTCTAAACGCTCACGTATCTCGACTGCTTGCCGTTCACGTTCCTTTTGCAAGCGTTCATTTCGCTCAGCGGCAATTGTTTGATTCCACGCCTCATTTTCTAGTAGACAGCGTTGAAACTCAGCTTCTTCCTGCTCGGGTGTCAGTACAATGTGATCGGCAGTGGTCGTTGCATTCAAACGTAAAACCTCTTCGCGTAGATACTGCCGTAAGGAACGCATTTGCACTCTATTGATAAATTTCAAAAAAACACAAATATACTACGTTATGAATGCAATAGCAAATAGTTTACGCACTTGTAGTTGTTATGTAGTCGCATCAATTCAGCTTTTTCCTCCGGATTTTGTTCCTTGCGTTCGGACACACGATACAATTTACTTTTGGCTACTGGCAACCAACGGGGCTTTCGGCGCCAACGTACAAACTCCAGCGCCAAGGCGCAGCTGGTCGTTTTCGATTCATTGAATGAGAGCCGTGATAGAACACCGGTTGTAGTACGTAACATTTTGTTTGTTTTTGGAAAACGGACTTCAAGCTCGTGTATAGTTAATTATTGCAAATGGTTGTAAAAGGAAGTTTTTAAAGATGTATTCCAAATACACTTTATTCGGGATTACTGTAAGGAAAATTACTTCGATTATAAATGAAAACATAATTATATAATTTCACATTTACCCCAGAAGCAATCACACGAATTATGTAGAACGACAGCTAACCCCTTCTCTTTACCTGAAACCAATATCCGACTGAGACGAAATGAGCTGTAAAGACAGTACTGCGTACATAATTTTACGCAAATTGTTGTTTAATTCATAAAATTGGTTTTAAAAAACTTTACATACGAATTAAAAACTGACTGAATGCATGTGGCTGGGAATAACAAAATAGCGAAGTTGTCAAAACGAGGTGATGAAAGGAACGCAGTGAAAATGTGAACAGCGAGCGCAATGGTTTTGTTAAAAAAAAATTAAGTTTACTTATAATGCGTTCACATATAAGTAGATGATCAATTTTTTCGTGCTTAACTCCCAATCCGTAATTAAAAAAGCAAAATTTCCCATACAAAATTTGTCTCCCAAAATTTGAGATTATAAAATAATCCTAGGTAATAATTTTATTTTTTGACATACAACCCTGTGTTTTCAGTGTAGTAGATAATTAATTTTACGCGTGTAAAGAAAAACTTCAAATTAAAAACTTTATAAAATGGATGCCGGCATAGAAAACAGGTTTCTAGACATAATTATAATAAAATGTTTGTTAGGTTTTATTAACTATGTTTATTATTAGCAGCCAATTGCGCAATTAAATTAGTTATTCCTTCTCCTTGCTTGGCTTTTCTTCATATCGTCAATAATAATTAAACAAACCAAACACACTAAAATATTCCACCAAAATAATTTCTTTGCAGAAAAACCTGACAGTTGGTTGTCAATATTGCAGGTAATCTGCCATATGTGATAGATTAAGTTTGTGGATTTTTTGGTACTTAATGCATATGTGAACGTACTTTAAGATTGGAAATACGAGTAAGAAGCACACAGAGTGTCGCCAGTACGGGAATCAAATTCTCTTCTCTCTCACGTGGCTGTCCTTCTCCCTCGAACAAAATGTTTCCCTTGCAAATGTTTCCCTGTGTAAATGGGCACTTAGCGATACACTTATTTCTAGTTACAAAGTAATTTTTACCTAAAATTAAATGCCTATTTTTGCATCAAACTAAGAGAAATAAAAACACATTTACCTAGTCCTGCCATAAGTTCTGTTACACGTTAAGTCCGTTCTAGATATGAAATTTTAATACTTTTTTGAAAGAAGTTAGTTTTATTTAATCATGAAATATTACAAAAAAAAAACTAGCTGCAGTCCAATGCATTCACATCTGGACTTCCAGACGGCCAATCTTCTATAGCTATGAACACAGGAGTTTTTTAGGCACTGTTGGGGGGTTTTTGCTTTATGGAACGGAATTTGTTTCGAAGAACCAACGTTCTTCATTGAAGAGACTACTGCTTAACTGCTTCACAACGCCTTCTAATACATCCTCCTGCTACACTTTTACACCGGCCTTAACTCATTTTTCGCAGAAAAGAAGAGATATAACGCTTTTATAAAACACACCCCTCCCAACCATTACTGAGGCTGGATGGTGGCGGCGCTAAACCCATGGAACAATATTTTTTGCGTCTTTGGAAATCTTTGCATAGAGTTTTTCGTTCCTACTTTTAATTTCTTCTAAAAAGATAAAAACACATTTCCAATGCTTTGTATTTAGTTTTGATTCCCTAAAAATAGAGTCTCTAATAAGGGTTGAGCAAGTAAATTAATGTTTTTTTACACAAACAAACTCAGTGTTTCAACATTGCTCCCTAAGATAACAAATATTAGTATTATTTATTATATCCCAATTAGCATTTCCTTTCATCTTAAACACCTTGCCATGTAAAAGTAGTGCCAGTTTGACACATCACAGGGTTGTCTAATTGGATTTTATTCTCGTATTCCTCTTCAATTAGTCATTCTTTAAGTGTGTTGGCCACACTTGTGGTCATTCCATCTATTTTCATAAATTTTTCGTAATTTCCTCAGTTTCTTTTAGACTACAAGGAGAAAACTATTATATACGGTTTAAACGCGGACGATTGCATATGGCGGAAATTTTTTGTTTTTATTTTTTTCTACTGTATAAAAATTTGAAACGAAACGAGTGCGATAATCATAAAAGTGACGAATTGGTGTCGAGATAAAAACGAAAACTAAAGAAGCGGCTAAGTTAAAGGCGCGACCAAGTGGAAAACGCATAAAGTGAAGTGTAAATATTTTTAAATACTCTATAAATTTACGAGCTTATCCCCTGTATGTGCATATTGGTTCATTCAATCGTCGCCTCCAAAAAATTCCTTTGTGTGCGACGTTGTATGCATGTGTGTGCGTGTGTGTATGTATGTAAGAATTTGTGTGCGTTCCGCTTTCCGAACTGTTGCGCACACCTTAAAGTGGCTTTTAGCCAAAACCAATCAGTGAACGCTGGCGTGAGCGGCAACGGAGGCATAGACGGCAACGGCGACGACCGTTGCAAAAACAATAAAAGTGTAAATACATAAGTAGCTGCAGACGATGTAGAAGACGGAGACGGAAGCGAAGACGGTGACAGAATATGATGAGATAAAAGACGAATCAGCAACAAAAGCAAATAAAGTGATTTGGAAGAAGTAGACGTAAAAATAAATAAGAGAAAAACGAAAATAGAAGGGGCAAAGCAATAAGTAACCAAGAGTATGAATGTGTTTTTTTTTCTTTATAAATAGTTGTATGTTGGCAAAAAGAGAGCTAGCGCCAATGTGTTCTAAGAAGAACCAAAAGCAAGCAAAAAGAGATTAATTATTTGTTATAGAAAAACAAAAACTAATTCTTTGGTGAGAATTAGCAATAAGGGCAATGTACAAAATGGAAACCTTGAAAATAATGATACGTAAATAAAATACAAAAACTAAACGTTTGATGCAATAAATAGATTCACATATGCAGTTATGCTATTTTACTCAGATACAGCGGACAAATGTTAGCATCCATCCTATAAACGTCATCGTACTCACAATTTCTTTGACAGTAACGTCATTCACCACCAAATTTATTTCATAAACAACGCCGCTATTCTCACTAAAGGCACCACCGACTCTAAATGAGAAGAAACGTATTGTGCGTGCGTAAGGTGCACATATGTATAGCAAGTGTTAATTCAAAGGTCAAAAGGTGGAGTAAGTGCCCATTTACACGATGTCGCCACTGGAAGGGAAACATTTTGTTTGGTGGTGAAGGACGGCCGCGGAAGAGGGAAGGGAATTTGTCTCCTGTACTGGCGACACGCTTTGCTCTTCTTATTCGTATTTCCAATCTTAAAGCAATTTTTGACAGTTGCTTCATTTGTTTTCTTCTTTTGTGGGAGAAGGGTCTGAGTTATGTGTTGGTTTTCAAGCAAACGGAAGATAACAAAGATGACAAACATCCGAACACTGCTTGGGAAATGCACGATTATTTTTGCTAGTAAAGTAGGTATAATTTAAAATATATTATGGGGCATGTTTATGTTGAATTCTAATTTTCCCCGCATTTCTAGATACTCAAGTTAATTTTAAGTTAATTATTTATGTATGAAGTATTTTTAATTTAATTTTTTTCATTCAAGTACAACAATTTATAAATATATTTAAATAAAAAAACAACAAATTATTTATTATTTAACCAGTTTGCATTTTTCATTCATATATTTAAGAAATTGTTGACGAACGTTTTCCGCTTTACATGTAAGTGCATGCGAGAATACATCCCAACCAGACGATGCTAAAGTATTAAATGTCAAAATGTCGCCGAAAACAATTTTGCCCGTGTGCCCGCGAATGAGACATGAAAAGAGAATTTCCAGTGTCTCCATTCCAGATGTCTCCGTGTGTAAATGGGGTGTAAGGGTATCAGGGGTAGCGAAGAGCAAACATAAAAAACTAACTAACCAAAAGCAGCATAACAACAGCTTGGACGACTTGCGCTCTATTGGCAGCTTCGCAATCGTCTGCGGTGCGGTTCTAATGAGCCCCTCTTTCTCTCTTTGACGTACTTGCCCTGTCTGTATGTGTTTGCTTTGTATGTACAGTATTGGCCAAGACAAAAGTACGATTTCATGAGTTATTAAAAAAATTTCATCGAACGGATTGTGTTTCTACGACGAGGAAGGCCATGAAAAACATCAAGGCAAGATGACTCTTTGTTTAAAAGAAGAATTCGAAGTGATTATAAAGTTTTTTCTAATCAAATAAAAAGTGAACTAAACATGCAGTTAATGCTAGAACCATTACAAGAGGAGCAGTGAAAGCCGGCCTGTTCAGTCGACGACTAGCGAGAAAGCTATTTATTTCGCCGCGATAACAAGAAAGCATGAATTGAGTTTATAAAATCTTAACTGGACAGTTCAGAAATGGAAAACTGTGTTGTTCTCTCATGAATTCAAATATAATAAAGAGAACTGAAAACTTATGGGAGACTGAATTTGAAAATTACTAGAGAATATTGTACGAAAAAGGAAGCATTGTTTTAAGGGGTTATATATATGTAGTTAGAAGTTACAGTTAGAAAGGCCGAAAAAAACGATTTTTCCAGAAATTTTTCTGAGTAAACTTTTTAATTTTATTGATAAAAAAATGTATACACTTATTATGTTATCTTTTAACTGTAAGAATTAGTATTAGTAAAAATATTTATTTGGAAAGGTGCTGCAGCTGATCTCCGGGAGCTCCTCTCAAAAAAGGCGTTTTGCGGTGACCACTATATCTCTGAACTGGATGCTCTGATATTAAAAAACCAAACAGATTTCGTTAAAGTAATGTTAAATCTAGTAATTAATCGAAAGAATAAGCAAACTAAATTTTTTTGACAAAATGGCGGTTTCTCCAAAAAAAATTAATTTATTTACCAAAATTCCGGCTTTAAATTGTTTATAAAAACCAAAACTATTTATCGGTGAAAAAAAATCTTCGATCAATTACTAAAAAATATATTTAAGAAGCTCATGTTAAAATTTTGGACTAATCGGTTCAGCCGTTTTTGAGTAATGTTGATCACCGACTTTGAAAACATCATTTTGAGAAAAACGCATTTAAATATATATATGTACATTAAGAAAAAAAAAAATAATAATAAAAAATCGATTTTTTGAAAATTCAAACTGAAAATTAGCTTATAAAGAATTCTGGTACAAAATATCGCTATGCCAAGGAAATATGCTGAATTCATCCGAAATAATGGGTTTAGTACAAAATAATAAATAACGTAAATAACTTACTATAAAGGGAGATGTGCTTTAGTTCTGACCAATTCATTTTTGAGTACTGTACATATTTTCAATTAAATTTTTATGTACTAGAAGTGTTGAATAATTTATTGTTATGTTGATATTAATTGAATTATTTGGCATTATTAGAAATTCATTAAGGGGAGTGCTTTAGTATTGGCCAGTACTGTATGTCAATAATATTTGTGCTCGATTGTGCAAAGTAATTTGAGTTGATTTTTTGAATACCTTTCTACATGCATATATACATAATTTTATGTTTATTTGTGTGCGCGAAATATTCAATTAAAATTAAAATGTCTACAATATATACACGTCGCTGAAAATAAAACCACAGGAATTAAGAGCAACCTCGATTTGTGTATGAAAATATAAATGAGCGAAAATTGTATTAGTATTACCAGCAGTCAGTTTTGAGCAAACCACAAAAGGAAGTGGCAAGAAAAATGCCAACAACAAATTTGCCCACAGCATAAAACGTCTGAGGGCTTTCTACTGGCATCGCGGCCGTCACCACCGTTGTTGCCGTCCTAGTCAATGCAGCAGCAACACAGAAAAATGGTCGCTACTGTGCAAAATACGATTTATGTACCCAGTTCTTCGCTATATATTTTGTGCCAGTCCCAGTCGTCAGCTATTTTCTTAGCTTAGCGCAACTACATAAAACAATTTCATTTTACAGCAAATGAGCACGCATCGCCTTTTTTATATGCAAATTATCAACATAGCAATACTGTGGTGCTGCGCTCTGCCATTCGTTCTACTTTGTACTACACTGCTGCTGATGAAGTCAAGTGAATCGGGTGAAGTGGTTGCAAATCTGCTGACGGTGGCAATCAAAGTGACTTGAGTGCAGAATTGAAGCTTTTGTGGTGGAAAGGGTGGCCACCAAAGAAGCGCCAGTAATCCTAAGAATTCACTTATTTATGCTGTCTAATGTTTTTATTTGCCGACTGCTTTTGTGTATTTGCTGCTTAGACCCCTCTAATTTTTTTCCTACTTTATTTTCTTAACGTTTTTCACATTCCTCCATTCTATTTCAACTCTCATTCTATGCTCTTATACTCTGCTTATACTTCAGGTTGGAAAAAATTGAAATTCAAAACGAGTTACTTTCAGTTGGTGCAGTCGTAGTCAACGCCGACACGAACGTCGTTGAGTTTCTGCGCCACACTTCGTATGAGGTCGTGCAAAGTCAATTGTGCACTGGCTTTGACTGCGCTGCAGCAACTACGTCGACATTTCTGATATTGCTGCGCGCAAGTGCCGTCCGCTAGGCAGTAGCAGATGTGCGCTGTCGGTTTGTCGTGCGTCGTCGTCGCTTAATGGCAATTTGACGAACTCACTGGCTTTTCGGACTTTTGCAATATTTTGTATGCATGTGATTTGGGATATGTACATACCTATACATGTGTATGCATGTACACAACTCAGTGTTTGCTGTGCTGACTGCTGACAGGTGTTGCCAACTTTTGGGTTTCATAAATTACCAAAATTGTTTTACCACACTAAAAGCACTAAATTTTTTAAATGAAAAAATATTATTGTATAACACTTTGTATTTAACAAACGTATGACATAAACGTAATCATATAATATATACAATAAAACAAAATTTATTCATTCATAATGGTTCTGTAAAAAAATACGCTCTACTTATACATATAAAATTTACGAATATATCACAAATTAATTTCCAATTTTACTTCCTCATTATTTTTAACTTGTGGGCATACAATTTACTTCAAGTCATATTTTGAATTTTTATAAACGTGTTTTTAATGTCGATGTGACAATTTACATCATCTGCTTATTATAACTGCCACAACAATATACTTCTCCTCTTCATACGTTATTTATATGGATCAATGCATTTACTCCAAGCAGGGACAAACGGTTACGAATTTTGCTTTTCAAAGTATTTATTGCGCTGAGCACGCGCTCAAATAATGCATTTTTGTGTAAGTCAATGACAAGAACGAATTGTCAAATTCGCCATATATTCGTACGTCTTAACTTGCACCAAAATTCTGAAGTAAAATGTTTTAAATTATTTCATACTTTTAACTATCTGTGGGAAATTGCATTTGAGTTCAGAAAATCACTAAAAAGGTACTAGGCACTGAACCATGTTTTTTTTTGGCGTTTTAATTTTCAAAAAGCACTAAATGTAGTGCTTTAAGTACTAAGTTGGCAACTATGCTGTCAACTCTTTCACAATTGTTAATACGCCCGCATGAGAGAGCAATCTCCCTCTCCTTTGGGGGGAAATTATTTTGCCCTTACATATGCATATAAATCCAGGAGCATGCATGAATTCCTATCTAATTAGCCTGCCTTTGGCTATTATAATATAATATATAATTATAGCTATTATTTTGGTCTTATTTCATTTCATCTTGCAGCTATTTAAGTTTTAAAAATGCTTTCCCAACTGAAATATGTGAAAAGCAAAGGTGCAATAATGCGGTCGGCGTGAGTTATGCCTTAGAATTTTGCAAGTGATTTCAATAGAAAAGCTTCAATTAAAATTTAATGTCATTTGCTATTGTCATTGAACTTTCAAAATGGTTTATTGAATATCACTTTTTATAGAAATTTTTCATCTATACACAATAATACCAATATTTAGTCAGTAAATATTATTAATAAGGCGGCCGCTGTAGCCGAATAGTTTTACTCGTGACTACCAATAGGCTGCCTCGGGTTTGAAGTCCACATTAGGGATGTTGTAAACATTAGTTTTTTCTTTCTAATAGCGTTCGCCTCTCGGCGGGCAATGGTAAACCGCCGAGTGCATTTCTGCAATGAAAAAGTTTCTCCCGAAAAACCATATGCCGTTATAAAATTGAAGGTCTGTCCGTATATATATATTTTTTCCCGTAGTTCCTAGTTGGAACAAAGGGTCATATATGCATACATATAAAACTACTAACTTACTTTTTATTTGTTTTTATTTTTGAATACACAATCAATCTTTTTGACTATAATACAAGTATTAATTATACCCTCAATGAAAAGATAAGATTACCTACGATAACAGCATATTTTTGTGATACATATGTATATACAAATATGCTCACGTGGTTAAAGTCACCAGTACAGGTATACACAGCTTTAAATGCATGCTTTTTTCTCTCTAGACTAATTTCGTACAGTATTGTGCAAAATCTAAGCAACTTCTTGCTGTTGTTAAAGGTCGAATTCTCATTTTTTTTTTAATTTATGAATTAATATTCTTTTTCGCTTACGACGAATTAAGTGGTATTAGAATCCTGAAGCTGAAAATTTCATATCATAATTAATTCAACAATTAAATTAAAAAAAACTGTTTCAGTAAAAAATGGGCTATGACTTGTCAAAAAAAGATGCTTAGGTCTTGCACAGTCCATCTTTTTTGATGGAAAGCTACTGATTTACAGGTTGTAAACCAAAACTTAAGTCAAACCTGTGCGTAATCAGAGTCTTTCAGTCGGCTGTTGTTGTTATAACAGCATAAAAAAATTACCACAAACTTTTTGGGAATGTTGCTGAAGCGAAAATCCGTGGCAAATTTGTATTCGGGTAACATGGAATTTTGCTGTTGTCCCATTTTTCGCTATATTGACCCATAAAATTAGAGTAGTGGTGGTCTGCAGAGTTCTACTGCTGCGGATAAAACGATTTTTTTAGCCTCTCGAGATATCTAAAATGGTTAGTTGTGGCTGTACTTGGTTTGAGGGTATGATCTGCGTTTCAATTGGCAACACTTTTTTTAAAACCAAACAAAAAAAAATCGCTGGGTATTTAAAAGAAGAGTAAATAAATCAAGGCAATCAATAATCAAGAAAAGTAAATAATACGGCGGCCGCCGTAGCCGAATGGGTAGGTGCGTGATTACTATTCGGAATTCACAGAGAGGTCGTTGGTTCGAATCTCGGTGAAAGCAAAATTAATAAAAACATTTTTCTAATAGCGGTCGCCCCTCGGCAGGCAATGGCAAACCTCCGAGTGTATTTCTGCCATGAAAAAGCTCCTCATAATAATATCTGCCGTTCGGAGTCGGCTTGAAACTGTAGGTCCCTCCATTTGTGGAACAACATCAACACGCACACCACAAATAGGAGGAGGAGACTTGAACACCTCTATTTATACATACATACAAATTATTAAAATATGAAATATATTTTATGGTATTTCCATTACAGAAAAAAATCTTATTTTTTTTATTGTTAAACAACATGTTTTATTTAATAACAAAAAATGTTTCTCCATAAGAAAGATATGGCAAATTAAAACAATTCAGTTACAGTTTTGAGGTCACAGCTTAAATGATGCATTATAAATTATAACTATTCAAAAAACATAAACATATTAATATTTCGATTTCATGATTATGCCTAATATTTAGTGGTTATCTCTTTTGATTCAGAACAGCTTTTAATCGGGAATTTATAGATTCTACAAGTTTTTCTGTATAGTCGGAACTAATTTTATCCCATGCCCGTTTCAGATCAGAAGCATTAGAAATATTGTGGTTTCTTGTTTTATTTTCTAGCACTAACCCAAATTCTCAATAATGTTGCGATCTGGACTCTGTGCAGGTGTCTTTACTACATGTGGGCAGTTTCAAATAAGCCCAGTTTTTACAATGCCAGACGTACATATGCTTGGGATCGTTGTCTTGGTAGAACTTAAACGAATCCTTAATGCCCCTTTTATCCGCACTTTGTACAAAATTATCTTTTTGCAGATCCAGATACATCTCTTTATTCATGTTTTCTTTGATAGATCTTAAATTTCCGACGCCTGAATAGGACATGCAACCCCATACCATCACACTGCCCCGCCGTGTTTAATTGTGGAGCGTAAATGACTTGGTTGAATCGCGGTGTTTGGTTTTCTCCAAATTTCCTGTCCATCAGACCTGAAAAAGTTAAATTTGCTTTCATCCGCAAAAACAACGGACTTCCAGAACGAATTGTTTTTGTTCAAATGTTGCCTGCAAAACTCTATTCTTTGTTTTCTATTACGAGCATTAATGAACGGCTTATTTCGAACAGTCCTTCCATGCAATTTTTCTTCGCGCAGAACTCTACGAACGGTTTCAGGGCTACAGATCTTGCCTAAGTATTTTTCGACCTCGTTCGTTAATTTTGGAGCGCTTAAATCGGGGTTTTTTTTTAACTTTGCGAACAATCCTCTTCTTATCTGCATCATTAAATATTTTATTTGGCGCATATCTGCCCTTATCTTCTATCTTGTTTTCGTGACGAAATCTTTCTATAATGTGCTGGACAATTGAGGAATTAATAGCAACAATTTGTGCAATTTTTCGTTGGCTTTTGCCCTCTTTATAATGACGAATAACGTCTTCCCTTTTTTCAAGTGAAGTCCGTTTCCCCCATTTTAAAAATTTTAATTTTTCCAACTTTTATTTACCAACAATTTTCTGAAAATGACTTAAGACGCTAAGCTAAACAGAAAAAAATACATTTCACCGTTATTGCATTCTCAGAGAAAATATAAAATACACTGCATCATTTAAGCTGTGTGCATATTTTGATGAGAAAACTATTTGTTTCTATATTTTTTCAGCAAGCTTTGTTTTTGTTATTGTTCTTTCTGCAGTGGTAAACAGTACATACATATCTCATTACAAGTCGTATACATTTTTTTTATTAAATTTAATAAACATCGAGTAATTTTCTTTTTTCTAAAAAAGTATACCTGCATCAAATAAGCTGTGATTCGCTGTACATTATAAATATATCCACACAAAAATATTGGCACTGTTCGTCCATCGGTTCGAATTATAAAATTGATTATATTTTAAGAATTACACCAAAATATTTGGAAAAATATTGAGTTTTGAAAAAATGCTCATAATTTTCATTCAGTTGACGCAAATTTTTATGCAGATGTTGTGAGCGTAAACCCTTCTATCAGTTTAAATGATTTTTTGTGAAAAACACATATTCTTAAACCCCAATGTAATTTTTAAAAATATTTTAATCCTAGAATTATTTTCATTCGGTCGAGATCATGTAAATCCTAATTTTTTTTTGAAATATTTTGGCGGAAGTGCTAAAATATTATATACATAATAGGTTGTATAGTTTCAGTTAAAAACCGCACTTTGTTTTTGCTGAGCCACCCTAATGTGCATACTACATATTTACTATTTTTTACATATTTTAATATATTCAATACTTAATAACTAAATTTTCACTTTCATTTACAGGTTTTCTTTGTGTTCTCCAGTTTGCTGTGGTTCTTTTGAATTTTAATGCAATATCAAAGTATATTTAAAAATAATTTTACATAATCAACAGTATTTTAGTAGCGACGACAAGAAGAAATACATTTCTTTTTATTGTGATTTTTTCTATAAACCAAAAAAATAAAAGATTGTTAAGCTACTTTGCCGTAAATCGAAAAGCCTTTTAACAAAACAAAAAAAAAAAACAAAAAAATAAAAAGTGTAATAATATTTTTAAACGACAACACGCGCTCAGCTGCCAAAGCCGAAAAGTGAAACGAAGTTGAAAGAGCATAAATAAATAAGAGTTATCGTAATAATTGTAATACTTAATAAGAAACGAGTGTGTTAATAATACCTTCGAAATCCCCTTTTTGTTTTCATTTTTCTCTCTGTTGGAAACAAAAGAAAATTGTTCCACTATTTTTTGTTGTTTTCGTTGTTATTAAACACACAAAACGGCGGCAGGCAAATCATCATTTTTGCCTACCGAAAGTGAAGTAAAAAATTTATGCTTAAATGGATGCAACATCAATAATCACACAAGTCTCACGTGACGATGAGCAGTTGAACGTGTGTCCGAATGAGAAAGGTGAGTACGAAGAAAACAAAAACAAAAAACAAAAGTTAAGATAAAAGTTAAATATTTATTTATCACGTAAACATGAAATCCCTTTTTATTAGCAAATATTATTAGTATTAACTTAAAAACTTTGACAAATACCGAATTAACGAAGCGCAACACCATAAAAATGAAACAAAACCATAATAAAGGCAAAACCAAAAAACGGCTATGTACGAGTATGTATGTGAAAAAGGAACAAAGGAAGTGTAGATGTGACAAGTTGGCTGTTAGGTTGTGAATTTGTTTGGTTGTTTGTTGGTAAGCGCAAGTGGGCTGCCAGTTATTGAGGCGGGCAGTATAAAGACGCGAGACATGCGCGTACTGCGGCTGCAACACAGCAACATAGTAACAGAAGAGCAGTCGCAGTCGCAGTCGCCATCACCATTGCCATCGTTGCCGTTGTATGGTCGCGTCATTGAAAGGGGAGCACAGTAAATGCAAGTGGGAAGCCTTGACTGGGTGGACGAGTTGCTTGTCGGGTTGTTGTACTGGTTGCAAGCTTCTCACTCCATGACGGTTGTATATTTGTGTATGTATGTGCGCTTCTTTTTTGCCAGACACATAAAATGAGTCATCGGCAACCTGCCGTCTGTGACTCTAACAACCAACACAACGCACAGCAGTGTCAATACTCACATACATACGTACATATGAATGTAGGAACTGCCAAGGCAATAGTCACAAGGATATGTGTGTTAACAGTGGTTTTACAAGCTGGAACGGCTATAAAAATAAAATAAATATAAAATATCAAAGCATAATTTTAACTTAAAAACAAATTAAATTTTGAATATTTTAATAATGAAAAATAGTCGCTTTGGAAATGAGATACCTAAAACCTAATTAGATTAAGATGACTAAAATAATTTTTTTTATTTGCTGTTAAAGGCATTAATAATTTATCAATTTGTATTATCGAAATGAATACCAGAATTTTTACAATGGCACCGCGAATAATACAAATGAAAATTTTTTAATTGACGTTTAATGAATAAATTGGAATTAAGAAAAAAGTTCGTTTTATTCAATAAAATAATTTTTTTAGACCTCAATTGACGTAAAATGCATTTCTCACAGTTTTTCGGTAACACATTCTTGTAGAACCATTAACTTGGTACAACACTTTTAAATTAAATTTCCACAAATCCCGCCGTTTTCGCCGAATATACCCACACAAACATCATGCATCCATATACAAGTATGATTCCCCCTGAGGAAATGCTTTGACCTTGCTGTCTGTCGTGCATGCGTGTCTTGTCGCCTGTAATGACGAAACAATCCCCGAAGGCTGAAAAGTATACTTTATAAAAACCGCAAATGTCAATATATGCCAAAGATGATACTGGTTTACTCGTTAGGTATGGTGAAAAAAATGTTGAGGTGACCTTTGGATTCTACGTCATTCGTTTTATGTTTAACAAAGTTTAGCTTTAGCTTAGCGAAACACAAAACGAATGATATCTGTCAAATTCGCTCAGAGCCGAATAACGGTCCGCTAGGTAATACACCTCTAAAACTCTTTTCACCATGAATATATAGGTTAGGTGTTCACCATGAATATATGCGGTGTTATGTTTTTTCTCCTATGTAACGAATGCTCGAATTTTTGCAGAATTATCAAAATTTAACGGGAATTTCGATCCATTTTAAACTGGTGGAATATTTCAAATAATAAAATTAAATCGGCTAAAAAACTAACCCAGAATTTTTAGAAAAATTTGTACGAAAATGTTTAAACTTTTTAAATAAATTACATGACTTTGCAATATGCAGGGCTGCTTTATTGTACCGTCACTTTACATGCCTGTATTGCGAGTAAACGAGGCATCATGGTATTATAATATTAAATATATGTATATGCGCCTATCTAATTATTAATCTAACTAGTACACTGTACAACAAATCAACTTACATTTAGCAGCTCGAGAACACAGCAATGCAAATACAATAGCAGGTTTATATTATTGCTTTTATTACTTTTATTTTAACACATATACTACCATTCCTGTTGCAACTCATTTCACCTTCGATCTTTTTTTCGTATTTACACACCTTTGTCAGCAACAGCGAGGGATGATTCGCGTTACGTTAAGTTTTTTGTTTTTCAAGGACATTGAACTTGCTAGCCTCTGTTTCAGGTTTTTTTCCTACATATTTGCAATTTGCGCATTTTACCCGTTTATCGACGCGTTTTTTCGCTTTGTAAACGTTTGTTTAGTGACACTAATGAAATTTCCTTCAAATTAAAGAGATATATTTCTTCCCACAATCGGGAGCAAATTTATTGGGCTTTTGCTATACACATACATATATACATATGTGTGCAAGTGCATACTCATGGATACTTGAGTGTACTTTCTCCAGTTGCCAATTGCCATGTATGCACACAACAATTTCCAGCTCATTTAAGTTTCCTATCACAACTTGCAATCGCCGCTTTTGTATTTTCATTGCTCGACTACTTAGGCAATGCTTTTTTAGTTGTTTCTTTTTATATCGTTATTTTATAACTTATAATTTTAATTGCTTTTAGCACAATTTCTTCTCCTTTGGTTTTTTGTTTCTTTTCCTTTCCATCATTATCAATGCATTCCCCTGCCTGCCCGTGCACTACTCGCACTCTCTCTCTCTTTCTGCCTAACTATACTATCGGGCGCATCGTTAGCGACACTGTCCGGTTGTTTGTTCGCCAGGTCGTTCGCCTGCTTGGCCGTTCGTCACTTTGCCACTTGCTCCGTTCGATATGTTGTCATTCAAACGCTTTCATTATTACATTCTCCAGTGTGTTGTTGTTTGCTTGTTGCTATTGTAATCACCATTTATTTATTTATTTTCCTGTCATTTAACCATTTAAGCAAAGTGTAAAGGCATGTCATTGCTGCTCTAAGTGAATTCCTTCACTTTCGTGTTGTTGGTGCGTTCGCTCGCGTATTTTTCTATGGCCAATTTATTTTCCAATTAATTGCACTCACACATTGCTGCGCCGTCATTGCATTGTAAATGAAAAGAGATTGAAAAAAAAACACACACACAAAGCACTGCTTTTATAAGCTTCGTCACCCCTTTCACATTACACAGCCCATAACTCAAAGCACATCAAAATACATACATAGGTAATATCAGCAATACCAATGGCGAGCGCATTAACGTGCAGTGAGAGAGAGAGTCCCTTTAAAATTCTGGTGGTGAAGTTGATTGATTGTAATTTGAAAGTGCATTAAAATGCACACTAAAATATTAATTACAATTAATAACATAAATAAATATAATTCTCTTCAACATTAGGAGCAAGCTTTATGTTATTGATAATTAAAATTTATTGGCGAAAGTCCAAATTATTTTTTTTTCTTTTTCCTTATTTCCATATACATTTAATACCCGCAATTTTCATTGAAATTGTTCATACTTCTTTTTAATATTTTAAGTTTGTGCATCAGTGTGGCCTCATTAAATAATTTCTGTGCGAGCCCCTAGACTAGTTTTGTTATCATTTCAAAAATCGAGTAATCGAAGTAAAAGTAAAGCAAGGGCTTGAGCTAGAAAAGGAGGCCAAGGTTAATGGCTCACAGGCTCTGAAATTACTTATTACAAATTATTTAACCTCATGCCCGTAAATCTATTTGTTTCAATTTATTTAAAATCTTAAAATAAATTGCTGACTTTTTTAAACTGATTGTACATACTTTGTCAAAACGTGATGCCCCAAAGGTTAACATAAATATTTATAATTTGTATTATATATTAAGTGCATTATATACATAGTGCATATATGTATATATGTACATGAGAGGAATTGCCTGGCCCTGTCACTTGAACTTCGAAAACCTCGGCAAATGAAAAATATTCATCTCGAAATTTGACTGGTAGTGAATTTTGGTAGTGCAGGCAATATAAAAAAATACTTAACACATGCATGTTAATTTGTGTATGACTATGGAACAATTTTTTCTCAAATATTTCTGTTATTGTTAAATAAATTACGGATTCGCCTTTAAACAATATTAACATGTGATGCGATTATTTTTTCAGCGGGAAGATTTTAAATTTTCCTAAGGTGTAATTTATTTCTTCAATACCCCAAAAATTTTCTGGTATTAATCCCTCATAATAAACATAATGTTATTGTTGTAATAGAGCGAAACAACCCGCAATGAAACATTTTCGATTCGATTTTTTCAACTCCCAAAACTCCCTCTCTTATACTCTCAGAAACTCCGATCAATTCGTTTGAGACATTAACATTTCTAATCGCGGAGAATGACTGTCACTCTCAGAACCACATACCTCCGCAAAATATTCTCACCGAATGTGTCCAATCCGAATATTGTTTTTTTTTAATACTATTACGCTTTTCTGTTTATTTTCTTAACTTATTCTTAGTTTTTAACCCGTCCAATAAATTTTCTCAATAAATCTATTATTATCACCTTTACTATTCGTTTTATGCTATACTCTATCACCTTTACTATTTATTTTTTACTATACTCTATACTTAGAACGCATTAAACTACATACTTCACTTCGAATGTGCACTTGCACTCTACTCACTGTTTGCGTTAGCAATTGATATTTTTTTTTCAGATATTTTGCGATTCAGTAAAACCACAATCCGTCACTTGTCGCAGTCAATAGACCGAGATAAGCTACACCGCATATATTACATATGTACATACATATATTCGTATAAATATTTTAACCATATTCAATATTAGTTCTACAATCGTGCGCTCTCAGAGTTTCGTACTTAGACACTGTCAATCTCAGCTTGCTATGTACGAGTACCCACAAAAATATTACCCCATTCAGCAGAGTGTTGCTCAGTCAACGCTTGTTTTCGTGATTGTTTTGAGGTATGAAAGTTGCTTGGGGAGCTTGAAGGGGGTGCCACCCATGCGTCGCTTACTGTTTGTTGCTTGCAATTTATTATTATTTATGTTTTTGCTATTCAATTCTTGAATCTATATTTTAACAAACTCGTTTTGCCACTTAATTTGCCTTTTTGCTGCGTGTGAAGAAATCACACACACTTACATAGAAGTAAAGGGGAACAACAAAATAAACAGTCAAATGGCAACGAAAATACAATCGTAAAAGTTGTTACGATAATCACAGCAACAAATTTTGTGTAATGGCGCCTTTAACACCGTGTAGTATTCTACTTCCACTTCAGACATATTATCTATGTTTATATATATTTTTTTTTTTTTGAACGCCATACACATCTTGTAACTATTCCGTAGTTAAGTGAATTTGGCTCTAATCTAATTATTTTTCCTGAACTAATTTTTTATATATAATATGAATCATTATTCTGGGGCATCTAATACTGGGCCCAAGTCATTAGTACCTCGAATTCCCAATTTCAAGCCTCTGTAATCTTAACATTTCAGGTAGATAAATTTCATGATGCAATTGCATCAAATCTAGGCAATTAGCTTTCAAGGGAATTTTATGGAATTTAGGGCCCAGTTTAGTCGATTATGGCTCGCCGCTTAATCACAGACATTTCACTTTTGACATATCTGGCAGCTTTTGCTTCGAATACTTTTCGCCGTCGCCAACCGACAGAAGTCATTGAACCTTTTGTAGAAGCTTTCTATTGGAACAATCCAAGTTCTAGCTCATACATAGACGCGGGTATAGTGAGGGTCCTATTAAATGACTTACTTCTTAGTTAGCTACTTAGTTCAATGTAACAACTGTTGGCAAGAGATATTTGCGCTTTTGAATTCAGTTCAATGTTATTTTTTTTTTAATTTATATCCACATCTGTGTTCACAATAACAGAAGCGCGAGATATTGCAAAGTTTTGGCTTTTTTTATAGTTGTTGTTTTTTTTTATAAAAATCTATGGTTCATTCTAAAAATGAAAAAAAAATTAAATTTTGATGATGAAACATTTTTTATTTAAAAAAATTATGAATTAAAATAATTGAAATTATTGAATATTAAATTTCCCTCGCACAAAATTAAAAAAAAAATAAAAATTTTAAACTTTTAATCTTGAATAAAATAATAAAAAAAAAATTAAAAAACTTTCATCAGAACTAAAATTTTGTTATAATAAAAAATTATTATTTAATTCATAATTTTTTTATTAAAACAAAACTTTAATTTTCATGAAAATTTCTTTAATTTTTTGAAGCATTTTTTATTAAAAAAAATTATGAATTAAATTAATTGAAATTATTGAATATTAAATTTTCATCAAAATTAAAATTTTGTTTTAATAAAGAATTATTATTTAATTCTTAATTTTAAAATTTTTTTTAATAAAAAATTATTATTTAATTCATTTTTTTTTTTATTAAAACCAAATTTCAATTTTTATGAAAATTTCTCGAATTTTTTGAAACATTTTTTATTCAAAAAAATGATGAATTAAATTAATTGGAATTATTGAATATTAAAAAAAATCAAAAATTTGAAACTTTTAATCTTGCACAAAATTTAAAAAAATTCAAAAACTTTCATCAAAACTAAAATTTTGGTTTTTGTTTTTTAAATTTTGTGCAAGATTAAAAGTTTCAAATTTTTGATTTTTTTTTAATTTTGTGCGAGGTTATATGCTTCGTAGGCTTTAATCAGATATGTTTACGAGTAAATAAATAAAACAAAGTTTCAATTGATTAATTCTGCTTCGATATAATTTTCCGTAAAATATCCCTGGTCATAAAACCTCGTGCACGTTTTTCAATAAACGAATTGATGCTAGATAGCGCGAAATCATATTCTTTAACATTCTTTTTATATATATTTTTTTCAATTTATATGTGTTCTTTTTAATTTCCTGTTTTTACTTATTTGCTATTTACTGCACTATTTTTACTTATTTGCTATTTACTATCATTTTATCTTTGCTCCTATTATTTTTACCATCCATTTTGTTGCCATAAATTAATTTGTTTTTATTTTTGCCATTTTGACGCTTTAAAGAACTGGGTCAATTTGATGTGGCTTTTTGTGCAAAAGTTTTCATACATACATATGCACATACGAGTACATTCGGTATATGTATGTAGATGAGTTGCAAATTCAGAACTGCTATAATTGGGCTAGGTTGCAGAGGTATCGATTTTTTATCGTTTTGTAATTTGATGCATAATTAATCTTAATCACCGTAGGCACTTTTACTGCTATTAAATGAATTATAAAATCATTTTCCTTTTAACTATAATAGCAATACTTGATTGTTAATGTGCAATTCACTTTTTATTTGCATATTCCAATTTTTCTAATAATTAAAATGATTTATCGTTGTTCGTATAACCTCTTTATTTTTTGTTGATTTTGTTGATTTACTTTAAACTCCCAGAAGCTTTGTATACATATAAAATAATTTACATACACACACGCACACACATGCACATGCAAGTAGACTTCTGATCATCTACATATAATTTATAATTCCCCAGCCCAAATATCAGTACATACGAGGGATGGGCCAAAAAGTTCGCTGAGAGCATGCAATGAAATATGATTTTTCTCCTTCATTTTCAATACTCAACTCATTTTCTTTTAAGCTTAGAGAGTGCCAGACTGTAAACTCACCAAATTCAAAGGGCCAGCATATAATACAGGGCGACAAAATATTATTTAAATTTAGAACCAGGAAACAAACTACAATTTTCCAAATTTTCTAGACGTGCGATATCTAAATTTTATTCAAAAAATACAGTAAAACGCAGAGACTTATTCGACGTGTTCTCGCTTATTGGTATTCAAGTCAAAAATGAAGTGGAAGTAAAAACTTGTAATATTTTAGACCTATAGATTTTAGATTTATTATTTACTTCAACTTAGATTTATTATTTACTTCGGGGTATTTCGACTTAAAAGTGCCGAAAACAAGACCTTTGGCAATATTTGAGGTTATGTAACCTGAGATATCTTAAAGTACAACTCTTTACCTCTTAAATAAATTCTCATAGGTAAATAAATTTTTATTTGTCTCTTAGACTCAGCATTACAATGTTTGGGGCTTTTATGACAATCTATGGTAAGCACGTCAGAAAGCTACGCGTGGCCTACAGTGTTCACGGTAGAGTTGAAAATTGATAAGAGACAGTCCATTACAGGGACTGTGTTTTAGTCGGTGTTTTCAGTCATCTGACGACTACAGTTTGAAAACAAACACTTGAGTTGAGTTCTTCGAAGCCATCTTAACCTAATCCTATTAGGCTCAGGTATTCTTCCCAAATGTGTCATACTTTATTTATACCAAAAAACAAAAATAATAAAATGTATTAAAAATAAATTTTCAAAATAGATAGGAATTGCCGACTTCACTTCTTCGTCATTATAAAATATTTATTCTCAAGGTTTTGTTTTTTGTATGGGAAATAAATAATAGTTTGAAGTAGCTAAATCTGGGCTCTAGGGTTGGAGTATTTAAGCGGGCAGAAACCATGGAAAAATTTGAAAATGGTCTTGGATGATACGCCAAACATTTCTACGATTTGTATCTTTTGCAAACGTGCATCTACCATTTTTTTTCATAGCTGATATTTGCTTCCCCTTTGACTTGTTTATCCGGCGTTAACTCAAAGATTTGTATTTCAGTTGTAATTTAGCCAAGTCGTGTTGAATGACAATAAATCGTTTGCCCGCATTCTGCAAACTTTTCCATCTGCCCTCGTATACTGACGGCTTTTGAATTTTTGTGTGTGAAAAATTAAACTAATACAGTCATACTTTCTTTATTAGCTATTAAAATAATCATTTGAGGTTTCCAAAGCACTATGAAAAATCGTAATTTATGCGCTAGGAAATGTCGCTGTCAATATTTTCTAACAAATCAAAGAAATTTGTTATACGTGCTTTTGTAAATTCAAAAATTATATTTGGCGCATCACAATGAGCTATGAGTCTGAGTGGGTCCCACAGTAGACAACCGTTTCAACCTAACCTAACATACTCTTATTATAGCGCCGGAATCGTAATTCTCTGTATATAGTTGTGTATGTATGTTTATGCGTAGGCTTACATATACATTAATTACATACAAGTTGACCATAAATAGTTGGTATATTAATAAGAATGAAGCGCGATTGACAAGCACTGGCAGGCACTTGTTTTTTGTTTTTTATTTTATCGGTAACGACTTCCTCCTGAAAGAAACAATTCTCTTTTTGATTGTAAATTTTGTTTTTGTATTTGTTTAAACTTCATTGGAGACCTGCTGCTAGTTGGGAAGGAAATTCCATTTTTTTTTATTTTTAATTTTTTTTTATTATTTTTTTTTTTGTATTACTATTTTTTATTTATAGTTTTTTATTATTATTTTTTTTAATGAATTTTTATGAATCTGCTAATAGACTAGTCAAGCCATAATATTAAAATTTCTATAGTCCAGCTTTAATTTGTAATTTATGGTTTTCATCCTCTTTCTTCTTTGTTTTACCCCCAGTTGTATTTCTTCATCGTCTCTATTTTTATAAATCTTTTCTTCTTCTCTACTTTTTGTTAAATTTCGTTATATAACTTCAGACGTACACAATTCCATTGAGTTGTCGTTGCGGAACTGTGTGCGATAATTCATATTTGTTTACATCAGGTTTTTCCATTCCAAAGATTACTCGTTTAACTACATACTAACACATAGCTCTATATTTACTTTTTTTATTGTGATGTGTTTAGCATATTCAAGCATCATTTCTCGCCCTTCAAGTGCTAATCTATAGTATATTTATTCTACATTAATGGCATTTCAATCAGTTTAGTTAGCCAGTTTAGCTTGCTAGTCTACATAACCCATTCCGGTTCAGTCAGGTGTGTGTATATATATCTACAACTCACTCTCACTTGTTGCCTGCTGTGTATGTATGTAGCTGCCATCGTTTTTATAATTCTACACACTCCAAGATATAGCTGCACTCCGACTTTATGTTCCATATGCTTTTTAGCTCGTACATACAGTTACATAGCATACATGTACGTACAGTTGTAGTAGTATACTAGTATACATATATGCGCATGTTTTATGTTTTTTATGCGTGCTTTTCCCAAGTATTTTTTGCTTTATTTAATTAAGTTCTTTTACTTCCATTTCACCTTATTTAATTTCTTTTTTGTTTTATGACTTCGTCTCCTTTTTTCATTTGTGTTTGTGCACCAAAAAATGTCTGCGATCGCTAGCGGCGAATATTTTGTTCGCTTGTCATCAACGTCGCCTATAGGGGATGTTTATTGAGCGCAAATTCTTGTTGCAAATTTTTTTCACGTTCTCATTTTTATGTTCTTCGTTGATTTGTTTGTTTTTTGACTTTTTGTTAATTTTCGCTTTTTCGTGCTTAAATCAACCATATTGGTTTTTACGATTTTTGCCATTTGATTTTATTTTTGCGCATGCACTCATATACAGGGTATTTTTTATTACGTATTTCTTATTTTTAAACTGGGCGTGGTGTTATTTAAAATGTGCTAACATTTTTATTGCAACAAGAAATATGGAAAAATATTGTCAAAAATCAACGAGAGTTGTGCACCCCTTTAAATTTACTTACATTTTATTATACTAAAATTGAATACGTTATAAAAAATTGAAGCTTTTCTGATTACAAAGTGGAAAATGTTAAAGAAAAGTATTTGGCATTTGTTAAAATTTTGTGAATTGTGTACAAAGTTTGTGGATTTAAGTTATATGGTTTTTGTTGTAAAATGCGCTAAAGCATAAACACAAATTAAAAACAAAAAAATAGTCAAAACTTGGTGTTGGTCGCGCTACTATTATTATGAACACAAGTGTATGTAGATGTAAGATTTGATAAATGGTCGCTTAATAAATTTTTTTCTTTTGCGAAAGTTTTGTTGACATTTTCTACCTAGTCAATATCACAGATGTGTGAAATTTAATATTTCACTTCAAGAGTTCTTGGGTTTTGGCATGCGCCTTGTTTTCCAACTGTGTCAAATCGTCGGCTCTTGTTGGCCATTTCACATCGAGACGGCGCGAGATAATACTATTTTATCTCTCTCATCACTTTCACTCGCATCATTTCGATAGTGGATTTACTCAATTTCTACGCGCTATACACCCGTGTAATTCTCTGTGATGTTCAAACAGGCTGTCAACCAGAAACGATGGCTAATATTCGTTACGTTAATTTCAATATTCGCAATCTTCATATCAAAATCACGCAAATCGCAAAAGTTAAAGCGCATATCTTTAAAAGAAAAAAATTATTGGAGTTACCCTGTACTTTTTATTTCTTATGTAGTTCTCTCGAAATGTTGGCCTTAGTCATGGTTACAGCCATACATACAATACATCATAGGTGTAGTAAAAAAAGTGAGAGTAACTTTTTATATCCAAACTCATGCTTACTCGTATATCAGTAAAACTGTAAACTTTACAACAATTTTCTGTTAATGAGGGACCGAATTATTTATTAACCTGCTAACTAAATAATTTCATACCACGGGGCTGCGATATGTTTTGCTATGCTTTGTTTTTAATTCGGTTGTTTTTTTCTAAAAATGTTGAATGAGTGGCCGACTAGAAGTAATTAAAAAAAAAAATTTTAAGTTTTTTTTATTGTTTTTTTATTGCTTTTTTTTGGTTTAATAGTACATCAAAGGAAATGCCGCCGTGATCTAAAAAATTAAAGGCACAGAAAAGTAGATAGAAAATACAAAAGTACAGTAAATTATTGGATTTTTTTTATCAAATAAGTAGTGGGAGTTTTGCTCAGAAGCTGCGAAAAGTTTCACTATTCAGAAAAAAAACCATGTAGACACACCTATAAAACTGTCCAAGCAACATGCGAATTAATTAGTTGACGAAAGACGACACTGCAGACGAGCAGCAGATAAGATTAAAATTAGTTTATTTGTTGTATATCCAATCCTATTCCATATATACGACCAGAACTGCCAGTTGGGGAACCCCCATCCAAGCCCTCGGAGCATCTGGGGCATCGTTAAAGTTGTTTGCGGCCTGACACTGGCCTGATATAGCCAAAAACCAATTTCTTTACTATTTCCACATTCCATAGTAGATGATTCTTTGCCAATCCCTTCAGACCCACAGTGAAACCTTCTTGACTGTTCATAATTTGGCTTGAGGATAATTTTAGACCAGCTCATTATCTTTTTAGTAAAATTTATCAGTTGTTGCTCTCGTGTGTGACAAATTTTTCTTCGCAATCCGCCTTTCTTTTAGTATCTGTTTCAAAAGTGAGTTGACTTCGTTACGTACCAGCGGACAATAGCAGTCGTCAATTCGATCTGCAAAGTTTTTTTTGTGTGAAATCGTGTGGGATGCCTTAGGGAAGTGGTTCTAAACAGGTTTTAGTTATTCTTCAGTTTTGATTTTTGGTATTTTGTATGAGCAGATTACAAGTAAAATATAGAGTTGGATGAATTCCACTCAAAATTTCTGACAAGTGAATTGAAATTTACTTGGAAGTGAATTGCATACCCTGGCCGACTATTGCAAATTTCGATAACGGCAGATGGTTTTTTATCAGGAGGCAAAATTGCAATCGGCGATTTCTATCATTATTTGGTGCTTAAAACAGGTTTTGAATTCGTTCGGCTGCGGCGGCCCCATATATTCCACTTCTGAATTTTGTACACCATTCCAAATACTGGTTTGATATAATTCCAAGGATTTCTGTTTTTTTCTTTCAAATTATTGTCTCACATTTCTAATTCATTCTAGTTGCTACACTGCAAATGATCTCAAAGTATTTTATTTATTCAATTCACTTATTTCACTTTTGTCTTAATTTCTTTTAATTTTTTTTTTCGACTGACTGCACATAATTGATCGCTTTGTGCGCTGGAAAAAAATATTGAACCGTAATGTTTTCTTCACATATTTTTCACCAATTTCTTATTGCATGTATTTTTAATTGCTTTTAACATTCCTTTGAAGCTCTTTGCTACATTTTATTTTGTCTTTGAAATGCCAAAAATACCGCTTTTATGGATTTGTGCAAATGCTTTACTCAACAGTAGAAATTCAATCGAATAACTTGCACCCAGATGAGAGCAAAAACAAGCATAGCCTGCTTGAGCGAACATACTTGCACACAGATGTACAATGTGCGAAGGGGAAAAGAATAGTCGCCAAGCTTGCAAGCTACACATACAAGTATGTATGCAGTAGGTAAATTCTGGTAAGTTGAGAGGTCGAATGGAGTGGTGAGGTTGGGGTAATTAATATACATTTTACTAAAATTTCAGTGCATAGCAATAACAAAATTATTAAGCAATTTTATAAACGACTAGTGATAAAATCGAGTTGATGACAAATTCCCGTTGTAATTATAACTGAGAATTATTTCACTCGTAACATTAGTTGCTTTTTAAGTAGCAACTATAAAACTATTCTATAATTATACGCATCTGCAGGTATTTTTCTTTTATGCAGTGTCGCCAAAGTTATAAATACCTATATTTGACACACATACATGCACATGAGCCAAAATGTTATTGATGCTACACACATTTTTATTTATTTATTTATTTATTTTAGCTTAATTAGAATATTTTTCACTGCCCGTAAAATGATTTTCGGTCGCATAGCCTGTGCGCAGTGGAAGTGACTTATTATTTTAGGTTGCAAAAAAAAAACGGACGCTGTATTTTTATATAATATACATAGGTATATGTAGGTATGTTTGTATTATATATGTATGTTTTTGTGTAATTTTTCCGCTACCGCTATCGCAAAATTAATCTTTTGCTCAGCTCTGCATATGCCTTTAAATTGCGCTACCGCCAACATTTGACAGCAGCTGAGATATGGTATGGGGGGTATTGGTGAATAGCGTACACAACTCACTATCGTTAAGCTGCTAGAAATAATAATCATTCTTTATACATTGTCGCTATGCGAATTCTATTGTTCCGTTCTTGGGCTGTTGTTTTTCTAAGTAGATTTCCCATATATTTTTACTGTAAAGTGTTTAGTGTGTCAGTAGATAATGGCCTTTTAATTATTTTATTTTATTTTTTCTCAGTTCTTCATGGAAGAATTAAAGTAAAATTATGAAAATATTTTCAGGTGATCCAAGTATTTTAGACATTTTTCTGAAAATTGGCTTAATTGTAGGCTTGAGTATAATAAGATGTAAACTGAAAAAATTAAAAAAAATTAATGATTTGAGATTTATATTTTGTAAAGTATTTTGGTATACAGTGAAAGTGAAATATCTTGGTTCTTTTTAATATTGAAACAAAAAATATTTGCCTAAATAATAAAAATATATGTACCTAAATAAAAATTTGATTAAATTTTGTTTTTTTTTTATTCAAAATTTTTAGAGAAAAAATATTTTGTCTTGTTTAGAAAAACACACTCTGTGATTTTTTTTCATATTTTTTTTTTTCATTTATAGTTGAATTCATGCTCAGTAATCCCTGGCCGACACAAAGCAGCTCTAATTTGAACGAAAAACAGCGCTTTACTGAAGCGAGAGGTGCTACTTCAAAAAAAAAAAAAAAAAGGATTCACGCGAAACAGCTGGCGAAAGCTAGCGTTTGGCATACACATACCCGTACATACTTTTACTTCATCTATAACAGGGTCAGCTCACAGCTCACAGAGCACTTGCAATATACCAAAAAAAGTTAATTTTATTTCACTTGTAGCACCTTGTGTTTGGGCAGTAATTGCTTCTGGGACGCTTTTGTGTGTTTAGCTTGATCTTCATTTTATCTGATTCTCTTTGTTTCACTGTTTTCACAGCTACTAAATCTTTTAAGATACATTTTTTCCATTGGTTTATGAGAATACGCGCTTTCATGAATGGGGTTGTCGAACGACTTTGAAATTCACACACGAAAATTAAAAGTAATTAATGATTTTGTATGGTCAACAAACCGGATTGTTGAAATATTTGTTTACCTTAAAAACAACAAAGTGTATTAACAGTGTTCTGTTTAATCTTCTCTTTTTTCGAACAATGCATTTATTTTGCTTTGAATTTCGTGCCATTTTGTAAAGTTTAATTTAGATTTTGTTTTAAATTTTTGGCATAAAATTTGCAATGCTTTCTGGTGGCAAATTAATATGCCCAAAAAATGTTAAAAAAAAAAACAAAAGAAAAAGTAACTTACTAACACATTTTTATGCTTATTTCCAATTCCATTCTAGTGCTGTTTGCATTGTTTATATTTCTCCTTACATTTTAATGTCGCTGACAGCTCTTTTGTTGTTTTATTTTCTTTTAACTTTACAGTTGTTGACATTAATGTTGCTGCAACATGTTTCTCCTTTGTATATTTTCGCCTAGTTGTTTTTGCCCTGCATTATATGCATGTACGTACTCTTGTCACTGATTTGTTTTAGTTATGACTGCTTAGTTGTTATTATTATGCGCCGTTACAGTTGATGTATGAATGGTAAAATGCAAAATGGCATGAAAAAGCAATAATAAAGAAATTGTGCTGTGAAAAAGGCGTTTTAACGCACACTGGGAGCGGCCATAGGCAAGCAGGACTGAGACGAACAGTCGACAGTACATAGGTTGATGAGAGGGCGGCTAAGGCGGAGGTACTTGAACTGGAGCGTGCACTCAACTACTCGAAAAGCAAACAACTACTTGTACGAGCTTAATGTGCTGTATTTACTCGTCGTATTGTATGTCGAAATGAGAAAAAAATATATTACTGCTGCTATTGCCCTACTACCCGACTGCAGACATGCTTTTATTCACCAAAATAGAAAAGTATTAGCAGCTGGCATTTTTTCAAGCTCATTTTAGTGCACTTTGATTCTCTCTAAGAGCTATTGCTCTTAGTGATGTTGCTTTTACTTTACATTTTGTTGCATTGAAGGGAAGGACATGAATATATGCGGTCAATCACCTGCAAAAAACTTGTATAGCACCTGAAAGTGCATACATACATATATGGCAAAAAATTATGTCTACAATATTTGCCCCTCATACATTACACTGAAATACTGCCACTGCATTAGCAAGTCAGAACACATTATACGTTTCTTATGAGTTGATTCTTTTTCTGTATTTTTATTTCATTTTTTTTTAATCAATCCAATAATTTGCAAGTTATTTTTTATTGCTGTATCTTCTTATCAGGCAACTTACATTCATCATTCGCCATTATTGTTTACAAATGTGCAATAAATTGTCGCTGACCTGTAGTCCCCCTTTCACAATGTCGCCTCGTTTTCAGTCAGGCACACTTCGCACGTGCTTTGCACATACACCATTTTGTTTCATTCGCCGTTTTCCCCCTTATTTTTTCTTTGCACACTTATATGCACAATGCAGGTTGCTAGGCAAGGCTATGAAAACCAATCAATCCACTCATGTCAACTCATTTGCCAATAAATAATAAAAACAAAATACACATGCAAACACAGTTGTCTGCGCAAACAATGGCCACCAACACGACCAACCAGCCTGCCAGCTTGTGAATGTCAAAGCTTAGAAAACAGTGTTGCAACTAGTCATAATAACAAACAGAAAATTAAAGTGGCATAGACATATTTACTTACAAGTGCACCGTCATCGGCGCTTACTCCGCTTCAGTGCAGATACAAATGAAATAGAAAGTCATTTAGCAAGTAGTGTGAAAAAGGCAATAATGAAAGGATATGAGCGTAAATAATGGATTATTGTTTTAATAGCTGTGTAACATTTCGTTTGTGACAACAAGTGAGTAGGTAATCGATTGAAAAGTGAAAATGTATTTGCGGTTTGTTGGCATACAATTTCTTCAGATCATTTCGGTGATGGTTTTATTAAAAGTGGAAACAAAATATTAATCTTAGGCAAATACTAGAATCTCAAACCACAAAACCAGAAATTCTTGTTTAGACAAATAGCAAATAATATGTGGCGAAATAAAAAAAAGTGACCACAGAAGGCTATTAAAGATGACGCACCACTATAGATGATATCTCCGCATTAATGGAGCTCAATTGAAAAACTCAAGTAATGCTCACCTTGAAGGCGGCAATTTTTGTGGTTTATTTGCAGAGACCATAGATTCAGCCCTACAGAAAATAGTCAAGCGACCTTCAGTCACGGGATCTTCGTGGTCAGTGCATGGCGTCACCACGCAAGATGACTACATCCTCGTTTCCACGACAGTCGGTTCTACGTTACCGAAACGACCCGAATTTATATCCGGCCAAGGACAGCCACATCGGCAGCATTCCCCGTATGTAAGTATCGGGAATGTTTATGCTGCTACAGCAACAACATAACTACGTCCTGCTACGTTCTGGATATTGTAGCAGGTTAAACTCCTACTTATCCAGAATTGACAGCGACATACCCAATATACGATCTGTATGTGAAGGCACCCCACACGACGCTAACCATCTTTTCACACGCCCCTCAAAACCCACTCATATAACACCCCTCTCCCTCTGGTCCCAACCTAATGAAACAGCATGTTTCCTGGGCCTACCTTTAGATGAATTAGACGAAGACTACACTACACTGACAGTATTACTGCTACAACAGCAACAACGACGTCCAACAAATTCAATGCTTCCCGTGCAGTATGGCAAACTGCACCATGCCAGATGCTAACAGTTGACGTTGAAAGTGAGCGCGTCTCCTTGTGCTCTTAGAAGAAGTAACTGTTGATTATACCGCCTGATCGAAATCCGGGGTTTTCAGAGTGTAGAAGCTCCTCCCGTGAATTTCCGTCGCTCCTCTTAATTCGACAATTTTGTTTGTTAAGGACGCCACTTAGCCTTAAATAAGCCCAAAAACAAGAAATTTTTTGTTATATGGAGAAAATGCGGGGAAAATATAATCAGGGGAAAAAATGATCTAAAATCAACGAGAATTGAGAGCCACTTTAAACCTGCACTTCAACGCACTAAAATGTAATGGGTTATTAATTTGCGTACCAAAATTTGTTTTCTTGAATTTTGATTAAAAAATTTGAATTTTTGGGGAAAATTTTTGTAATTTTCCTAAATCTTATACAAAGTTTTGAACTTTTGTTTATATGATAATTTTCGTAGAATGAAAAGAAACAAAGTTATGAAAATATTGCGTTTCTAATTAGCTGTCCCCAGGGGTATATCCGCCGTTTACTTGTTTCTAAGCGCAGAATTGAATAGTTTAATAAAACTTTGGCACTGGTAATTGTAAAATAGCGTAAAGTGGGTGCGTAGTAGTCAGAGCAGAATTTAAAGTGACGAAACGCCAACCTTCAAAAACATTGCGAGTTTCAACTTTGGATGTTACAAATCTACTTTTTTCTCTACCTTTTTTTGTGTACTTGAATCTTACTTTGCCCAAGTAAAAATGTTTTGTTATGTCATTATATTTTATTTATAATAAATGCCAAGTTAATCAAAGTTTAAACAACGCACGATAATGATAACAGTACAGTTAACTGGCAGCGGTACTTACCAAGTGATTAATGCCATCAGATAAGAAACAATTTTCGCCTACAATTAAATGTTATTGAATGTTATCGCATCAGTTTTTGCTAAAAATTTGACACGTGCAATTTTTTTCTTTTTTTTTAAATACTTCGAACACCTTTTTAAAGTTACTCAAGAATTCGTTAAACTAAATTGTGGGAGACTCGGCAAGTAGGTGTGCCTCAACTTGACGGATTTAAAAAAAAATCGACATGGCAACGGAAAAGAGGGGAAATTTGTCGATTCTCTTTTTGTTTCTGAGATATCTTCATATGATGCCAATATCATTAGAATCGCGTAAAAGAAAACATTTTTTATTCAAAAAAATATAAATATATAAATAAAAAAAAATAAATATAAAAATATAAAAAAAGATATATAACAATATATAAAAAGTATAAAAAATATATAAAAATAAAATAAAAAATATTAAAAGAATATAAAAAAAATATAAAAAAAAATTATAAAAAATATTGAAAAATGTAAAAAAACTATAAAAAATCAAAATAATAAAAAAAAAATAAAAAAATATTTTAAAAAATTTTTAAAAAAGAAAAAATTAAAAAAAACAATGAAAACAAAAACAACATATTGAAAAAAATTAAAAATCAAAATATTGAAAAAAATTAAAAATCAAAATATTGAAAAAATTAAAAAAATATATAAAAAATAAAAAATATTTAAAAAAAATATAAGAAAAATTAAAAACAATATAAAAAAATTTAAAAAATATAAACAATAAAAAAATAAAAAACAATATAAAAAATATAAAAAAATAAAAAAATATAAAAAAATAAAAAATATAAAAAATAAAAAATTAAAAAAAAACAAAAAATTTAAAAATATAAAAAATAAAGCGGATAAATATACTTTTTGAATCTGAATACGATTTTTTAAAACAAAAGTTGAGCGCATAGCATTGAAAAATAAGCGATGCAAGTGTGCTCGCACGAAAGTGTACTTGCGGTTGCGGGCATAAAAATCGGACACCAAAATGTTCCATTTTTTTTTAATTGTTTTGTGACATATGAATGAAGTGATAATTGTTTTTTTTTTTTAGTTAATAGCTATGTGAAATAGTTTGTAAACTCGGCCGATAGCCTCGGTAGCTAGTGCCTAATTTTGTAATATATTGTAGTTATTTATAATTATATTTAATTTAGAAATAAATAAAAAAATATGTTTTTTTATAAATATAAATTCTGTATATTTTTAGTTGTGTACAGAAATGTGCTAATATCGTATAATTTGGTTTTTCAAAAGAAGACTTTTGCTATACATTTTATTTTGACTACATTTTCAATAAAAAATTATGACAATGTTAATTAATGTCAACAGCAGATATTCAAAAACAATATCACATTTTGTTAACCTCGTTACCCTGAACCTTTTTGGTTTTTAAGCGCTCCCGCATGGATTTAATCAATTTCAGTATGCCACACATTATCAAGCAGCCGATTCACGTTTAGAGTTCTTCTTTTTCTCTCCCGGTTCTTTAAAATGTGCCAAATTCTTTCTATAGCTAGCCAGTCTATTGTCAAAATTCCTATTTCTAAGTATGTATATTATAAAAATTTTTCAATGAAATTAACAAAAAAATTTATTTTATAACTTACCTGCCATTTTGACCTGCCAAGAACGCAGATTCGTTTTGACAGATTAGGCCATTTGCTCGTAAATAGTGCCCTTCGTCCAATGGAAATTAAGATTTCCCCAAGTAACTCTCGGTACACAATGCACGAAAAAATACACACATACCAATCGGCTATCTCTTTGCGATGCCCTAACGGCGACTTTTTTCACTCGTCTAAGAAAATCACTTGTAATCAAAGTTTATTGTTACTTGTACGAATGGAGACATTTTTGCGCATATTCGTTGCAAAACTACCTTTTAGGCAGTGTACTCATCGGCGCATTAGCGCAATAGCATCTTGAAGACTTCGACGAACTATTTATTATCGTATTGAAAGCCGAAACGTGTTGGACCTGCCTTTCGGCTCATCCACTAAAAACCCCCAGTTCCGTTTCCCTCCCACCGCGGGACAACCGTTAAGCATGACTCTGCGGGAGAGGGAGTGGCTTATTGCCAATTCTTGAAAATTTGCGCTCTGTTGTTCAGCGACGGCCTATTGCTTCTTCATGAAGATCTGTGCTGTTGTTCAGCGCGACGCACTTTGGAGATTACTATTTTTGCTATATTACATACAGCGGACCAATGTACTCCTGACTCAATCATAATATCCACTAGGTTTACAACAGTAATTGGTTTCCCCACCCTAATGCCGCTATGTGAATGCGTACCAACGCTGTGTACAAGCAGTGAACCTATTCATGAATGGTTGCAAGGGGAACAACTGGGTTAGTGGAGAAATATTCGGCATATTCTGTTGATTGGCTGCTCACTTATGCAACAACTGTTAAGGAAGTAAACATTTATTCCGATAATCAAGCGGCAATAAAGACACGAAACTGGTCGGTGAATGATTCACTTACGACCGCATCCACCAAAGCCTCCTGCATTTTTTTGTAGACGAAACAGTTAATATAACCGTAAGCAGTCATCGTGTGGTCTTTCCCTCCAACTTACATATTCATCTTTTTTCTAACTCACCTTTCCCCATGCAATGATATCACAATTGGCGAATTAAATTTCTCCTTCAAGTGGGCTCTCTTGTATGCAACCATATAATCAAACTAACGTAGGGGAAGCCGTGCATGGGCATCAAATAACAAAAAAAGTTTTTTCTAATAGCGGTCGTGTATCGACAGGCAATGGCAAATATATATTCTGATCCTTATAAAAACAATTTTCCATTTGGAATCAGTTTAAAACTGCAGGGGAAGCCATCTTATTATTTATTATTTATGAATTGAGCTCGTCTGTGTGATGCGTTCTGCACCAGTTCTTATCTTCACCCACATGGTATTCGCGTGATTCTCCGAGAAGTATACGATATTGTACATGCCAAATTACACTGTTTAACTTATTCTCCATGAGCCCCAAATTTGGGTTTTGCCGGTTTCGCTTATTTTCATAAAATTTTGCATACTTCACTTCCCTTTAACTACACTTGCGCAATAGCAACAAAAATAAATAAATAAAAAAGTAGAATATAATGCAAAATGAAGTGGTACTCGAGAAAATGAATTGTCAACTGCTGACAACTTCGCAGTAGAATATATTTTAGGCAGCAACGCGGTCACGGCCAGTGAAGTGCAACGAAAGCCACGGTGCTTGCATTGCCTTAGCGATTTGAAGTACGTTTCGCTTTTATTTTAGTATTTTTGCTTTTCTATTTTATTTATATATTTAAAATGCATTATTTAGCTTTTCATTTTTTCACTTTATTATTCCTATTTTGTCTTCAATTTCTGTTACTCGTATCTATATAAAGCATGTTACATTTTGAAGCTGCAGTTCGCCGCCAATCATAAAACTTTGGTGCGCAATTGACAAGAGTGGCAGGACTCTATGTTTGGAAACCAAGCCCAATGTTTCTGAATTTACTTATCTTAAATTTAACAGATGAAATTCGAAAACCCAGTGCGTATGAAACAGTTAGTAATGAAATTATTCATTAAAACTGCCAGCAAATGTAATTATCTTTCTGATGCACTTTAATTCACAGCTCTCTTAAAGATTTGCTTAAAAATTTTAAAGACGACTTCTGGCCAGTTATACTTATATTTATTTTTTAAGGTGAGACTTTCAATAAGCATTTTTGTTTGAATTATAAAAATCGCTAGAAATAATTGATTCCCATAATCTATTGTTCATTAAAAAATATAAGATGAAAAATATAGAAATATAATGAAAATTGAGTGGTGAAGGGAGGCGATGTACTAGGAATATTGCAGAAAAAAATCTTTTTCAGAGAATATTTGCCGGGTACAACAATTTGCTTACCGAGTTCCAGCAATATGGAGCTCAGCTATATTAAACCATAGGGTGTCAAGGTTGGTTACCGGGTTACCGTAGAATAAGGACCTGAATTGGGGCTAGAAAAAAAAATCGAGGAGTGTCTAGTCGAATGATCGCGGCACCCAATTGATGAAGGCTCGCTGTGAAATGGCCTAATCAACAAATTTCTGCTTCTCAACTTCGAGCGTTGCGCAGCTGGTATGGCATGTATCAGCTTTTTATTGGAAGCACAGCTCGGATATATCGCTGTTGTGGAACTGTGGACGCAGAAAGTCGTTTAAAATGCTCTATACTGACGGCGAATGATGGTAACGCTGTCTTCTTCCTCACTGCGAAATAAATAAGGTATGCTATACCTAAAATACACTTTCCAAAAGTCAGTTTTTTTTTTTGTTTTACAATTTGAAGTACAATAATTCCTATCCAATTGACTTAAACCGAAGGATTCTAACTTCGGACTCTTTAAACTATGGTTCGGCAAGCGTGAAACGATGCATGATGAAATGACGAACCCTACTAAATATATTGAGAACTGGATGTCGTCGGTAACTTAAGGGGTTATGGGTAGTCAGACGCCCGAAAAAATAAGGATTTTTAATAATTTTTTTTTTGGTAGTCAATTGCTTTATTTTACAAAAATTAAAACATAGCATCAATACATCATGTTTCGACTTGACTTAAGCAAAAGTTAAAAAAAAAAGCAATTAGTAGTTGTAAAAGTTATCGCTGTTTGTGTGGATTCCGTTTCTCCAGAAGTCCCTTGCGGTGATCATCACAAGTCCTTGGAGATTCATCTAAAATCATTCGGGCAAGAGAAACTATGTAGTTTTGCTAGTAGATAATCTTGTGTCTGGTCGAAGCTTTCTTTCAAAATTAACAATAGGCGACCTCAGGAATTTTTTTCCAGATTTTCGAGAAAAAAACCGACAGTTAAAAAAATTAAAAAAAGTCGAAATTAAAAAAAAAAAATCCTTGGACAGGCACGAGATTTTTATGTTTTTCAAAATTTTATTGAAATCTACCAAGCGGTTTTTAAGTTACAGTGATCACCAGTTCAAAAAACATAGTCTTGAGAAAAACGTATTTAAAGTTTTGTTTGTTTTTGCCCGAGCGCCCTTTGTTAATTGTTGAATAACTCGACCAGTACGAGTATTTGTCGGATTCACTTCAAATTTTCACGCAATATTAAGATATTATACTTTAACAATATGCAAAAAACAAAAAACAATTATTTGAAAATTCTGACTACCCCTAACCCCTTAACTAGTTGAAAAATTAGCATTACTATCTAGTCACTCTATAAGCTCTCTATATTTTGAAATATTAGTTTTCCGTTCACTTTTGATGTTCACTGTATTTGCAACCAGTCTAGAGAGTTCGCTTCTACCCAAACTTACTTGCTTTAATTCTCTTTTTATTTAATGTTCGTTTTTGCTTTGTCTTTGTCCTTTTATTAAACGACTTTCCATTGTTTTCAAAACCAAACAACAACAAAAAAAGATAAATAAATAAAAAAAATATAAAAAAACGATATCCGAAAGCAAACCAAAATCTAAGCAAAGTTTGCTTGTCAGAAACATTTTTTGATAAGCCAAAAATTGTGATTTTAGCCAGAGGAGCTAAAAGTTGTGTTGGTTGGAACTCAAAAATTTCCTAACATCTCCTTGGCTTTGCTACACAAAACGCCAATGTCGTTTACTGTCATTTCCTTTTGAGGCGTCACTCAACATAGCTACACGTAGATATGTACAACAGCGTTTAGCATTTTGCGCTGCGTTCAAAAGTTTAACTGCTGCTGCTATACTACAACAAACAAGTACATCTTCATTTTCATGTCGTCGCATCAGTCTTGTTGTTGTGGGTGACCGCATATTTGCACGAGCATCAACTGCTTTGCACACATACACTCATAGTATGAACCTCGACCACATCGTTCAACCGGCTTGCGGTTTGTTTGTGCAAATCGACCGACTGCTGCTTCACGTAGTTGACATGTTTGTCACTTTTGTCAGGCAATAAAAATGGCCACTCCTTAAGTGACTACATACATACAACAAATGTGTATGTGTGTGTGTGTATTGTGCTTCGTCGGCGGCGACAGCGCTGGTTGGGCTGATGAATGTGCGTATAAGCGCTTGGGACACCTAAGTAAACACGTACCGGCACGCACGACTCACATCGGTTACTGTATCTTGGGTCGGACCAATTGGCTTTCGGCTATTATCGATGCTCGTAGTACATTTCACTGTGTTTGTGCATCTTCAATTTATGCGTTTTTTATTGCAGTAATAATTGTGTTTGCTTTGTTATTGCTTTAGGTTTTTGCTTTTGAAGCTATAAATAATGACACCGACCACATGGCTCACTTTGGATTGTTTGTCTATTGCTGCATTTCCTCACACACACACATACACTATCATGTATAGCGACGCTGCGTGTGCCGTTTGTATCATCATCGTTAACTTTAATACCTTTCGTTAAAATTTTTACTATCTGTCGGTAGGGAAATATTAAAAGTAATGCCATTTCATTGCAGCTCTTGCAATTGCATTCGTATATGTGGTGATTACTTACAAAATCCAATGCGTGCATTTGATATACTACTATTAAGTCTATTTTAGTGTATACATTTTGCTTTTAGTTCATCTATTTCTATTTTCGTTACACATTTGGGGTTCGAGCGTATTCTCAGATTTATTTTTATTTGTTGTTATTTTTCTTTTGATTTCCTCACGCTCATTTGCCTCACATTGCCCCTTCATTCAGTTTTCGTGCTCACACTCGCATACATCCGCGCACACGAGCGTGCACACTCACTCATGTATGTGGGTTTGCCGCTTTAGTTTATCATTCATTGCAACATCAAAGTACCTCATCGCTCAGCAGCTGTATGTCTAACCATAAGAAAATTGCATATCTAAACATGTTTACAGTAACGAAGAGGAGAATAGCAGTATAATTGTATATATATGTTTATAAACATACATCACGGAGCGGCATCAAAAATACTCTATACTATAGAATCATCAGCAGCTTCCATTTGCTACCCATATTGTACAAACACATCCTAGGGTTACCCGGGTCCACGTTTTGGATTATATCTCGAGACCCTAGTCACGGAACGGTATGAAAAATACTCTATACTATAGGAATCATCAACAGCTCCCATTTGCTACCCATATTGTACGAACACATCCTTAAGTTATCGGGGTCCACATTTTGGGTGATATCTCGAGACCCTAGTCACGGAGCGGCATAAAAAATACTCTATACTATAGAAATCATCAACGGCTTCCATTTGCTACCCATATTGTACAAACACATCCTAGGGTTACACGGGTTCACGTTTTGGCCTATTTCTCGAGACCCTGCTATCCGATTCTTAAAATTTTAAAACACAAACCATCTACTGAATAGTCCAAACAAAGCCTAAAAATTTGGTTTGGATAGGTGAGCCCGTTCTTGAGTTATAAGATTACCAAGGAAATGTAACTTCTTTTTATATATATAGATTTACAATTTGGTACATGGAAATAGCAGCAGCCCAGCCATGTTTTAAGCTCTTTATGGAGTTTGCAAAAAATCTACACGCGTTGGGAAGTTATCCAATAGTCAGCAACTTTGAGAGATTGTCAAGAAGTATGGAATGATGCCAACATTTAGGCAACTGATTGCCTTGCAGCTGTGACGCTGCTATAAAATATTGAAATTGTTATCAAGTACTGGACCGTAGTTTAAATAAAATATGTAGGGGAGGTCGGGGTATTCTTGGACACGGGGAATTGTTGGACAGCTCGGTATCTTTCCTCCCCGTAACGCTAGAGGTATCAACCAATAGCCATGCACTTATATCGTAATCAGCTCACTTTTTATTAGGCAGTCGACTTGTTTAGACACGCAGATTCAGCGCTGTCAAAGAGTAAAAAAATTCGACACTGTGAAATTTTTTTTTGCACTAAGTATTATATTTATTTTGACTGCTGTTTTCAACGTATTAATTCAGGTATGTATATTTATAATATTCGTGTAACCTTAAATCACCGATGCATAAAGGAACTATGCATGAAGTTTGCATTGTGTTTTTTGTACTATGACATTTTGTAAAAGTAAGCATTCGGGGAATTATTGGACACTTTTCTCGGGACACAGACTTTTCTTATTGGACACTTAGTTCTTGATGTTTTACAATATAAATTCGTGTGATTGATATGTATAAGTGTTTTTTCATACATAATTTTATCAGGGCTTTTGTTTTTTGTCAATTTCTATTATTATTTTAGACTTATAAAGTTTTCTGTGACAGAATGCCGCGTTATTATGCCAAGAAAGAAAAGACGATTGATTTCGACAATATTTTGGAGGCGATTAAGCTGGTGAAATTGCACAAGAACTCCATTCGACAAGCTGCAAAGGCGAAAAACATTCCAAAAAGCACTTTGGCTTGGCACATTTCGAATTTTGACAAGGCAAATATTGACGTTGCTGCTGATAATGTTGATGTGATGAAGAATTTGCTGAAAGGAATTTTTCCATTCAATCCGCAAGCCTTCACGGAAATCGACTTTGTTGCTTCGAAGTTGAGTGGCGAAAATGCGTGCGACGATGATGAAGAAGATGTCGATAATCAGCGCCGAATCATTATGTCTGGGGATTCAATATCAACCGCAGCTCATGAAGAAATCACGACATTCGAACCATCGACAAGCACTGCGGTTTCGGTCAAAGACCTCCGCCTTGCATTGACATCGGTAGGTCCGCTGAAACTTGGCACGCCAGTTAAGAAGTCAAACCGTGGTCGCAAGCCAATGAAATCGGCCGTCTTGACATCGCCAGAATGTGGAACCGAAATACGTGAAAAGGCTAAGAAGAAACAGGAGAGATTATCGGAGAAAGGCGACACACCAGCAGCAAAGAAACGAAAAAGCACTCCAGCAACAAAGAAACTAAAAGGCTGTGGAAAACCAAAGACTCCTCTGAAGAAAATACCGTCTTCTACTGAAACCGACGATGAGGAAGACATTGATTTCTGCATAATTTGCATGGAAAATATGCCCAAGAAGGAGAACCGCCCATTGCATCGCCTGTGATCGAGGTGTTCACTTGAGTTGCGCCGGAGAGAACCCCAATGCATTTACGTGTGTTCAATGCGGTCCACAACAATATTTCTTGTCAAATTTCAATTTATTTTGTAAATTAAGTCTTATTTTTTCATTTTCATTCTCAAATAAAAATTTTCGAACAATAATTTAAGTTTTCTATTAATTTACGAACTGTCCAATAATTCCCCGAGATTTTTGAAAATCGCGTAAATCGATATTTTGCGCTAACTGATATTAACTGTACAATATCATACCATTTGATCAAGTTGTCATACCAAAATGAAGGTTATTTCTCGTACTTTAAAACTAAGTTTTCGCATTTTTAGAAAAAAATTTTTTTTGCGAGTTTTCGTACAAAATGAAAGTGTGTCCAATAATACCCCGACTTCCCCTACATAATAATATCATTTTTGCAAAATTCGGGGCCTTATATCTGGAAAGAAATTTCCCACTTCAATATTTCTTCAGTGAGAGTTTATAGTCTACATATTGGCATTTTCAGCAGAAAAAGTATTAAAAGTTAACAAAATTATTCTACTTGAGTATGGGAAACAATCAATATGTATTCATCGCCCATTTGGGGATATTTTTGGAACTATTTTTATTAAATTTATTTCAACTTGTTTTTGTTCATTAATCTTTACTTCATTCAAACTACATATTTTTGTTAGATAAGTTTGTTGTTATTATGTGGAAATAAATATTCTGAATACTTTTGTTAATTCAAACACGTTTTTATTAATTTTTTTTATTCATACATAATTTAGTAAAAAGAGCAACAAAAACAATATGACACCATGATGAAAAAAATGTCCCGTGCGAGATGATTAAAATTTAATTTAAAAAAGTATTAATTTCTGTTTAAAATCAAAAACATTTTTAAGCCCAACATTCTAATTCATTAGCCAAATAGGAATATTACTTCAGGTTCGCTGATATCGGCGTTTGAGTTGTTGACCGCGCAAACCACTTACGTTTGTGTCCTGTTCGAATGCCTGGATTTTTATTTTAGTTATTTTGAAAACGAAAAGTTTTCCAAAATCAAGTTTAGCACCAATTAGACGATTAATTTAGAGCCTATTATCAAAAAATAAAAAAAAACAAAGAAAAATTATAATAAAAAGCATTTCAAAAAACGGGATTTTTAAGTTTGAGTGTGTACGAAGGCCACGTTCGAAATAATGGATATAACCATAGGAAAATATACATCTACTTTATATGTGGAAAAGAAACAAAATGTGCTGTTTAGACTTTTTCCAATTTTTGCGTTTTTTTTTTGTCTTCTTTATGACAAGCCTCTTTAATTTTTTTTTAGAAAAATTATTAAAAGTATCGTCAAACGTCTATCCATTTATTTCAGGAAAAAAATGTTAAAGTGTGGCAACACTGTAAATTCCAAAAAATAAATATTTCTTTCGCTAAAGAGACGTTCTAATGGTTTAACCCTCTGTTGGACACCTTTTTAAAATCTTCGGTTGGGCACCCGGGTCTGGCCTTTTTTCGTCCTGTTCGCGGATTCTTTTTATAATCATTTTTTATATCCGATTTTTACATCCATAAATCGATAGAAAATTAAGTTTTAGGAAGCTACCTGGAAGCTCAAGTCGTAAGTTATAATAGAAATATGTTAAACTCGCGTCCATAGGCGAAAGAGCAAGTCTGGCCAGACCGGGTGCCCAACGGAGGGCTAAAAATTTCATATTCAACTGATTAAATTGAAAAAAAAAACAATGTTGAAATATTTCTATTTAGCATTTTGGTACAACCCCTCTAAGTTCAATGCTTACCGTACGGAAAATTTTAAAGGCGTTTCTCGAAACTAAATTTTTCAAGTAGCCGAGATTCGCAACTCGGAACAAATTTTTACTGGTTGAAATTTTGATGGTATATTCAGAATTAGATTCTGCACTGAACATGTTACACAATAGTTTTACGGAAATTTTTTATTTTTATATTTTATTTATTTTTTTATTTTAATTTTGATTACAAAACAAAAATCGTGTAAACTTTTGGAAAGAATGTACGTATATATGTTTATAAAAATTTCGTGCAATAAGAACCAACAAAATTTTAAACACACGAAAATCTCAATACACCCGCAAATCTAAGATTAATTCAAACAATTATTTAAAAGAAGTCAGAGCAATGTAAAATAACCACCATATGGGTATCAAATAAAATAGAAAATTTTCGGTTTGGGGTACCAAGTGCCGAAACAAATAAATTCCATTGGGATCGATTCCTGGCGTTAAGATTTATTTGTCAGCGAGTTGTCAGCTGTCGTGATTTTGTCTATCGTACAGGTTTCGCCTCCAAGATCCTATGGGTCGAATTCTACGGCGTGAGGTTTTTGGGTTCCAGTCTAAGAACATTTTGCTGATGTCTGTCAGTCACAAATTTTCGCATAGTATGACGAATTCAGTTCCATTACGCGAATCTCAATTTCAACTGGCCCTTACCTATCTCGTCTGAGGAACTCATCATTTGACAGCCAGTTAACGGGCCACCATTTGCGCAGGACGGCACTAGGGCCGCCGAGATTTATGAAGTTCTGAAACTTTGAAGGTATAGACACACATGCATACATACATATTAAGCAGCCAGCCTCCTTAAGCATATAAAAAAATGATTAAAATAATTTTAATGTTTTTCGTGATTTGTAGATCTCACTACTAAGCAAAAAATAGTGGCTGGTCGGGATGATTTGTTTTTTGCGATTTTTTTTATCGAGTTAACACTTTTTTAAAAACGTGAACTGTTTATGTTTTTTAATTTTATTTTTTGTATTTGTATTTTTTTTTAGTTTTTATTTTTTGTAATTTTTTTATTTTTGTTTTTATTTTTTTTTATTTTATTTTATTTTTGTTATTTTAAATTTTTTGTTATTTAATTTTTTTGAAATAGAATTTTGCAACAAAACTTAAATCTTTTGTTCTCATGTGCAACTTAAAAATTATTTATTAATTTTATTTTTAAATTAAAACTCAATTTATTAGAATTTTCCTACAAATACTACTGTTTTTATGCTCACAACTGTACTTCGTATTCTCGCCGTTCTCTACGTCTTTATGCTGCTGCTATTTTCGTCCACCCACCATTGTGCATCTGTCGCGCTTGAAAAATATTTGAATTGCTCAGATGTATGTACATATACATATATGTATGTGTGTGTGTGTAGGAGCGTGCGTCTTTATTCATATTGAAACGACACAAAGCCAGTGACACCAAAAATTCATTGAACTTTTCCCCCAACAGTGCAGCAAACTATTTTACTCATTTCCTTCACTATTCACTTTCGTCTCCGTATCTTTCCATGGCCATTACATACAACAACAAAGTATAGTTCACAACGCTAACTGTCTGTCGAGGCTGTTGGCTGACTGATGCCTGACGGCTGCTTGCCTGGCTGAGTGACTGACGACTGGCTTACTAGCTGCGCTGCTGCCTGACGTTTTTGGGATTCACATGACATTTTTAGCTATTCAGTTGTTCAGCTGTTTCTCATTTATTTCACTTTTTGCTAGTGCTTTTATTTTATTTTGTTTTCTTTTAGTTTGTTTATTTATGCCAGTTCATTGTCGTTTTTCCTTCGCTGGGGTTAGCCAAACAAATGTGTCGTATGTGTTGTTTTTCGTTAGTTACCCGGTCATCACCGACACCATCAACATTACTCCTATCACCCAAGCCATCTTCATCAACATCAACATTCCCAAATCATCGCTGTCGGCGACTGCTTTTGCCATCATCAACGTCACATTTTCCATCGTTTGTTGAATGCCATTGAATCTCTGCGTCGCACCTACATAACTGCACACATATGCACATATGTAGGTACATAGTTGACATGCAAAGACAATATGGCAGCAATTAAGTCTTAACTGTATGTGCCGCCTAAATTAAAGCGCATAGAGGCATGAACGAGGCATTTCTTTTAATTAAGAAAAAAAAAACTATTTCGACACATAACCCTAAACCCGTCTCGTGTATGCGTGTATATGCGTGTGTATTCACCAAATACCAGTATCTGTATGTATATGTGCATACCAAATTCGCTTTTACACACACACACACACACACATGTATATTTATGAGTTTGCCCACTTGAAATCGGAATTCTTAAGCATTTAAGGCAAATACTCGACTTGTCACATTTCTGTCATATACCATCATTCGTCGTCGACTGACATTCACGTTTCCACTCGTGCTTACGTTCCTCATTTCTATAGATTTGCTATTTGCATAGCTGCCTAACCAATTTCGTTGGCGTGCTGTGAATATTTGTTAAGCTTCGCCAATGTTGATACACATACGTGTATGTGTTTATGTATGTATTGCTAAATTAACTCGATTTTTTAGTAATGTATAAATTAGAAAAAAATACATAGAATATTTAAATAGATTTCGAACCGTTTTTGCTTAATGTCTCTCAGCCGGAACTCTGACGCACAAGTAGAAACTTTTATTGTTTTTATTTTAGAGGCAGTTAGTTAAATATACACATTTAAGTGTGTATGTATTTGCATAGGTGTTCATAAAAGGCATTCGTTTGGAATGCGACACAAAAATAAGGAAATAGAAAAACTATTTCCTCTAGCAACAAGTAAATAGTAGTAATAAAAACTTAAAAGTTCTCAGTATATAATCTGCCTAGAGACACCTGCAGTTTTTTTTTTTTAATTCACTGTAATTAAAAATTCTCTTAGACTTTGGACGCTCCACACGCAACAAATGGCGCCAAAATGTATTGACGCTATTTAGAGCAGAATGCGAATCGAAGATAGACTCTCACTCCAGTTCTCGGCGGTTGAGTTTGGCCACAACTTCGATGTATTGGGTTGGCAACAGAGTAATTACGGATTTCACTCATAGATGGCTTCAGTTGAATTTGTAGATTTGCAGACGTAGTACAAATGTAAAACATGTTTTGTTATTTGATGAACGACGGATAACTGGCGATGAAAAATGGGTTGTTTACAACAATATCAAGCGGAAGAGATCGTGGAGCAGGCCAGGTGAACCAACTCAAACATCAAAAGCTGATATTCATCAAGAGAAGGTTTTGTCATAAATTTTGTGGGATTACAACTACAGTGAAACCTCGATATAACGAATCTGAAGGGAACCAGAATATGTTTCGTTATATCTATTTATTCGCTATGGGTACTTATTGGTAAAACCTTGGTAAAACGAAATTTAATCTGAAACAAAATTCGTTATAAATACTATTTTTACCTGTTTACATCAAAATAATGATAAAACTGCACTGAAGAGGGGTGGATATACAAAATAAAAAGTTATAAATTATTTCAATTCGATTTTATTATAATAATTGGTTATTTTCGTTTGTTTGCGCAAGTTTCGAATACAACCATCAATACTTCGCTTAACAGATGCTAAGCTATCGAATGCACTTTTTGGTATAGCTTCCTGTGCCTCAAGAAAAGTTTGGAGCTTTTCAGCCACTTGTTTAGCTTCTTTGGCAGTAATAACGTTCTCAATCTCTTCATCCTCCTCAACAATGTCGACTGTATTTATGTGCAAAACACTATCAACAATGCCATCATCAGTAATAAGACCCGTAGTACAGACGTTATCATCGAAAGTAACAAAATCATCAAATCGTTCATCCAAATTGAAATGGTTTTTAACGACAAGCCATTCTTCGCTGTCTTGAACACAATCATTTGTGGTCAAATATAATATTTGGACTGTCGACAAAGCCACATGTCGCAAAACAGTTGACAATCGTTGGTTGTTTTACGTTTTCCGATGCTTTATGGGCCATTCTGATGCCTTGTAAGAACGTTATATTACACTTGCGCCCCTCTTCCATATCGTTGATTAAAATTTTGACCACCTCTTTGCGATAGAATTGCTTGAAATATTTAATTATTCCCAGATCTAGATGTTGTAGTTTCGATGTTGCGTTTGGCGGCAGAAATTGTAATTTAATAGATTTCAGTGATGTAGGGTTTTTGTGCGCCATGCAGTTATCAACGAGCAATAATACTTTGCGATTAGCCTTAGTCGTTGCGTTGTCAAGTTTTTCTAAGTAATCCAACCATATTTCAGTAGTCATCCATGCTTTTTTGTTCGCAAAGTAATCCACTGGTAAGCTTTTAATATTTTTAAAGCATCTTGGATTAGCCGATTTTCCGATTACCAGCAATTGGCCACTCGGCAAAAATTATTGGAGCTTGGTTGGGATGTTTTGCCACATCCACCGTATAGTCCTGATTTTGCACCATCTGATTACTTTTTGTTTCGATCTGTACAAAACTCCTTGAATGGTAAAAATTTCAATAATGATGTGGATGTCAAATCGTACCTGATTCAGTTTTTTGCTAATAAAAGCCAGAAGTTTTATGAACGTGGGATTATGATGCTGCCTGAAAGATGGCAAAACGGTCATTGATCAAAATGGGCAATACATAACAGAATAAAGTTATTTACTTCCATGAAAAAATTGTGTTAGATTTTCTAAAAAGCATCCGCAATTACTTAGTTGCCAACCCAATAGACTTCCGCGCCAGAAATAATTGGGCATTTGTTGTTGCTCTACCCGACGACGAAACTCCAATATTCATAGACTGATCACAAACAAAATCACATGTCGTCTCTCGGTTACGCCAAAATATCGGTATGCTTTAAAGGCATGAAGAATTAGAATTATGGAATATTTTCTTTGCTCCGCACCACAGTTCTCCTCCCCGTGTTTAAGCTTGGTAAATATTTTATCAAATCGCATCAAATGCTTGCTTCAACTGCATATGGCCATGATTGTAATGCAGTTAACAAAGCGCTTTTTCAGAATTTAGATTCATATCACTGCATCTCTGTAAGAAAATGTTATTTTATTTTTTCGCGACTCTTAAGTGTTTTACCCAACAAAGTATCTGATCCTTTGCTAGCTATCTACAAAATGTGGCGCAAAATTAATCATCCAATTTTGTTTTTGAATAAAATTTTATAATAATAAATAGTAAAAATAGCTTTGAGTTATGAAAATCTTTATTTTGACCTTTGCGCACTCTATTGCTTGTCTGTTTGTATACTGCTGCTGTTTAGTTCACAAACGTCAAATATGCTTGACGTGCGACGCCATTTGCAAAAGCTATAAATCTTCCCATAGGCTGATTAATTTTGCACCCCCTTGTATAAGTTCTTCAAGTGCTGCTTCTTGCATTCAAATATACTAAATACTTAACTTTTTATAGGAAATTAGCGGTGCACAGTGTAGCATTTTCATTTATTGCGTAGTCAAGAATTGTAAACGTTGTTCGATTTTATTTAAAATTAGGATGTGCCTATATTTTAGCCTAGTTAGGAAAAATATTGCACATTTTGTAAATCGGCCACGCCAAAAATTTTATTTCTCAAAAACTTTTAACAAAAATTATAATTTTTTCCCCAAAAAAAATTTTTTTTGAATATATATTTTATTCTAAAAAATTAAAAAAATCGGAGATATTTGTCTTTAAAATGTACCAAAATCTCGTCTTATAAATGCCAATTTTCTTCTTCTTCTTAATTGACGCGATAACCGCTTACACGATTTTGGCCAGTCGTTTCTTTCTCGTGCTAACCGGCGCCAGTTGAACACACCAAGTGAAGCCTCGTCTTTCTCCACCTGATCTTTCCAACGCAGAGGAGGGCTTCCTCTTCCTTTGCTACCACCAGCTGATACCGCATGGAATACTTTCAGAGTCGGAGCGTTTGTTTCCATGCCGACGACATGACTCAACCAACGAAGCCACCTTATCTTTATTCGCTGCGCTATGTCTATGCCGTCGTAAAGCTCATAAACTTCATCGTTTCATCGCCTGCAACACTCGCCATTGCTAATGTGCAAAGGCCCAAAAATCTTTCGCAGAGTCTCTCTCTCAAACACTCCAACGGATGCTTCATCGGATTTGTCATCGTCCAAGCTTCTGTGCCATACGTTTTAGATCACTAAATATTAATGCCGCAGTCCAAAAATTCTATACACCATATCTGATATGTATGTGCATGTGCCCAGTTTCTAGAAAGGTTATGAGAGTCCCATTATGAAGCTGGCAGGGATAACTGAGCATAGCCTAAGCTATCAGTAAATAAAAATAAAAAAATTCGTGGGGTGTTTTTCAAACCTTGGAACAAAATTTGATTTGGGAAAAATTTTTAACAAAAACGATAATTTTTTTTTAACAAAAAAATTTTTTTTTACCAACACGTCTTTTTTTAGACATATATTTTATCCTAAAAAATTAAATAATGTACATACATAATTTTGTAGAAAAATGTAAAAAAATCGAAGATATTTCACTTTAAAAAATTATGTATCAAAATTTTTAACGTTAAATAAATCTCAAAATTTAAAAAAAAATGTTTTTCAATAATTTTTCAGTTTACTTATTAATCTCAAATCTGCAAATAATTGTTCTTTTTTTTTAAGAATTGATAGCAATGCACAAAATTCTTGGACCACTAGTTATGAAATTGGATGCATTTTTCTTTTATGATCTCAATCGATTAAACCTTCGTTTTTCTCAAGTGCCAATTTTAGCTTCGGCAATATAAAAATAAGAAAATTTAGACAGTCATTTTCAGTTGTATCGCAATTTTTTTTTTAATTTTTGTAATTTATTTTATCTATTTGATTAATTTTATTCACAGATTTCATTTTAATTTATTTGCATTTTGCCAATTTTTAAAAATATTATATTTATTCATTATATACAAGTAGTGTGTGTCCATAGGTATAAGTATACAATATGTATGCAAAGCTTCTTCAATATCACCACACTCTTACCTCAAATACATACATCACCACACTCTTACCTCAAATACATATTTACATACACATCTCAGTTGATTTTCGATACCATTGCCTCGCTTCATCCATTTGTCAGCACTTTTTTTTGGTACTCATTTTATATTTTCGTTAAATTCATTAAATTTTTGTACTTAATTTATTTTGAGTGATGTGTAAATTTCGTCATTTTTCATTTCTTTTGTGCCATATTGAAGTGAAAACTATTTTTGGGAATATCAATTTTTCAAATGAGAAATTTTACTTTCAGAAAACCCAATTTTGCATAGAGAAATTCAAGGTTTCTTGTATGGCGCCTGTGTGTATTCTTGATAAAACAACTTAAGTTTACTAAGCGCTTTGTTTCTGTAAGGCACTGAAGTGCTTGTTTTTCTCGAAATATTCAATCAATTAGTCATTCGTAGCCGTAGCTTAAGTAACCATTTTAATAAAAGTTGAATAAAATACTGAATTTTTCTATGATTGATCAAAATTTATTGACCTTAAAGCAAAACCTGTTAATGCCACATAAGTCGTTTTGCCGAAAGACCATGTCATGTGCATATACGAGTATGTACACCATAGTATGTACATTCTGTCAAAAAAATATTGGAAATTGTGTCGGGAAAGCTTTTGCAGAGGAAGAGAGAGTGGAAGATTTGCCCCGGTCTAATCGTCCATCAACGGATGTATAGTAAACGTCGACAAAGTCAAGGAAATGGTGCTGGTGACCTTAATATGTCTCACGAATCAATTCGCAACATTTTACACCATCAATTGGGCATGAAACTCGTGGCTCCTCGACTCGTTCCAAGAGAGTTGAATTTCTTTCAGGTGGCTGAAGGCATGCATCATAGCAGGGGTTAGACGTGGATGTAAGAGTTTGACATACAAACCATCAGGCAGCTGTATGGCGCAATCCACATGAGCCGAAACCCCAAAACACAAGTCAAAATCGGTCAAAAATGAAATTGATGCTACTCGTTTTCTTTGATTATCTTGGTGTTGTGCACTCGAAATTCGTTCCAAGAGGTTCTACGGTAAATAAAGAATATTATGTGGAAGTTATGCGACGTTTGAGAGAGAATGTGCGTAGGAAACGGCCCAAGAAAACTCATGAATCCTGCACCATGACAACGCACCGTCTCCAAGGCTCATATTTTGAACACTTTTTTGACCAAAAACTCGACAAATATCATCGAACAACCACCGTATTCACCGGATTTAGTCCCCTGTGACTTTTTCATTTTAGCAAAACTTAAATTGCCACTCCGCGGACGCCGCTTTGAGTCGATAGTGGCCATTATGGTGAATTCGCTGAAGGAATTGAAGAATATCTTTTCAAATGCCTTTAAAAGGTGCTTTGATGACTGGACTAATCGTTCGCATACTTGTATGTGTATTGTTTCGAATGGAGCCTATTTTGAAGGTGACAAAATAAATTTTTAACATTAAACAACTATTTTACATTTTATTGAATAATTCCCGGTACTTTTTTGACAGAATGCACATATATAGCTGTGCAGATAAGTTAAAAATAAAAATTCAATTTTTCACTCTTAAAAAGATTTTTAATTAAGTCTTAAGCTACTTATAAACGGCAAATAGAAAGTTTTTAAAATTTCAACTCTTTTTGTGGCGTTTTGCATCGCATTCGTCAAGATTTTCTGCGCAATCGATAAATCAAAGCGGCCTGGCAAAAGAGTTCCTCAAAATCTCAATTTTGTGGCGCGCTGGTTGAGAAGTAGCGTCGTCTTGCTGGAACAACATATCCCCCAACTCATACAGCTTCGGTATTAAGAACTCGTCCAACTTGTAGCGATTGAGTTCGTTTGCCAGTGATGGTTATCGCGTTTTCACTGTTTTCTCCCAAAAAAATGTTATCCAATCAAATGTTCTATGTAAAGAACGCAACATTCAGCCACTTTTTGGCGATGATGTGGTGGTGTCCGGTTGCCCAAAATCGGTTATTTAGTATGTTTAGATGTTCAGAGGATATGCGCCTCATCGCTCCTCACAAATTTCTCAAAAAATCAGGTACTTTTCTTAGTCAGTTGCAAACATTTTTGAAGATATGTCACACGGAGTTTGACGATTTTATAGTGTCAGCTTTTAAGCCGTCTGGATTTTGTACGGAAACATCTCCAAATTGTTCGTAAAAATTCTTTGCAGGTACTCCTAACAAATGGTTATTTGTCGATTTTGATGGCGTCTCCTCATAGCTGGGATGTTCCTCACAGGCCGTCCAGCTGATTGCTGATCTCTTGTGGACTCAGCTTTTTGTAGTCGCGTCACTCAGCTGTAAGCGTCACACATTTTGGATATTTATTGTGAAATTCACGTTAAGCTCAAACCCTTGACGAATTATGCGACAAAAATATTGAAACAATTTTCCGAGTTCTGGTGCCGTGTAATTGCCAGTTTAGAAGTATGAAAAACAAGTCATGAAATTTGCATCAGAAATTTTACATTTTACTCAGAATTTTAAATTTTTTACTAATAATTATTAAAATTTTTACTCAAAATTTTTAAATGTTTTTCTGGTAGACAATTTTATAGTTCATTTCGTTCAGTGTTCAAAATTAAAAAAAAAAATCATGATATTTTCATCAGAAATTTTACATTTTACTCAGAATTTTAAAATTTTTAACTAACAATTTTTAAAATTTTTACTCACAATTTTTAAATTTTTTTCTGGTATACAGTTTTATATTTACTTCATTTCGTTCAGTGTTCAAAATTTCCAAAAAAAAATGAAATTTTCATCAGAATTTTTTTTTACATTTTACTCACAATTTTTAAATTTTTTCTGGTATACAATTTTATACAGCTCATTTCGTTCAAGTGTAACAAAATTCAAGTTTGGCATTGCTGAATATTTTCGTTGATTTAAAAAAAAAATTTCTACTAACAGTCTTTGCATTTTCTTCGCTTCAAAAAGATCTGCAAAAGAAAAAGAAACAAATATTAGAAAAAAAATTGAAAATTTGAGCAAAAAATTTCAAACTTTGTTGAAAATTTGAGCAAAAAATTCCAAACTTTGTTGATTTTTTCTTAAGTTTGAAACTTTGAAATAAGTTGTTTTTGTTGTAATGTGCTGTAGAGAGAAAAATGGCTTGAAAAACATTGCGCATATTATCAAAAAAACTCAACGTGCTAAAACTTTTTTCGCTCACTGTATACGTGTGTACGTACAATTGTACGTATCCTGATGAATTCAGTAAATATATAAAATTAAAACTTTTCGCTCTTGCTGTATTTAACAATTTTTCAGCTTTAGTCATAAAATTTTCGAAATTTCTCTTAGCTTCCGGTGTCCATTAAATAGAAAATAGAATTATTGTCATGCAAATTTCATATACCCATGCGATTGCTATTTTTAGCTAGTGAAAATCCATAATATGTATGTACATGAGCTCGTACTACCACATGCAGTGCCAAATGCAACCATTTCCGTTTCCCAAAAACATCAAAACGCAATACAAATATTTCACTTTCAAAAATGCCATTACAAACATTGTCGTATGCAAATAAACTTTCAACTTCTAACTAAGAGCGCAAATACACTGCGTTGTATGATTGTGTGTGTGTGTGTATGTGGAGAAATCACCTTTGTAGCCTTTTGGAGAATTTATGACGTACATTTAATCGCCGTCACCCACATACTACTTTGTTGTTTTGTTTTTGGACACCAAACTACTAACTATTTTTACCCTTGGTAATTGCACTGTGAATGATGCATACACACACACACATACACGCAATTTCACAAAGTAATTGTTATTTTGATTTCAAATGAAAATGAAAGGTTGCGAATATTCAAGCTCTAATTTCGATTTTAATTGTGGTACGCACACAATCAACTTAGCGTCGTGGGGAAGTGGCGAAAAGCTCGGTTTTTATTTTTGACCATCGCACAAACCATACACTTCTTCATACGTCATGCCGTTTCGTGTCGACCCATGATATTTTCCTATTCAGGTTTGGCTATTTTTGTTTACATTTATGGCTTTGATGTTGACTCTTTCTGCAGTTGCTTGATTTTGTTTTTTATCAAGTGTTGGTTTGGAGGGGATTTTGATTGAGTTTCGGCGGCATTGCCACCCTCAAAATGTATGTAAGAATGTACTGCATGCGTATAAATAGTGGCGTCAGTCAGAGTCATCGAGTGCGTCATACATTTGACATTTTGGCATTTAAAAATAGTTTGTTGTATGAGTGACCGGTTTACGTGTGAAAATTTTGCATGTGTATTCGACAGAGGAAATGGAAAATTGTGTATTTATAAACATATGTAAGTGTGACTGGTATGAATTGAATGCAGAAATGTAACATAAAGCGTTGAATTAAAAAAAGTTATTAATAAAAATAGTAGGTGAAGTAAAAATATTATATATGACCATATCCGACGAAATGCCTTTAGTGAGCCACATCCCACGCTGCATGTATAAATTGCTTACTCGCTTTTTGCCATTAATTTCTGAGAATATGAAAATGATCGATTGTGTAAACGCAGGGTTTAGATACCTAGAAATGATATCCAAATTTTCACGGACAGCCAGACGGCTATAAAATTATTCACGAAGCAGTCGACTACTACCTCCAAGGTAGCCGTGAAATGACGCATACCTCTTAACAACATGACAGCGATATTTTGCCCAAATGCAGTATGGGTTGCTGGGAGACGAACTAGCAAGACTCGGCACCAAACTGCCTAGTGGCTACATAGAAAAAGATTTAGGAATACCCTTACAGACATGTAAGCGGCGTATTTTTTGAGAATCGCAGGACAATTGTGGCCCATTCGCAATGCTGAGCGCACGGATGCTGTGCTGTACCAAGTTAGCATAGTATTAGCGCACTGATTTCCATTGTAACGGGACATTGCTTAATAGGCACACACGTCCAGCGAATAGGCGCGCAGGCACATGGCTTCTGCCGAAGCTGTCTAGAAGAGGAAAAGAAGGATATAGTTTCGACCACCTTCTGCGCCACTGTTCTGCTGTAAGATTAAATATTTTAGGTATAAAATTATTTAACGGGATCGAAGATCTTACTGGAATTCAGGAATTTTCTAAAGTTTTTGATCAGCTCAGCGAACAAAGACTTTGATTACAGAACCGTTCGAAGCATTCGAAAGAGAAGGCTTGACGCGATACAGCTGACGGTCATCCGTGTTTGCTTCATTCTCAGTTTTGAAAAACCGCTTAGAAGCTAGAGTGAACTAGCTCTGTCTGGTGTAACGTACCCCAGGTGATATAATGTTGTTGTAAAACCATGAAGTATGAAGCTCAGCAATGCTATGTTTAGGTAAAATAAAAATTTCCAAAATCAAAATTTGGAAACTTTGACCTACTGCAATAAAAAAACTAAGGGAATAGTAAAATTTCTAAAGCCAAAATTTGGAAACTTTGATCCACTGTCAAAAAACAACAAAAAAAAAAAACGAAGCAAAAAATCCGTAATTTTTTTGGTGGAAATAATTGTCCGAAAGTGTTGACAATTTAAAAGTTTGTGAAAAAGTTTCAAGAAACTGGTTCTGTTGAGGATAGAGAAAGACCAGAAAAGACTGGCAGACCAAAAACTGGACGTTCTGTTGAGAATATTGCTGCTGTAGCGCAAAGTTTTGCTGAACAACCTTCAACGACGTTCTCTACACTTAGGTATTCATGAATCGACTGGTGGGCGGATTGTAGACGTGCTCATGGTGAACATTTAAATGATGTAATGTTTCCCAAATAATTGTTAAGGGCCATAATTTGAATAAAAATGGTGAAACCTGAAACTTTTGAATGACCCTTTACAAAAACTGTATGCTTTTTGTGCAACAACAGGTCGCTTATCTGCTCCAAAAATACCATTGGATACTGTTTTTACTTCATCCGCTTACGCGATTTTGGGCGTTCGGGAGCTACTAAGAGTATATGTACTTGGGCGCAGCGCGGAAGTTGTGAGCTGCTTGGACCATATGCGGAAGAATCATCCAGGCCACTCCCAAGTGAATGGCAATCAGGGACATTACCCACTTGCGTGGACTTTTACATATAGAACCATCCTATTTTAATTATTTTAGGAAATTTTAGACTTTCTAAAAAAGACTTTCAAAAAAAAACTCACGTTTAAAAAGCAGAAACTCGCACTTGCACTGTAATATTCATAATTTAATACAAAAACTTTTCGTTTATATGCCTTGAATGTTTTTGCTAACACCCAATAAAAGGTGTCAATGCCAACCCGCCGTAGCCGAACAGGATGGTGCGTGACTACCATTCGGAATTCAGAGTGCGTAGGTTCGAATCTCAGTGAAACACCACAATGAAGAAACAAGGTTAAAAAACAGCTAAATTAAATTTTATTGCACTTTAATATTTATAATTTAGTACAAAAACTTTTCCTTTATATGCGTCGGGTTTTTTCGCTAAAGTGCGTGCTGCACTGCATTAATATAAATATTAGACTCTATGCAATCTAGTGAACTTTACCATCAACCATTTTTTATGGCAAATTAATTTTGCGTCATTGCTGTTGACAGCGTCACACTTACACACGCACACACATCGACTTTGATATCACCCATTGCCACGAGCTTGTCAGTCTTAGTCAAACAATTCTGACTGAAAGAAAAATTGCTTTCAAAGCTGTTATGTGTTTTGCACTCATATAGGAAGTTTATAAAAACAAAAAAAAACACACAAAAAAAAGAAAACAAGAAAAAAATGAATAAAAAGCGTTATAAAAATAAGAATATTTTGATAATAGTGTAGATGTATTGAAATCGAAACCTGTGAAACTAAAGGCAAAAGTGACCTCATTCTCGTGACCTTAGAATGGCAATATTTACGAGCTGCTTCGATGTTGTCGCCTTGCATGCAACTACATATACACTCTTGTACTTCTATACGAGTTAATATGTTCATAGTATGTGTGTATGTATGTATGTGCATATATTTGCGAGGCAGCAGGAAGGAAGCACAGCAGTCAAAAAGTTGAAGCGACGGAAGAAAATGATTGCTTGCTGTTGGCTGCATGAAGCGTTAGCCATAACAGTGAGTATGTCGCTGCCCTACCACCGCCCCTTTTTCAACTTGCCCACTGGCGGCGTGGCACTGTTTGTGTTTTTGCGGCCGGCCGTTGATTGCTGCGATAGTGTTGTTTTGTTTGTGGTGCAATAATTGACGACTCGTATGGTAATTCGTTTCTCTTTTTATTATTTTCTATTTTTTTATTTTTTACTTTTGTTTTCCGTTTTTGCTTTTCTTCTTCTGCTGCTCAATGTATGCACTTGTATTCGTTGAAATGTAGCCACCGGCATTGAACGACCTTATTTCCATACACTTTTTACCGCCGAGTATACGTATACCACTTCCGGCCTACAGCGCCCATATAAGCTAAATACCGGCGTCAAGCATTTTTGAGTATGAAGTTCAATTTCCCTTTTATTTTCTGTTGTCTTTTTTGAGGCCAAAGTTTCGGGTGAGATTTTACTACGATTTTATTACTTATAATAAATGTTTTTCTTTTTTATATTTCTTTCTTCATCAGGCTATTTCTTGCACTTTTGTTTTCGTTGCTGACTTTGAGTGAAACACGAAACGGAGTGTAGACATGCGATTTTATGCGTCGCAATTCGCTAAACGTCAAAATACCCGCTAGCATAACGGTCTAATGGCAATATTAGAGGAACTCATTTTAAGCACGCAATATTTTTGTTAGGCCCTTGGGCAAAACAATGGCTTTTTGGTGGGAAAGCCGCTTTGTATTCCTGTGCAAGTGATCAAACGGAATTTGATAGACTATTTGTGGGTATTGTTTATGCTTTATGTATGTGTACACATACACATATATATATATATATTAAATGAGGAATTTAAATAAAGATACGGCGAGGACGAATTTTATGATCACACAGTGAATGTCACTGGAAATCGTACATCGATTTTTTTTGTAGTGTTCTGGATGTCCCCATACTGAGGTTGGACCACTGCAGCGCGAGAAAATATAATATAATAAGGAATTATTTTGTTTGGCAGCGGAATGAAATAAAAACAAAACTGATTCAATTGTCATGAGCTGTGTAATCTTTTTTTTTGTTGTTTTTTTTTCCTTCTTTCAAAGTAAAATAGAAAATTACGGTAGCTTTACAGCGTTTCTTCGACGGTGCCATTTTCCGGTACGGTACGCATTTTTGCCAAAAAAGCAAAAGAGAACATTTCCCACGTGAATCCGCTGAGTACTAATTTTCTAAATCCTTCAAGTAAAATGTTTTAAATAAATGTTTACTGTCCCCTAACCGCTTCAGCTAATTTATTCCCTTGCGCAACAATTTTGAAGCAACCGATGATAAATCGAGTCTCATTTGTATTTTCCGAAACTACACCCCATCTGCCGCCGCAACCAAATGGATGACTAACATTCGGTTTTTTCTAATACCGATCGCCCCTCGACAGGCAATGGCAAACCTCTGAGTTTGTTTTTACCATGAAAAACTCGCAAAAACGATTAACCATTCGGAAGCGTCACAAAACTCGATGCCCCTTCAGAACAAGGGAGAACAACGTCAAGGCTCACACTAAAAAAGGAGAGGAGAAAGGAGGAGAAGCTTAGTCTAATACTCAATAAAAGGTGTCAATGCCAACCCGCCGTAGCCGAATTAGTTGGTGCGTGACTACTATTGGGAATTCGGAGTACGTAGGTTCGAATCTCCGTGAAGCACCAAAATAAAGAAAAAAGTTGTTTTCTAATAGCGGTTGCCCCTCGGCAGGCAATGGAAAACCTCCAAGTGTATTTCTGTCACGAAGAAGCTCCTCATAAAAAAATATCTACCGTTCGGAGTTGGTTTAAAACTGTAGGTCCCTCCTCGGCCGAAGATCCGAAATGGGTGCCAAATATATACAAATTTATTAGACAAAATTTTTGCAAAAAATGTTAACGATTATATAGCCACTCGAATTGTTAACTCAGGCATTTCAACAGTCTCTAATTATATTATATATATATAATTGGCGCGTACACCCTTTTTGGGTGTTTGGCCAAGCTCCTCCTCCTATTTGTGGTGTGCGCGTCTTGATGTTGTTCCACAACTGGAGGGACCTACAGTTTTAAGCCGACTCCGAACGGCAGATATTTTTTATGAGGAGCTTCTTCGTGACAGAAATACACTCGGAGGTTTGCCATTGCCTGCCGAGGGGCGACCGCTATTAGAAAAATGTTTTTCTTAATTTTGGTGTTTCACCGAGACTCGAACCGACGTTCTCTCTGTGAATTCCGAAAGGTAGCCGCGCACCGACCCATTCGGCTACGGCGGCCGAATGATAGCTAACTCTCATTAGATAGCTACATAAATATGTAGTGATCGGTGTTAGTACCACGATAAAATTCTAATATCCAGGTCGGTTGAAAAAGTTAAAAAATTATAAAAATCTCAGTTTTAAATTAAATTAATTTTTTTTTTCAATATAACTTTCCTCGACTTCCCTACATTTTTCCAATAATTCTCCAACAATTTTATGTTACATAAATTTAGGTAACACAAAAAGGGGTGTGAAGTGAAGGAGAAATGAAGTACTCTAAAACAACGAAAATTTCCACTACTTCTAACATTAAGTTAGTTAATTTCTAATATATCTTAACCCTTCCCCTTGCAGGCGTCCGTTCATTTATCAAATTCATATTATACTGATAGAGTGTTAGCGATTGCCTTATGTCGTTCGTGCATACATATACATATACATATATGGATAATGACAACATAAGTTTGGGCTGCCTTGATGAAAGAGAAAGGTCTGAAAATGATTTATGATACTTTACGGGCTAGTTAGAAAGACGATGAAATGTAGAGCTGTATGTGCTTAACGCAACATCTCCCTAGAGCAGTGAATAAAATTCTAGCGGCTCTGTTGACTAGGTCATGTCTGGCGACACGCTACTGCCTGGAAAGTATTAGATGCGATACAAGCTGCTGGTGGCGGAGAAAGTGGAAAGGTGATTTCACTCTGAAAATATCATCTACAGTTTCACTTAATGTTTCTTGTTGACATTGGCTAGCACAAGAAAGAATAAAAGTATGGCATGATTTGGTTCAGCTGGTTCAAAATCGCTTAGGCTTCGGTTGCAGCACCTTTTATACATACATATCTAGCATTTACAAGTCAGTCCTTTTTTGCTTTTTTCTAGTTGCCACTCATTCTTTTGATAATTTGACTATTTGCCATATTTGGAGTGTTTTGAAAATAGTTTTGCCTTATTTGGAATTTAACCCTGTCAACAGCAAAAATTTACTCAAGTACAAAAAATACGATCTGCTCAATATATATTATACTAAACAATAAAAACGTATTTATATTTCACCAACTTCAACACGTGCCAAATGATATTCAAGACAGTGTATGAAGGACGACAACAAAATTCGCATAGGAGACACTAAAAAGGACAACTCAGAAGGGTAATATAAGTTTTAATACTCGAATGGCCGAAACACGACAGCTGAGATGTCCTCTATACACGCGCCAACTGTTGAAGTAGTGCACAGCTTATGCGGTGGGGAATAAAAGTAGCAAACACATTCAAGTATCCTAGAGGTATAATAATAATCATTTATGCATTTTACTATGTCGAAAGCAATACCGTATCATGCCATTGTTGTTGTACTTATCGGCTCAAGTGTGTATACATAGGGACGATTTCTAGGTAGTTTATTAGTCGATTGATTGGTTGGTTGGTTATTGGCGCAACTATTCTTAGTAGGCATTTAACTAATATGGTTATACAAAGTTACGAAGTATTTACGCACTCTACCTATACCATAGCCCCCACTTGCTTACGACCCATGGACAACGAGGTAGACAAATTTGCAAGCCATTATTGAAATGTGACAACAACTCATATGAAGCATATGCAAAGGAGCACACAGCACAAGCATAGCCAAAGGGCTGTGCGAATACAGTTCGAATAGAGTGGGATATTGATTTTCTTCAACTACCGTAGAGAGAGTCATGACAACGCAACGGCATCTTTTCACCCCTTACAACAAACCTGTCTGCTTAGTCTGACCTAATACATTTCTGATGTCAAGTCAACGCTATGCGCACCAAGCATGTACAAGAGAAGAAGCAGAAGAGGAATGTATTGGGAGTAAGAGCAGCAATAATTATTGACAAAGCTACAACAAACTGCGAACTAATGCTTTGACAAAATGAGGTTAACGGGAGGATTGAGTACAACATACTGTGACTGTTGTAGAATAGACGCGTAGTAGAAAGCTCGATTGGTAACACAATCGTACAGACAGGGCCGCAGATTTGAGTCCGAATGGTATTGAGTTTTTTGGTTTATAGTGTGGCTAGCTGATATTTGAAAGGAATTTGGGAAATTTTAGAAAAATTTTGTTTATTAGCTGTAGTATTAAAGCGCCTTGCTTCAGATAGTGCTAAATTTTGAATATGTTAACACTTTTGTGGTCGGTGAAGCTAGTTTAGTATTATAACATTTTAAAATCAAAGTAAGGAGGGCAAAAAATTGGAGGGGACGGCAAAAAATTATTTTGCTGTTTAATAAAAAAGTTCATATTGGTTACGGTTCACATTTCGAAAGCATCAATTGTCTATAGTATTTCATGACTGAAAATGGAACTATAGACGTTGAGCGCTGCAAGTCAATATCAGTTATCTTAAATGCTAAATGGTTCCAGCAAGAAGGTACAAAATACAGCACATGAGTCACTCACTTTATTGTCATTCACTTCCTTATCATTTTAAGAAATTAGCCGCTCTATTGGTTGTCCAGATGTGTGATTTGATTTGCCTAATGAGTATTTTTCCGTTGCTACGTCGCTGTTACTGGTGTCTGCCGATAAACCGGCTATGGTTGACGATTTTGATGCCTATAATCGGAACGACTTTGAGAAGCAAAGGCCGGTTTTGCTGGTGCAAAATTGTGTTCATTGGCCATAGGCAAGAAATTTTTAGAGAATCTAAATATTTAGTGAAACTCACAATTTAGTGAATAATAAAGACATCATAGGGCTGGTTTAGTGCTTTTTGTGTTTTCTTTCTAAAAATCACCCATTGTATTTGTTAAACAGTTACTTTTTTCCAGCCACAATACAATAAAATCAAACTTTTGCCAAAATAACAAGGTTCCAGCAATAAATTCTCATAGAGGGGGAAAAACAAAAATTAACCGTTGTCGGCGTTACGTCTGTATATAATATACAATATAAATATATAGTATCGATATTTTCAGTCCACACTAACGAAAATAATTCTCAGAAGTTCTAATTAGAAATTGAAATACTCCAACATGTACTTCTAACCTATTAACATTTTTTCGGTATGAACCACTCATTCTACATAGACCTACATACGCAAGTTATAGCAATTCGAGCGTAGAGTAGTGAATTACTTGCACTTATCGAAGCAACTCTGTACATTTGTGTGCCTATACTCATACAAACATACTTGAAGCAAGATTGGTAACGCTCACTACTTGAGGACTTAACCTAAAAAAACTAAAAGCCTCCCTTTGAAATTTCCAACACAATTCCCCAATCAACTACTATCGCACCATCTGCACTACCATTTCCCCTTATTATTTTGTGTACGCCACATTTTTGATATACTTGCAGCTGTTCAGTTGCCAGTTCAACGCCAACTACCACCGCTCCTTATACGATACATATGCATATATACATATATTGTGTAATGACCCACTTATAAAGTATTTTCCTACCTTCTCTTTACAAAATGACTATTTGTAAAATTTTTAATGACTTAAAAATTGCTTCTAAAGTTACATAAGCTAAGTGACGCAGGTACCTCTGATTTGCTTGTTTGCCATTACACGTGCCAATCCACCCATAACATCACACTGCAGAGTGTACCAACTCAGCACACCTTCTCTACTATGATATTAATTTGTGTAAATATTATGCCATTATATATGGCAGGTAATTTATCAGTATTTAATTAAATGAAATTGTTTCACTTAAAATTTTCACTTGCATTATTTATGTACTATGAATATGTACGAGTGTGTTTATACCTAATTATCGTTCAAAAATCATTCGCTGACTTTAATTAATTACGAATATTAAAGTAAGAAAAAATGTCAACAACAAATGTATTGTAATTTTATTAAGCTTGTTTTGCATTTTAATTCAATTAGTGTACTTCGGTGCGAGTATTCGTAATGACATCCCGTCACTTTTGTGTTCACTCACTCCGTATGGTGGATTCAGTTACTTGCAAAGACACATACATATATACTCGCATATAAGTTATATACCTGTAAACATTGTGGTAACTGCTTCACTCCTTCGTTAATTACAAAATATTACAATGATAAATGCTTCTCTGAATATTTATATTTGTGTTTGTTTTTTGTACAGCCAGTGAGAGAATGGGTGAGCGGTAGTGAATTGAATTGAGCGAAATGTGAGCCTAATCTTGAGAATATTCAAAATGAGCATAATTGTGGGAAGCATTTATTGTTTGGATATTGTAATTGAGAAATGTATTGTGAAGAACGAAATACGCAATAAACTTGACTTTAAAACTTGACTGTTAAAAGTAAATGGGAGGCTATTTGGTGAAAGCTAGCCGATTTCCTGTACTCAAATGCTACCAACTTTCAATAGAGCAATGAAAAAAGAAAGCCACGTTTTTTAATGGAAAACCTTATTATGGAAAAACTATTCTCACACTTTCTTGCAGTATTTCTAAATAATATCATTTTGACAACATTTCTTGCAATGTTTTGTTCATTATAATATAATAAGGGGAAACATTTCCACATTTTTAGCGATTTTCCAAATAGCTGTGTCTTAGTAAAAATAGACGCACTGAAGTTTGAAAAAAGAAGGAATGTGAAGCTTTAAGTCAGTAGTTTTAACTCTTTGCGCTCGACGAGGTGTGGAGCAGCAACTCGAGACGATTTTGCGCATATATTACGAGTGTCTTATAGGTAGCATGCAATGAATTTATATACAGTTTAGCATACGAAAACTTTATATTTTAAACCGATATATGGAAGACATATTTTGGTCTTGATCAAGTTGGATATTTACATTTTACCGTAAACTATTCAAGAGAGTTCAAAAATAGAGCTACAAATACAATAGAAGGAAATTGGACTGCAATATAGAGAGCTATCCCATACAGAAACAGAAAACTAAAACTTATAAAATAGACTAGAAATAGCTTATATCTTTTTATATTTATGTTAAAAAAAGAGAATTCTTCAACTGGATTACTAATAGAATTAATGAAGTTTTTAACTTGAATGTTGTTATTTTGTGATGAATTTATATATAGTGAGCTTCTATGAACTGGATATAAAGAAATCTAGTCTAAACAAACACTGTCGTCTCTCACTCGCCGTTCGAGTTGCTGCATGAAATATCGTGGCGAGAATTTTATAGCTCAAACCACGAAGTTTCGGCTTTAGCCATCCAACCATTCTTTTGCTTCATGAGATCGAGTTTTTGAAAAAAACAAGGATCACATCATTATTCGCTCTTAAACGCTAATATTCGGTATTGAAATGACAACAAGAATGTTTTTCTTAACTTTTCTCGTATTTTTATTGCAAATAGTGCTCAAAATTTTTAAAATAAAAAAAAATTAATGTAAGAAAAAATTTGTATATTTCATTTTGTTATGCTTGTTTTTGTTTGATTTTTAAAATTCACTACTCTGTTGATTGACTCCAGTAACAAATGCTTGTATAATTTTAAGTGCATGCAGTATTAATATTTGAATAATTGTTATTTACAGTAATGGCAGAATATTTCTTTTCTGTGCATCTCTGACTGGTTACTTTGGAACTAGTTGTGCACTAGTTACTTTCAAACTAGACTTCTTTCTTCAAATACACGTAACAGCACATGCACGGTCGCCTCTCGGCAGACAATGGCAAACCTCCGACTGTATTTCTGCCATGAAAAAGCTCCTCATAAAAATATCTGCCGCTCGGAATCGGCTTGAAACTGTAGGTCCCTCCATTTGTGGAACAACATCAAGACGCACGCCACAAATAGGAGGAATAGCTCGGCCAAACTCCCAAAAAGGGTGTACGCGCCAATTATATATATGTACATATGCTTATATTGTATATGTAAAGCCCATTGAATTCGAAGCTCTGAAAGGAGAGACGTGACAGAGAGAAAGAGATAGGGCGGAGTAGAAGCAGAGACAGGGCTAGCTAGTCCTGTGAGAATTTTCCAGATTCTTTGGCAAATCTGAAAATATCCTCGAATTTGAGAGAACGAATTTTACTAATTCTCATGACATCGGAACCGAAAATGTCGTAGCCGTGCTCTAGCAAAGGCGTAACACTCACAGACAAAATGTTCAGTGCTATCCGGCTGCTCTAAGCAAGACAGGCAAATCGGGCCCGCAATGATTCCAATGGTGGTCATATACTGACTCCATGGCTTTTGTGCTGTAATAATAATGAATGTTTTTTCTACCATATTTTAGAAGAAAGTTCGACTGTTTTCTGTTCGTGCTTGTCACAAAGCACTTTGCAGCTCTGCAGCTTTTTAGGCTGGGCCATCGTTGTTTATGTAAATTGCATACATAATTGCTGATCCAATTCATGATTCCTGCAGAACTGATTGCAATTATTGGCTCCTGTGCCATAGTGCTATTACGAGGTGGCGCAAAACGAATCACCCTATCGGAAGAATATTTTTGCAAATGGCATCGTACGTCATAGACAGCTGCAGTATACAAACATACAATCAATGGAGCGAGTAAAGGTCCAAAAAGATTTCCATTATTTTTCTTTATTTAGTCAAAAAGTTATTCAGCAACAAAATTGAATGGTTAATTTTGCGCCACCTTGTATTTGAACGGCGCACCAGTGCAATTCAAGAGATTTGCTTCATGCGTTCGGTCATCCTGATATCTAAATATATCTCTACATATGCATGTACATACATATACATATGTACATACATATGTTCCATTTTATTTAACTTTATGATGTCTAGTTGTTGAATATTAAATTCAAAATTATTCTATATTTGCACTTACTCGCATCTCGCACTGTGTTCTTAACCCACTATCGCAATGCGTACTTTGTCAGCACTGACCTACACACCTACACACCAGTGCGAATATACATCGATGTGTGTTTACATTTCGCATGCAGGCGTCCAACTCATTTGGCAAGTGTAAATGACTTTGCTGGCATATCTATGGGATCTAAATCTAAGTGTATGTGTGGGTGTATGTATACACGAGCAAATGTGTGGCACGTATGGTGGAGTGTGCCATACACAGCCGGTCATAGTCCGCAATATATGTGTATTCACATACGTCCGTCCTTCCAATCCCCCCACCTTCTCACCGTTTTTCAGCCGCAATAACAACTCACCAGATTTTAGCGCAAAAACTAAACAAATAAACTTGTGTATTATTCATATTCTCTTATTTTACTTACATATTTTTTTGGTTTGTTTGTGTTGCTGTAACACAACAAGCATATGAAATATGCATACTTGCGAGTACATACACAAAAGTCATGTAAACAATAATGTAATTTTCTTGTAGTAAACTTTTGCAAAACCCTGTTGACTGAATGATGCTGGTTGACTTGCAAGTAAATTTTTTTTTTCTTGATGCCTGTTTTCACATTCTCTCATTCCATTAAATACACTCGCCACATTCTTGTTCAGGAGCTACATGTATACTTATATGTATGGATGTGCATTGTGTCTTATTTACGAGTGCGAACAATGCATTTTATTTTTATTTTTTCTGCCATAGGCGTACTTGTCTGGAATGTGATGCTTCAATATTTCGCATATTTCAGATGGCGCATCAGTTTTATTTTTATTGTTTTTCTTAATTTTTTTTTGGCAAATTTTTTTTAATTTTTTGTTATTTGAAATTTTGAATAAAAATGTTGTTTTTTATGTTTGTTTTATCTTTTTGCTCTCATTTCTTACTTTTCCATTACAATATTTTCTTATTAATATTCATGCGCTCTATCTTTTGTTGTTGCTTTTTTTTAAATATTTTTTATCTTTTTTCTCTCATTTCTTACATTTTCCATTTAAGTGTATTTATGTAATTTTTTTTTTATATTTTTTTATTAAAAATTTTGAATAAAAATTTTCTTTTTTATTGTTGTTTTATCTTCTTTCTCTCATTTCTTACTTTTTCCATTACAATTTTTTGTTATTGATATTCATGCGCTCTTTTTGTTAATATTCATGCGCTCTATTTTTTGTTGTTGTTTTTTTTCAATATTTTTTATCTTTTTTCTCTCATTTCTTACATTTTTCATTTAGGTTTTTTGTTAATATTTTTTCATTTAAAATTTTTGAATAAAAATTTTCGTTTTTGTTTTATCGCTTTTCTCTCATTTCTTACTTTTTTCATTACAATTTTTTGTTATTAATATTCATGCGCTCTGTTTTTTGTTACTTGTTTATATCTTCTTCTCTCATTTCTTACATTTTCCATTTACATTTTTTGTTATTAGTATTCATGCGCTATATTTGTTGTTGTTGTTGTTTCATTTTTTTTATCCTTTTTCTCTCGTTTCTTACTTTTTCCATTTAATTTTTTTTGTTATTAATATTCATGCGCTCTGTTTTGTTTTTGTTTTTGTTTTTGTTTTCTTAAATTTCCTTTTATCTCAAAGTTGAATTGTTTTTTGTTTTTGCGCTCATAATTTCAATTTAATTTTCTACATTACTTTCGGTTTTTCTTCCTCTTTCACTGTTTTCTGCGAGATTTTGTTCCCTTCTTATCGTTGCCATTGTTTTTTCTGTTCTTATTATGAGAGTCTCTACTTATTTCTATGCTTCCATATAAAAAATTTATTTTGTTTTAATATATATTCCATTATTTTTTTGCAATTTCGCTCCATTCTTCAAATTCCGTCGTGCATAACAAGGCCTATGTATGTAGGTATGTGTAGTGTATGCCCACATACATATGTATGAAGGTATCTGCATTCGTATGTATGTACATATGTATTTCGCATTCTACGCATGACGTCAACTCCAAGCTACGTACATACATATACATGCATATGTAGATAAATTAACGCCTCGCAGCAGATATCTGCGTGAAAAAGATGTAGCAAAAAATATAACAAGCGAACTCCACATAGACACATGCGAGCCCATACACATAAGTGGAATTTTTCTTATAGCATAGTCACACAATTTATGAAGTGGGTTGAATGTGGGTCGTATGCTTCTAATCTTAAGTGTGCGCCTATGTTCGTTTGTGGGTGGGATTTGATATTTGCGCACAAAATATGCCACACAACGTTCTTCAAGTTGAAGTTCAAAGTGTCGGTCGAAAAGTGTTGAAAAGCGCCGCTCTAAAAAATGAAGTGTTGCCTGTCATTTACACTTTTTTCTCCAATTCAATACTTCCTGCAATTGTTGATGTTTGTTTCTAATAATAGACAAAAAAAGTTTAATATTTGATGTCATTCAAAGTATTTTTGTTCGTATGATTTTAGCGATTTCGAATGGAGGTAGCAATGGTGCAAAGTATTTGAAGTGCTTTGTGTTGGGTAAGACGAACTACTCCATGAAGTTTTTAAAGTACTTGTGGTCGCATACGATAGCCAGTATTGGAACAATTTTTCAACCCTCATCCAAACTACTTTCTTTCCCTAATAGCGTGCAAAGCGAGCTAACTGAAATAGCGTTCCCCCGACAGTCGCTTCTGCATTACCGGAATGACCCGAATTTAAATCAGGTCAAGGACTGTCACTTCAGCAGCCAGCACTAAAAACTGATAGTGAATGCTTTATGCTATTACAACGACAAACAATCTTAATACTATGATACACCTGTGCCGCTAAGCTTTATTGTCTTACTAGCGTGCCTGTGTGTGTGCAGCCCTTCATTTTAAAACTGACAAAACTACTGTGAACTACAACTGTGAAATTTACTAATAAGTTACGCAACACCGTTAACCAAAAAAACTGTCAAAAATCAACACGATTTTTGAGCCTCTTGAAACTTGAAAAAACTGTTAAAAATCAACACGATTTTTTAGCCACTTGAAACTTGCATTTTATTATGCCAAAATTCAATAGGCCACAAAACTGCATACCCGAAATCTAAAAATTCTGATTAAAAAGTGTGAAATTTCGATGAAAATTTTTTGAGTTTTTTTAATTTTCCCAAAGTTTTTAACTTGGATTTATATTGTTTTTGTAAGAGAATGAGCTATATTTTCATTAAAAAATTATTACAATTAAATACGAAACAAGTAAATTAAACTTATTAGTCGATATCGCGCCGATTCTATTTTTTCCTTGAAAATATACCCTTGATTGGGAGAAGAGTGCGGGTAAATGATATGAAAATTTTGTATTTACGACTTTTACTTTTCCCTCCTAAGCTAAACGTGTTTTTTCTATCAACTATCATTGACTTTTTTCCACCTATTTCCATATAGGCTGAAAGACTCTATTCCGCAGCGGATGAGTTCCGCTCAAGATCAAAATTCAATCATGAAATTTTATCTCTCCATAAAAGTCAGGTACCCTTTTCAGCGAAAAATGCCAAGCTCTCATTTGAGCTTAACTAAAAGAAATTTTTTTCAAAATATAAATTCCGATATTGACAAAAAAAAATTTTAAAAGTTATTAACCAGCAAAATTGTTCAATTAAATTGTTTAGCTTCTAAACAGCCCAAAAAGCTCCTTAGAAAAACGTTTGTATCTCCATGAAAAGTCAGGTACCTATCATTTAAAAAAAATTCAAAGCTTTCATTTGAGCATAATTTTAAAAAAATTATAATCACAAATTCCGATATTTTTAATCAGCAAGTACCAAAAAACACTTAAGAAAAAAAATTTTCTCTCGATAATAGATCAGATATCATTTTGAAAGAAAAATTCTAAGCTTTCATTTGAACTTAATGAAAAAAAAAACTTGTTTAACTTAAAAAAAATTTTAAAAAATTGTTGACCAACAAAATTGTTCGATTCGTTTTTTTTTTTTAGTTTTAATCAGTAAGTACCAAACAACTCTTTAGAAAAACTTGTGTCTCTCCATCAAAAGTCAGGTATAAAAAAAAATTCCAATCTTTCATTTGAAAGAAATTAAAAAATTGTTTTAACAATACAATTTTTCGATTTTTTAATTTTTTTAATTTAAGTTGTAATCAGTAAATACCAAAAAACTCTTTAGAAAACATTTATTTTGTTAACTCTGAGGCCGCCAATTATTTGACTTGCAAGACAAAAACGAGCTTAAAAGCATTTCAAGTTCAAACCCCTATATCTCGGCTAGCACAATTCCACAATTCATGCTACTGTATAATAAATAATCTTCACCAAATTTCATCAAAACCGAAGCAATGAAGTTTTTAGATGGGCCTACTTGACATGTTAACCCCCATGGCAATCGCAAGTTGATCCCAAATTTCGACTGGCATACGCGTTTCTGTATCTGTTCAAATTATTACTATGAGCCCCCATACCCCGTGCACCATTCTAATTTGTATTCAAATAGGGCCATTCAAAAAATATCGTAATTTGTCATGCAGTGCTCTTGCATCTATTTACTTCCTGTAAACCATAGAAAGTACAATACATATTGACGCCACATTGCTATTTCGTAATATCAGCCAATTTAGAAAGCCAAAAGCCACAGTATTTTACGGCCCCACATTAATTCTCACCATCGTATTCATCACAACACCAAACCCCACTGCGCGCGCATACATTCGCTTGCTTAACCGTCAATCCCATCACTAAGTAACCTTACCACTTTCCTGAAATTATGTCAAATCCCCAGCTGACAATATGCAATCGTCTTAGCCACCAATGACGGCGTTGGCAACACAAGACGCGGCTAGCACAAAAGCAGAAAAATGATTAAAAAAAAACAGAAAAAAAATATTGAAAAAAATAACAAATTGAAAAACGTGTTACATATTTTCTTCAGCGGTTGTCTGTTATTGGTGTTACACATTCAGCGTTCGCACAACATTTCATTATTTCGATTTGTTTTTTCTGTTGTTGCGTTCGACTGTTTTTTTTCTACTTTACTCGCATGTTACATATTCATATTTCTCATTTTACAATTTTTCTTTTTGCTTACACTGTTGCACTATTGTTCCGCCGCGCAGAGATTAAATAATTTCAAAAGCCTTTGATGTGTGTGTGGCGTTGCAGCAACAGCAGCAGCAGCAGCTAGAGCAATCTACCTTTCTCCACCGCTTTGCAACAAACTGGCGGATGGCGGCCCACTTGCTTGTCTGCTTCGCTGATTCGCGTTGCATGCATCAAACTGCTGCCGCCTGCCTGCCACACATACTGCCATTCGAAGTGAATTGTTTATTAGTTACACTTGGGCGTATACATACATACATGCAAATGTATATTAACGCCGTTGGGGGGGTTAATCGTTCGACTGCCACAGTCTCAACCTCACTTGGTATTCATATGGTGAAACCATACGCGACGACCATGAATTTGTTTAAACCTGTTATACAAATTTTTTACGAAAATTGATTGAACTATATATTTTTTTTTTTTTTTTTGTAATTTCATAAACGCTGTACACATGTTTTTTCTCTTACCTACATAGATTTGAACATTTTGAAGTGGTTGAAATTAAATTGGAGGTTAATTAAATACAGTGCAAAGGGTGCTCAAATCGCTTCTGACGCATTTTAACTGCGTTAAAATTTGTAAAAACATTTGTATCAATATTTGATGGTGCTATTTTTCAAGCTTGGTGCATAAAAATTTAAAATATCTACATTCATGGAGAATTGGAAATGTAAATAAAAAGTATGACATGGCGTATGAGTGATATATATAAATTTGGGTTTGTTCGAAATTGGTTTTGTTCGAATGCTAAGCCACCAAGAGCAGACAAATGCTATATAGAGTATACCACCGGAACTAAGCTAAGTAAGCAGCTAAGTGCATAAGTAGGACCTGTGATAAAAGCATAGATTTCAATATTATTTTAGTTTAGCTAGAAGATGAAGCAAGTCGGAAGAAGAGTGGCGTTTTTTAAAATTCATAGTTACGTATTACTTTTTAATTTTTTTGTTTTATGTTTGTGCAATGATGTATTGCTTAATATAGTAAGTAACTGGGCTAGCGAGGGTAGGATTTGGTGCACTAGACAGGTTTTCTAGTTTACTGGAGCAGCTGTCCTTGGTTGGGAAAAACTCGAGTCATTCTGGTAGGTAGAATGGGCCATGCGAATGCTGACGAAGAGTGCATGAACTGGTGCAAAAACAAAAAGAACACTGTGACACATATCCGTTCATATTTTTTTTATTGAGTTTTAATCATATTCATAATATTTTTAATGCTTCTTATATCCTTTGTCCAGAGGGTATTGTCTTGCGCATTTTTTTCATATAATGCGTGCAGAAAATTAGAAAAAAAATCTGCGCCAATTTTCGGTTACTGAAAAATTTTCTAAAAATTCTGACTAAAAAATTGAAAATTTTAAAATTCCTAAAATAATATATGTGCAAAAAATTACAAAAAAAAAATTTACAGAAATTTTTGGCCCCTTAAAATTTTTTTTTTAAATTCTGACTAAAAAAATTTTAAATATTTTCTTTGTTTAATTTTTACTTCTGCACAAAATATAAAATTTTGAAGAAAATTCCACTTTTAAAGTGTCTAAGGCCAAATTGAACAGAGCGTCTAGAGCGAAGAAAATCGTTGAACGAGTTATTGTTAGTATTTAATACTAAACATAAGTGCATATTTAAATAATACTAAAAATATTTTTTCTCTCTCTTTCAGGTAATATTTTGAATTGGAGCTGAGTGGTGTAAGGGGTTTGTATAATTGTGAAATTATGTGACTATAATCACACACAGTCAATAAATTTGTTATGAACTGATTTATTCAGAGTCCATTAAACGCGTCGCAAATTTTTCATTTGAAATCTCATAAATTATTTATAACCAGCTGTACCCGGCACGCGTTGCCACGCCAACAACTAAAATAAATTTAAGAAAAATAACTTTAAAGAAAAATCAGTACACAAATATTCAATTCATTCTAAACCATTTTATTGATTTTGTTTATTTCGAAAAAATTGTGACATTACAAAGTTTAGTTTCAATTCGATGTTTATGGAAGTGCTGTGGGATACACAATATTTCTTGTTTTTCCATCTGGTGCGTAGACGAATAAATCAGAAGGTTTGCCGACACGTGAGCAAGCCACATAGAGCTGTCCATGTGAGAAGCATGGATTCTCCAAATTTAATCCACACACATGCAACGATTGTCCTTGTGCTTTGTTAATAGTTATTGCGAAAGCGAGTCGCACCGGGAACTGTAAACGTTTGAATTCGAATGGCATATCTGTCGGGATCATTGGGATACGTGGCAACAGTACTTCTTCACCTTTGAATTTTCCAGTCAAAATTGTTGCCTCGATAACATTGTTCATCATTTTCTTGACTGAGAGTCTGGTTCCGTTGCAAAGTCGTGGTGGGTTTATGTTTCGAACAAGAATGACGGGTACGCCAATTTTCAATGTAAGAACGTGCAGCGGCATGCCTAGCAAATCAAGCGAATTCAAGAATTCAGTTGGGTAGTTGACAACCTCGTAGCGAGTTACATCTATGCACATGTCATATTCGTTTCCTTTGTGTAAAAATATATGGTCATACTAATTTTTATGACAATCGGTTGAACGGGGCAGAAGTTGCTACTATGCAGCGCCACCTAGTGGCGAGTGGCATCAATGAGCATATTCTACAAACCTTCTCCGTGGAAAAATACATACAAGTACCAATTTTTATAATAAGCGGTCCAGTAGTTTTTGAGTTCATCGATGACATACAGACAAACATTCATTTTTATATATAAAGATGGCAATTGTTGAAGTTTTATTATTATCAAGACTACTTCTATGAGTCTAGGAAAAATTATTTTCTACTTTTTTAATATCAAAACTTATGGGGACAAATTCTATGAGTCTAGGAACAAGTGTTTTCTACTTTTTAGTGCATTTATATACCTATTCGTGGCATAATAAAATATTTTTATTTATATTTCATATTTTTTATTTGATTTTGATTTCTCTAATTTTTTTTAAATATAATAAAGAATAGCTTCTTTCAAAATTCTCAGCCTGTGTAAGAGAAGCATTTGGCGGCAAATATTTTTTTTAAATTTTCTTTTAAAATTTTGAAAATTCAACTGTGTGCCAACAGTATATATAAAACTCACGTGACGCTGTCAGATGAAGTCATAACACATAAATCACTCCAAAATTCTAAAAAAAAAAACAAATTCTTTAGGAGATACATTTAGAAACGGTGCTTTGACGAAAGAAAAGCCGAAATTGATTATTTATTTATTTATATGAAATATAATTATAAGTAAATACATTAGAGGAGTAAGGTCACTAGCAATTGAGACTAGGGGAAATTAATTAAAATTTGAAATTAATTAAAATTGTGCAAATTGCAATAAATAAAGGATATATAAAAAAACCTATAAAAAAATCTATCCTTCAAGCTCCAGTAGAACTTATCTTAAAATTTGAACATTTTATTATTTATTTTTGAAGAAATCATGTCAACTAGCATCAAGAAGAATTTCGAGAAAATCAAAATCAAAAACCTCAAACTTCCCAAGGCCTTATTTCACAAATTTTATTCTAATTTACTTTTATTTTGGAGCAATGTTCCAGTCAAAATACAAATGATTAATTTCCTGAAAATTGCAAACCTTTATTGGTAGATTTTGCGACATAAAGGCTTTATCATCAAAAAGTTTGTCCAAGTAACCCAAGTCGTAGACAGTTTTAGACAGCCAAAGATCATTTTTCTATAGCTGCCTTTTTCATTTTAGCCGGAAATTTGCAATTGTAATTTCAATAACTATAATAATAATACTCCAGACATATTGTATTTTTTAATAAAAGAGTTTAAATTAATAAAAAAATTTTTAAATGAATAAAAAAAGTTTAAATTTTTTGTTAGTTTTTTTAATTTTTAAACTTTTTTAATCCATTAAAATTTTTTTTTATTAAAGAAAGAAATTTGAGAAATTTTTATTGTAGAAAAATTTTTTTAGTGAATCTGAATGGTTTATTTACCCAAATTTTTTCTCCATATGAAAGCCGCTTTGCACCAAAAAAACGATTTTAGAGGGGTTGAAAAATTAAAAAACAAAAATTAATTCCAGCGAACTATGCAAATATTTATAAAAAGTGAACCGCTCAGATTCACGAGGTTGTAACTTCGAATAATTAAAACAAAAAGTTTATGCAAATCGGTCAAATAGTTTTTGATAAATAATGATCACCGCGACGGTAATTTTCAAAAAACACGACTTCGAGATAATCGCGTCTAAAGTTTTGCGTGCACTTCATTTATGGATCATTTGCGCGCTTCCACGGTCTGTAACTTTCGTTCTAGTGCTCCGATCTTTATGATTTTTTGAATTTATATTTTTAAGATGATGTACTTTTAGAATATGTCATAAAAAATTTTCGATTTTTTAGTCCAACACAAAGGGTATAACCCCTTAAATTACAGGCCCAATATCTATACATTCGAAACGTGTAGAAAAAATGTAGTAGACTGCGTCAATTGAACACATTAGCGACTCCACAAGTGTTAAAATTGCATATTCGTATTAATTTTTAATTCAATGCAATTCGCTGCGATATTTCAATGAAAGCACCATTTAAACATTTTTTCATAGCATACTTGTACATTAGGATGGAGCAACAAAAAAATTGTTTTTCTTAATGCTGCTACTTTAATTTGTTTTATGGCCGAAAAAAGCGGCACCTATTTTTTATTTATTTATTTATACTATTTTTTTATTTAATTTATTTATTTAATATTTATCTGTGCTGGCAATGCATTGAAATTTGCCGTTAAAGTTCCATAGGGAAAATGCCTTTTCCCGTAAATTCGGTTATATCCCCTTCACATGAAATGTAAAAGAAATATATTTTTTTTAAAGTGAGCCAGAAATGTGTGCCGCTAACGCATTGAAATTTTTCATTAAAGTACCATCCGTACTTTTGGTTATATAAACACCTCTTTTAATTCCTCTTCACGTCAAATGTCACGGAAAAATTATACCCTATTCGATTTAAAAAGGTCTCGGTAGTATAGCGTAAGTGCACTAGCCTGACATCCCAGAGATTGTGGGTTCGAAGCATGGTCCTCGCACTTTTCCAAATTGACCTACTGTCCCTGTTTCTAAAAACAAAAATATTCCGCCAATTCCATTCCTCAACCCCAAAACCTTATCCTTTCCATCCTTACTCCCACACAATAGTCTGCACATTATTTGCATTGTGGCTACTAAAACAAGCAAAAAAAAACAAAGAAAAGCACACAGTTACACATTGCATCAGTGGCGCCAGCAAGAGGAAGCGGGCAACCGCGGTAATAGCGCAGACACACCAAATTTAGCGAAATCCTCAACCATCTGTGCGATCCTTTTTCCAGAAAAATGTGAAACACAGATAGCGCTTCGAGCAGTAAGAAGACGTTTTCCGACAGGTGGGCATTCCCAGCACTTAGGGGTAGTGGCAGCCCACGCTTTGTGGTAGTGACAAGCTAATCAGCTACCCTGTCAAAAATCAAAAACAGATTAAAGAATCCAACGTAAGACTGAGTCTTATCGAGGTCCTATGCTCCCAACAGGAGTGAACAAGAAAAAAATATTATAAAAAATTATAATTTAACCTATGTTTTAATGGGACCCGAGAAATAAATTTTTAAATTGTTTTGGAATTTCCGATGTTTTTATATATGAAAATAGTCGAATTTTTTTTTTTTTTTTTAATAAATTATTTTGTATCATTTTTTGAATATTTGTAAAGAGAAAAAAGAATACGAGTTCATAGAAAAAATTTAGGGGGCAGCGTCAAGAAACACCATCTATTCCACTGAGCGCTGGAGTTTGACGAAGCAGGTTTCTGTTTACCTCGATATTCGACGACGAAAATGGAAATGGACTTCGGAAGCTTCATGAAGATATTGCAAAACAGCCTTAGATTGGTGCCCACAAGGCGCGGGAGACCAACCAACACGTGGAGACGATTAGTTGAAATAGAAGTGCTTCAAGCAGGCCGTTCATGACACAATAAAATTTCTTGCATTGACCCTAACGTGCCTCCTAGGAACCACGGGAAAATATATATACATATATATCAAAACAGAATTTTGTTTTTGTTTTGTGCCATCCTAGTATACATACATACATATGTGTTTATGTATAAAAAATTCTATTCAAATATTCACATATTGTTTCGTTCCACGTTTTTTACTAAGTGGCCATTCAATCCCAAAAGGCTGCTTGGGTTAGCTAGTCAACTAATCAACTGACCTTCTGGCACCGCTAACTTAATTATATAGACAGACATACGTTTATAGCTACGAACATATACCTACACACATATATGCCTGTATTTATAGAGTAGATACTCGTGTGGTGAATTTAATTGTACAGCCTATGATGATAGTTACAATAACAGTAGCGTAAAAATAATCACTATAAAAATACCATATCAAAAAAGCAAGAAGCAACTAGCAAGAAAAAACAACAACCAAAGCCAACTAGTAAATTTTATAAATAATTATAACTTGTGTATATTTGCACAAGTACACACACATACAGGTTGACACTAATTACAATAGCAATAATATTCGTAATAAAAACAAAACACACTGGCGCCGGCAAAATATTTAAGCGCCGGAACACAACTGAGAGTGGAATAGAATATATTATTTTGTAGAGAAAGGCCTGTAAATGCATACGAACACACACTCGTCTAAGGTTGGCTGTGAGAAGGTGGGTGTAAAACTGCAGCAATGAAATGAGTGGGTAATGAATGAATGCAAGCAACAAATAAGTAGCCAGCCGGCAACGAGGCGCAGTTGCAAAAAACAATCATAAAAAACACATACATACGTATACAAAGAGATGCAGATATTATACAGTCAGGCGTGCAGACCGAGAGAGTGATGGAAAAAGAGAAACAAACAGTCAATTTGCCAATGGTGTGACATATGAGCGTGCTGTGACATTCATAATTCAGACGCTGAAAGAAAAGCTTTGAAAGTAGAAAATGAATATGGCTTTAGCTTAGCGGCAGTTAGCAGAAGGTGTATAAGTAGCATGCAATAGAAATGCAAATTCTGTGTGTGTGTGTGTGTAGGTCGTACATATATGCATACATATAGAATAGAATATGCGCCTGCATGTGGCCGATGTCATTGCGATACTCCGGCGAATAGTGGCTGGTGTTTGTAATAGGTATGAAAGATGGCGATGGTGGTGGTGGTTGTGGTGTATGGGGCTGGTTGGGTTTTAAAGCGCAGAATGTAAATGAGTTTTGCATATGTCTATAAAGTGCTTAGTTCTATTCATTATAGCATTTTATGTTATGGTTTTTTGCAATTGACCTCAATGACGATGAGGTTCGTGGTGACAATTTTACATGTATTTATGCATATGCAAATCAACATGGAGATATTCATATATGTATGTAGAAGTGGTATGTGTAGGGGTATGCATACTTGAATAGCATATGGAAATGCATTTTTATCCTAACCATACTGAATGGGACAACTTTTCTTCCGCCGCATTGGTAGTGGTGACTTTAGCTTGTTATTGGCTGTTAGTCATTGTAAGAAATTCCGCTTAAGTGAGTAGAAAAACAATTAAATAAAATTTATCTAGCCATAAAAGAATAATAAGGAACTGTTTGTGTGTTCGGTGTTCCCTAACCACTATAAAATTCGTACTCCTACGATTTCTGGTAAAAAAGTTGAAGGTTAGGTTAGGTAGTACTAGCTAATCTTTTGGAGTCGTATTATTATTTTATGTGATTCTTACGTCTGCACGTCTCCGCGAGTTTCAACAAGTCGTTCAACCTTTTGTCAGCAATACCCTATGATCAGGAAGTACCGGGAATGTTTAAATAAAACAAAATAGAGTTAAATTTCAGGCAAATTTATTTTATCTCCTTCAAAATATGACCCGTCTAAAGCACCACACATGTGCCAACGTTTAACCCAGTCCTCCATGCAGCCCTGGTAGGCCGACGAAGGGATGGCCTTCAGCTCTTTCGTCGTATTCTTTTTGATCTCCTCTATCTCCTTCCACGAAGTGGTAACTTCAACTTAGTAAACCAAAAGAAGTCGCACAGGGCCATATTAGGTGAATACGGTGCTTGCACGATGGTATTTACTTGGTGTTTGGTTAAATAATCCAACAAAATTTTGGCTCGGTGCGATAGCGCGTTATCATCATGCAAAATCCAAGAATTGTTTGCCCACATTTCCGACGGGTCAGGCAGACACTAATGATCCGATGTCGAGTCCTACAAAGAGCAGCGCAGTGGAAAAGTAGGTGTTCAAAAGTACCCTAGCACTCGCTTTAAACTAATGTCATTTTAGCTGTGCGATATGGTGATTGACAGTGTCCCGTCAGTACTTCAACCAATATTTTGCAGTCTTTTCTAGAGAGAGATAAATGAAAAGTTTGTAGCATAATTTTGGCAGTTTTGTATGAGGTTGAGTGTTTCCACATCGACTGCGTTTTCAGAGCAAGTTCCTCAGTTAGTCCCATTTTAAGAAAGGAGAGTGATGGATAGATTTCTGAGGCGCTGAATATCAGCAAGCAAATACCTGCCTGCCTTAGCGAGCTCATTAACGTTTTTTGTTTTTTTTTTGTTTTTTTTTTTGTTTTTTGTGGTGGGTTAGATAGGGTTGTAAATGTCTTCGCACTTACAGCGACCGTCGTCTACTGCGTTCGAGTGTTGTGGCTACTAAAAAACCCCTCCTTTTCTTCTGGGCCTACTTTCTGCATTACTTCGGGAGGACACAAAACAGCATCCATAAAGGAGCAATTCTACTCACCCATGTCTGAGTCCACTCTATTTGTAGCCAGCTTTCATGCTACAGGCTCGTCTTTTTTCGTCTCTATCTGTGCGGCTTCGATTTGTGGCACAGTTTTAAGATCTATCTCTTTTCCCTAGTACTTTCTCGATGTATCTCTTTACCGCATTCCAGCTGCCCTCGCATTTTGCTGATTATGTTGCTCTGCGCAATGTCACCAATTTGCTTCCTCAGAGCATCTCTTTCCGCGAGCCATCTGCCACAACTAAACAGCTTGTGTTCAGCGTCATCGCTCGGCGTTTCGCAGTATATGCACTTGGGATCGCTTACCTTGCCCATGCGTTATAGGTATCTCCGGAAGTATCCGTGGCCCGAGACGAATTGAGTTAAGAAGTAATTCAGTTCCCCGAAGCTCCTTTGGACCTATTGATGGAATAAGTTTCGCCGTTCATCTGCCACTCGGTTCAGTGTTCCATCAGCTTTGCCATCGCTGCATGGTTTGCCATCTCTGTTCCGCGACACTAGTGATGTTGTATTTTTTCTTGAAGTCCCATGCACCTATTCGTTCAGAGGGCCATGAGGTCACAAAGACTGCAGCGCCAGCGACAGGCAACTCTGAGTGCCAGTGCTTTTCGCTTGACTTTGTAGTTTAGCACAATCCCCATGCTTCGCTACCGTATCCAATAAATAGTGACCTTTCCATTTCCGCAGAGTTCATCCATTTCGGATCTGCATTGTTGAACACATTCCGAGTTAGTCCACGGAGCCATAATTGCTTAAATAGCCGTTCGATTATCACTGAAAATGTTTGTCCGAGTATGACGAGTAGTTAATTCCAGAGCCAATCCAGCTGCTTTTGTTGCGGCATAGATTTCAGCTTAAAATATGCTACAGTAATTAGGGAGTCTGAAAGACTTTTGGAGATCAAATTGCGGACAATTCTATTCCTTCCACCATTTTGGTCCTTCCTATAAAGAAATTGTACACAGTATGTTCAATAAATAACATAACTTCTCAAATGTAGAATAAAACACGTATCGTACTGTGTTTGAAAGTTATTTTTTATTCAAAATAGTCTCCATTCAACTCGATACAACGTTCAGAAAGATCAACCAATTTCTGCATGGACTTTTTTATGTCATCTAAGGGAATATTCTTTAACACCTATGTCACGGCTGCTTGAATGGCTGACTTTTTGACAAATTTAACTTGTGGAATTACGTAGGCTGACCTTCTGTTTGAATTCAGAATGTTGCCTGTTGACCAGAAAGCCTCTGTAAGAATTGTCCTGACATCTTCAGTCTTAGAGCAGATCTTTTGGCTGAGTTTCCTTCTATCAGTTTGATTGGATGCCATTTGAGAGTTTTTTCTATTGCCGCTGCTAGAGTTGTGCTCACATTGCTATAATCCTTTGTACGCTTTCCTATTCTTAATGTAAGTCATTTCACCCTACTAGTGAACCATAGAGCATTATTAGTCTAATGACCGCCACGTATATCCAATCGCTCTCTCTTCCACCTTTAATCTCCATGACAGAGTTTGCTATCCACAACAATAACCAGGTATTTAGTCGATGCTTTTGGTGTAAACTTAACTCATCCTAGCCTTGGAGGTGATCAGTTTGGAATCTTGTATTTCCTTGTAAAAAGTTCTAAGTCTGTCTTATCTGCATTTACTGCCAGTCCGACCTATCCCGTTCACTTGTAGATCTCTCTAAGCGTCCTTGTGAGTATTTCACTCATCGTTTGTGGACACCTACCGGAGATGATAATGGCCAAGTCACTAGCGCATGCCGTCAGTTTCGGTCCGCTATTCCCAAGTTTGTTGAGAATCTGAAAAAGGTGAAAGTTTTGATGAAAAATTGTCTATAAAGTTTGGGTTATATAGTTTTTGTTGTAGTATGAGCTATATTTATATATAAAAAATAGTGGTGTGTGTATAATTATGCAACGGAATGTATATGAGAAGAAAACCTTGGGGTCCGAAGTAATAGAGGTTAGGGCTGGTATCCTGCAGAGATTTTGAATTCAAGCATGGCTGTTTCCCTCAGTCGTGGGGACCAAATTCAGCTGTCTTGTAGTTGCGTTGGCTTGATCGTTTGAAATTTGCAATCATAAATTAAATTGTGTGCATATCTTTCAACGTTCGGATTTTGTTTTTCACTATATTTTATTTTCATATTATAAAATGCTTTTGTTCTGCAATACGGCTAACAAATTCTTTTGTCTCATATTTTGCTTTTTTGACCTCGAAATTATTTTGCCAGTGCACATTTGGGAGTCAATATTTCTTGCTGTTGTTTTTTTTTTTGTCATATTTTGTTTTGTGAGCATTTTCGTGCTGCATACCATAAAATTTAAGGTTTTTGTTTGCCATCGATGCGTATTAATATCGTCGTTGCATATTTTCTTCAGAAGTCAACAATTTATTAATCGTTTATTCTGTAATTAATAAATTTTTGGTTCAAAAATTTCTGCTGTCTTGTCCGATTTTGTGGGCAACATCTCTCTTTTCTCTTTTTGCATTTGCAATACTATTTACCCATCTACAAGTACGTGTGACCTTTCTTCTTAGGCACAACGCGTTCAATCACATTTTTATGCATTCGCTAGACAAATTCGCTTTTGAATAGGTCAAATAATCTGAATTGCTGCTATTTATTATTTATGCCTCATCGTCATTAGACAGTTGGACAAGTCGTTGGCCGACCTTACTATCGATATTTTTGTTGTGTTTGTCGGATACACATACACTCCTCATTACAGTTATTTGTACACACGATGGTGTTCCATGCGCTATCTTAGTTTATATGAGGTGCGTTTCATAATCATAAGACACCTTCGGTATACAATTTTTGAACTACCATAAACTCGCTCTTACTTTCCGGAGTAGCTTTTATTTGGCGTCATTTTAACAGTTATAGACTTAAGACTTCCATCAATTGTTTCTGGTGCGAAAGCTCACTATATTTTGTAGAACCGTTATCTTTTTCCAAGAAGCTGCACTTTCGCTAGTCTTTTCGGCGTTTCATAATGATAAGACACTAATCGAAAATGAGCTTCTGAAGAGATGGCGAGGTGTTCAATATTATCACAAGAGGAGCGCGGAAAAATTTTGGCTTACAAGGATTCAGGTCAATCAAATTAATTGCAAAAACACAAGCAGAAATCGTTGTGTTATCCGGAATTTTTTACGGAGTCCTGAGAATTGCAAAATATTGCCCGTTGAAAGAAAATTATCACTATCAAGTCGAGAACAGCGTGCAATCACATGAAAAGCTTCTAACTCGACTAAGTCGTGCGCCAACTTGGCCGCTGTTGTTCAAAATAAGGTTTCAAAAACAACAGTTTATCGCAAATTGCAGAGGCGCAATCATTTAAGTCTCCTTCCTTTTATTCAGGATAATCGGGGAAGTGCCCGTCGTTTTCAGCAAGAAATTGTAAAACACTAACGAGCTTAAAGCGGCAATTAAGGTAGAGTGGGCTTCTCTAAATGTACTAACTTACTTGACTTACTTAAAAAGTTAGCAGAATCGATGAAAAAGGTTATTTTGTGTCGTTAAAGCAAATGGTGCTTCCATAGAATACATAAATATTTTAGACGACAGAAAAAAATTCGAAAAAAATATACTTTTGTTAAACGAAAGTGATCGTTAAACAGTGTTTTATGATTTTGAAACGCCTGGAAATACGTTTTTGCTAAGCAATTTCTTTATGTATTAAACAAGTTCTTAATTCTGTAATGAAACAGATAACTTTTGTTACCTTAATCGAGGTGTAAAATTTTTATTTTCCTCTGAAATCTATAAATTAAAATACTTGGAAAAATTAGGGGTGCCTTTTGATTATGAAACGCACCTTACATACACACATACACCCACGAGCATAATAATATGAACAGGAGATTTAAGCAGTTTTGACTACTTTTCTTATATTTTTAAATTTTTTATTGTATCAAAATCAAGGTTTCAAACTTGGTTTCAAACTCTTACAAGAATTATAAAAAATCGGAAAATTTTCATCAAAACTTCAAATTTTTTAATCAGCATAAAAAACTAAATTTATGTACGCAATTTTATAGCACTTTAGTATAATAAAGTGCAAGTTTGAAGTTACTCAAAAATCGCGTTTATTTTTGATAATTTTTTCCCTGACGGTAGTGCGTATTTTCTCTACATAACGAATGCACGTCATTTTTTCATCATTTATATTTTTATATAATGCATAGTTTGTAAAAAATTAATAAAACTGAAACAGCAAAATAAGCATAGTCAAAACTGATCAGAACAAGGTGTTTCTATTATTTTGTTCATGGGCGTATATATCTTTTTTTTTTGTATTTTCAAAAGCTCCTTCCCCTTGCCCAACATTGAGTTCAATTCACTTTTACCGCGGTCGTGCACATTTTAAAATCCAAAACTTTTCGATTGGTCTGCTATGCTAATTTCCACACTGTACTTCTTTAATTTTTTGCTTCGCTTACTTTTCGTTTTTGCGTATTTTGAAATGGATGCCCCAAAAAGGCAAATAGAAATAAAAAAGTAGCCTTCTTCTTGCTTGTGCGTCATAGCCGCTGTCAAACTCTGTTGGCCTTCTTAATTTGTTAATTTTACAAACTAAAAAATAAAGACAAAAAAATATAAAAATTAACAATAAAATATAATACAAACAAAAAAAAAACGCGAATGCCGCAATACATTAGCAGCACTGCCCGGCACATGCCTTTGAAATTATGAATATTGAAGTGCGAACTCGTTTCTTGCTCGACTTTGTGCTTTGGCATCATGGAATTTCTGTTCGGGCCGAATTCTTTGAAATTATTTTACAATGAAATGCATTCATAATTACTTACATAAATATTTATTTATTATTATTGTTATCATTGTCATTACACGCGCTTTTCAAAGGTATTTTGCATATTCCAGAAAAGTGTACTTCCATTTAAATTCCCCTCAAAGCTGAGTTAATTGTAATTTTTGTTCGCTTTATTTAATCGTCTTATGGGTCTTGTTTTAAGATGGAATTAATTATATTATTTTGTCGTTTTTATTTCATGATAAAGAATTATTGATAATTAAATTTTTGGACCAGTATCAGCAATGAACAAAAACGACACTCTCTCGAAGTCCATCCACTAAGCGCTGAAAAATCGACTATGACCTCGCGTTGAAAGGGATTGCGCCAAGTTAAATTTTCTCTGAAAGAATTTCTTCCATATAAAAGACGTAAAAAAACATGGGTTTTAAATGGAAAAAAATGCTCAACACTTCAGCGAAAAAAAATTCTTACTAGTCGTCGGGCATTTGAGCCACTTGAAAGTTGCACTTCGTTATACTAATATTGACTGGGCTATAAAATTGCATACCCAGAATTTGCCCAAATGTTCTGCATAAAAATTTGGAAATTTAGATTTTTTTGAAATTTTTTAAATTTGGTTTTTTTTTTTGCTCTCTGGAACCCTTAGTTATATAGTTTTTTTTTTTTTGAAGAATGCAAGAAAAATATTAAAAACAAAAAAAATAATTAAGTTATGATTTGGTTACTCGTCGTGTTACTATTATTTTGAACACAGCAAGAGACGCAAATTTAATCATCCAATTTAGCTTTTGAAATCTTTTTTACGAAGTAAAAACAAACAAAAAAGATTTTGAGGGATGGTTCGATTGCATTCTTAACCCTTTTGCATGCGGGTTGTACTGAAAATACCTTGCGTCGGCAGGACTTTTACTGTTTGTTGTAATGAAAAGGAATGTTACAGGATTACCAAAACTATTTATTTTCCGTTTGATAATGCCACTTTTGACAGTATGTGTAGCTCTGCTAGTAGGCATGGCGTAGACCGGGTGCTAGTAAATTGGATTCATTCGATGCTGGCCCAAAGAATCTCGGTTCGAGCAGAGAAAGATCTGCTGGTGTCATCCGGGGTTAATAGAGTTTGCCCTCAAGGTGGTGTGCTGTCTCCATTGCTCTGGTGCATGGTAATCGATCCTCTACTCACCACCTTGAACGACTCGAGAGTCTACGCACAAGCATATGCAGACGATGTTGCCTGTTTGGTAACAGGCCCTTCGCTTATGAACATCTGCAGGAAAGTGCAGAAAACTCTGGATCTGATTGACACTTGGTGCTGTGCGAAGGGGCTATCGGCAAATCTCGCCAAGACTGGTATTGTATTCTTCACCAGAAGGAAGAAGCTTAATGGACTTGTTCTGCCTAAGCTAAAAGGAATCACAATCAAGCTATCCAAAGAAATCAAATATCTTTGAGTAATCCTTGATAGTAAACTTCTTTGGAAGTCACACGTTCAAACAAAGACATCCAAAGCGCTGACAGCTTTCTGGCAGTTCAAAGGTGTCTTTGGGAAAACGTAGGATATATCTTCTAACAAGGTGCTATGCATCTACACGGCTATGATAAGACCTATTATCTCCTATGCATCAGTGGTCTGGGTGAGTAGACTCTCTTCCGTGGGAGTCAGGAGGACCTTATCGAGACTACAGCGCACTGTGGCCATCTGTTGCACCGAAGCATTTCCGACTACTTCAGGCCCGGCATTAGATACCCTGATTGGTTTACCACCACTTGATGCTTTCATCCAAGGAGAGGCGTTGAAGGCTATCTACAGGCTGAAACACAATGGGAAATGGGAACTTCGATCCAACGATTATCTCCATGCCCCTTGACTCCATGCCATCAAGAGTCGTACTTGAAAAGAGATACAGTGTAGTGCTGCCAGAGGCTCAGTTGTGGTCAAACTCTGAAAATGAGCCCGGCAAACGCTGTTTTCGCATTTTCACGGATGGCTCCAGGACCGAGCATGGCTCCGGCTCTGGGGTCTACGTGGAATCCAGCAGGACAAAACTGCACTTTGCTCTTGGAATGCATGCACCTGTGTTTGAAGCGGAGGTGTATGCAGTTCAAGAAGCGATGAACTTTGTTGTGGAAAACCGATGGAGAGGCAGATCTATATGTGTTTGCGGCGACAGCCAAGCTGCACTCATGGCCTTAGACAGCCCCCCAACCACATCAGGGGTAGTCGAGTCATTCATATTCATGCTGAACTATGTCGGTAGACATAATAGCCTGATGCTAATATGGGTCCCGGGACACGTGAGTATCGTGGGTAACGAGACCTCTGACTCCTTAGCTAAGATGTGTTCTGAGGCCAACTTCTTTGGCCCAGAGCCCGTTTCGCCACTCCCTTGTGCGGCCATCAAACCCCTGGGTTAGCGAATGGGTTACTACAACCCACAAGCGAGCTTGGCAGGCTGAAAGAGGCTGGAGATGGACTAAACTGATGTTACCTGTCATGGCCGATCGACTGACGCAAATCCCTCCTGTCATTAAGCAAAAGGGAGTGCAGACGGCTGGATGGACTGAAGACGGGCCACTTTCTGTGGGCGAAGCACATGGAAAGGTTGGGCATCTCAGACTGTGTACTCTGCCCCGCTTGTGAAGAGGAGGATGAGACGGCGGACCATTTCCTGTGCGTCTGTCCCGCCTTCGCACGAATCAGGTTTGAGATCTTTGGCACTGATGTATTAAGAAGCGACCATCTTGGCTCCTTGGCATCACAAGATCTACTCAGATTTCTTCGGAGATCGGGTAGATTTAATGAAAAAAAAGGGGATTCCAAGTGTAGGACAATGGACTTAATGTCTGAGTGCTGCACTTGCTAGTTGTTCCCGATAAAAAAAAAAAAAAATAGAAAAATATTTTTCACAAACTTTAACAAAAAACTAATATAGTCCGGATTATTCCGTTCTTAGTGAAACGAGAGGGTTTTCGTTCGCGCGGACTATTCCGCTCTTGGTGATAAGAGAGAGTTTTTGTTCGCGAATTATTCCGTCGAATGATGCAAAAGAGTTAAAAACTCGTCAGATTTGGAATTCTTGAAATTGATTTCCCTTTTTTAGCCCTTACTCAAAACTTCAAGAGTTAAGTTCAGGTGTCTTGCTCATGATTGTCTCTCGTTACCCAGTGTGCGCATTTGTGGATATGCGAATAGCGGATTAATGCGGCTGCATGCACAGTAAGATTTCTATGCTCTTCGTGTATTATATTCCAAAAGGAATATTTTTTATTTATCGTTCAATTTAAATTAAGTGTTGGCGATCAATGTCTCAATAGTGGCACTCTGACCTCGAATCATTGTCACATGCTTACATGTGTATGTATATTTAATACAGGAGACCCATTGCACTTAACTTTTTTATTTTTTTGCCTTCACTTTCGTCAACCATTTCCGCATTTCATATGCTTTTATGTGCACATTACATTAACAGTATTGCAACTTCCTACTTTGGTCGCTGCTAACTGCCGGTTTCTTGTGCGCTTTTACTGCTTTTTCATGCATAATTTCATTTGCTGCCATCACTTTTGCACAATCCCGCATACTACATAGATATGTTTGAACTCAATTTACAGCTTATACATTGTAGATTCGCTGTAAAAAAATAAAAATAAAAAGGTCATAGGAATTTTTCATAGAAATAGGGAAAAAAGCTACAGCAAAAATATATAAAAGGTCCATCACTTATGCGCGTGGCAGGATATGGCACAGCCTGTCGCTTTGTACGCGATGAATCTCGACTGTAAGTGTAGGTGGTGGCACAGGAAGTGGGTAAATGTGGTCAAATAGTAATATGTAGATTGAGTGCCGCGTATTGAGTATTGAGTAGAACGTGCTTGGGAATGTGAACAGCAGGGTAAAGGCCAGTGCGTGCAGCCGCACAAAAGGAAGCCGGTAATTCACTTTTTTATGATGTTAAAAGGGAAAAATCGTATCCTATTACTAACGGTCAATACCAGCTGAAAGTGGGGCATTGCCGATAGCCGTGCCGTATCAGTGTATATACATATGTATGTATATACCTACAAATCTATTTATGTATTTGTGGGCGCGTGTGTAGGTGCAAATGACGGCAGGATTCACTGCAACAGGAGATTTTTTCCATGATTGCCAAAACAAAACAAAAAATAGTAAAATGTAGCAGAAATCACTACTTTGCGACTACATCCATTCGCTTCATTCAAAACTGTGATAGGAAATTCAATAATACAGCCGGAAAGGCCTATTAATCGCAAATGGTTATTTCGTTCGTTGTTGCGTACATATTTGAACTTAATTTATTTACGTCCCAAGCTGATTGGTATATGAACTGTTTACAATGACCAACTTTACTTTATGTTATGGGAACCCCAAAAAGTAGGTTGAAAACAAGTGTTTGTGGAAATTCAACTAAGTTAATAATAACCCTGCAAACCAACGTTCACCAGTTTTTCCAATTTTACCAACACATTCACTCAATTTTTCCAATAATACCCACACAATCACATTTAATTCTTTTGTCATTTTCGATGGGTTATACATATATTTATCTCATAATTTTCGTGAATACTTATTGAACTTAACTATAGTGAGTGCGAAAGGGACAGCAAAAAACAAGTTGCAAATGTCAAATACAAAAATTAATTCTGTGAAAATCTCCAAGCAAAAAGGTAAGTTGAACAATTTTTAGTAAATTTTGGAATTATATATCTATTTAAACTAATAAAATGTATTTTTATTTTCAGAAAAACGTATTCACAAATCCTTTGCAGCTTGTGGATGTGCAGGAGATGGAGTATTTCGCCAGTCAAAACACTGGGGAGGTGTGCGTGCGCGGTTCTAACGGAATCCACGGGTAGGTGTTGATAATTTAAGCAAATAATGGTTTCTTCCTGTGCGAACTTGATTTCTGTGACTAAAACTAACTTGAATGATAATTTCTTTCTCTGCCTTTGCGTCGCAGTTATTACAAAGATCCCGAGAAAACTGCTGAGGCTGTTGACTCTGAAGGCTGGCACCACACGGGCGATGTGGGCATGTGGCTTCCAAATGGCACGCTGCGCATAATCAATCGTCGCAAACACATTTTCAAGCTAAGCCAGGGCGAATATATTGTACCGGAGAAAATTGAGAATATTTACACTCTGAGCCAATATGTAAATCAGGTGTACGTTTACGGAGAGAGCCTTAAGGTAACTCCATTTTTTGACATAATTTCTAGCTTTTCATGTTCACGCCATATTTACATACAACCCTTAACGCCCACTTAGAGCTGCATCATAGCCGTCGTCGTGCCTGATGTGGATGTTCTCAAGCAGTGGGCGAACGACAATCGCGTCAAGGGCACACTTTCGGTGCTATGCATGCAATAATCCACAAGTAAAAGAACTCATGCTGAATTGGGGTAAGCAAAGCGGACTGAAATCCTTCGAACAGGTAAGTAGCCCAGTGCATATCTGCTTATAATAGTAACGTATGACGTGGTAATAATATCATAATTTAAAATTAATAATAATTACAAATTTTGTATTTATATACCAGGTCAAGGATATATATTTGCATCCCGATCCGTTTTCGGTACAAAATGGACTACTCACACCAACATTCAAAGCGAAGCGGCCACAATTGAACAAAACAGTGCGAGAAACCCCGTAGAGGAGTTAGAAGTAAAATGCGAACAATTTTAAACTTTATGCGACAATAGAAAAAACATTAAATTGCTATTTATTTAATTAGGCATCAATTTAAATTTCTGTAAAATAGATATTTTAAATACCAGCATAAAAGCAAACTATTACCATTTTAGCCAAAACTATTCTTCAGGTACTAAATAAAATTTTATTAGAAAAGAGTAATCAAATGTAAATATTATACTAATTTATGTACATAAAAACTAAAACGTAAACTTTTCTAATAACTAAACTAATTAATGTATATAAATAACTAAAACTAAAATTTGTCTAACACCAAACCTAATTTTACAATGTAAATATTAAAATAAATATCTAAAACTTAACGTAATTTTATAATGTAAATAGTAAATTAATATAAATAGCTGTACATAAATAGAACATACTAAAAAAATTATTGTATATTGTATTAATTTTCTTTAGAAACTAAAAATTAATTAAATAAATATTAAAATAATTCATTAAATAAATAATATTCAATAAATAACCATTTGTTTCAGTAATTTTGAAGGATTATTGTATATAGGATCCGTAAGTATTACCTACAAAATTACCCAGTTGAAGAGATTCTGTTAACTATATGTTAACAACGAAATTAACTTATTCATCAGATTCTGTTAGCTACATGTTAACAACGAAATTCACTAGTTCATGAAATTCTGTTCACTACATGTTAACAACAACATTCATGAGTTCAGAAGGTTTTGTTCACTACATGTTACCCACATCATTCACAACTTGAATGTCAATTAGAGCAGCACAGCAGTATTGAGAAATTTCTGTTAGTGCGAGCGAATAAAATCATCACACGTATAGACTGGAAGTAGGTAGCAATTGCACGGCGTAGAATATAAAATTACTACAAAGCTCACAACTTCACAGGTGAACGATACCCACAAGTTAGCAGTATAAATAGCAGGTAGTTGGTTTGCAGGGAAATAGGAAAATTTATTTTCATTTGTTTGTTTTTGCTGGGCCCCTTAGAGTTTTTGCTAGTCCGAAAAGCAGGCTCTTTAGAAAAGTTGAAATCAGTAAAGCTGATATTGCGTTACGAAATTTTATTGATTTTAAAAACTAATACGATTTATCGAGTTTTCTTCATGTAGTTTACTGGCTTTTCTGGTACAATTCAATTTAGTTATGTATAAAGACATTAACTTGACATTACATAGAGGCTGTCGCTGCAGACGAATAACTTTACGAGCCATTCTGTGTGGCCCGAAATAGAGACCATCAAACAAACAGCCGCCGTCGCTCAGCAGGCAAAGGGAAACGTTCGCGATACACACTACAATTTTGAAATGATGCTAAGAAAAAGCACTCACTAAATTCAAGTTTAAGTATAGGTTCGGTCGCCGTAGCTGAATGAATTTGTACGCGACTACGATTCGGTAGTGTCTGCATTTGAAACGCGCTGTGGACGTGAAACATCAAAATCAAAGAAAAGTTTATTTCTAATAGCGCTCGCCCATCGACAGGCAATAGCAAACCTCCGATTGCACTTCTGCCATGAAAAAAGGCTTATAAACAAATCTCCTGCCGTTCAGAGGCAGCAAAAAACTTTAGGTCCCTCAACTTGTAGAACAACATCAAGGTGCAAACCACAAATTGTAGAAGTAACGCGGCCGAACTCCCAAAAGAGGTTGTACGGGCTAATTATATGCGTATGCAACCATTGATCAAAAAGTACCGGGAAGGTGATGTTGACTGTTTTCTTCGATTGCCAAGGGGTAGTGCATAATGAGAAAGAATATTATTTATCCGTTTTGAAGCGTTTGAGAGATGCTGTACGTCGAATGTGGGCAAACAACTCTCGGATTTAGCATGATGATAACGCGCTATAGCACCGAGCCAAAATTGTGCTGGATTATTTGACCAAACACCAAGTAAATACCATCGTGCAAGCACCGTATTCACCTGATATGGCCCCGTGCGACTTCTTTTTGTTTCCCAAGTAGAAGTTACCACTTCGTGGAAGGAGATTTCAGTCGATAGAGGAGATCAAAGAGAATGCGACGAAGGAGTTGAAGCCCATCCCTTCGTCGGCCTAGCAGGTGTGCATGGAGGACTGGGTTAATCGTTGGCACATGTGTATTGCTTCAGACGGATCATCTTTTGAAGGAGATAAAATACATTTGCCTGAAATTTAACTCTGTTTTGTTTTATTTAAACATTCCCGGTACTTTCTGATCATAGGGTATGCATATCAGTTTTTTCTCGAATGGTGCGATAAGCGCTTAAGCGACTAGAGCTGAGTTTAACAAAGTGCGCCAGACGTTTCTTTCTCGAGCAAAATCAAGTCTTCTCCCTCCACATTTTCCAACGCAAAGGAGACCTTCCTTTTTCTCTGCTACCACCGTCAGGTACCAGTTTCAAAGCTGCAGCATCTGTACCGATGCGGATGACATGATCTCATCAGGAGGTCTTTATTCACTTCCCTTTATCTATGTCGCCGTTAAAGATTCCGTAGAGTCTTTCACTCAAACACTCCCAAGTTCGCTTCATTAGCTGTAGGTATCGTTGAAGGTTCTGCGTCACATAATGGAGCGGGCACGTGGACTCTACGCCGGTTTTCTTCGTCGAGAGAGGACTTTATTACTCCTAAATACTTAGTTCAAAGTATCACTTCTTAACAAAAGAGATCCTTCGTTGGATTTTAAGGCTGACAATATTATCAGAGTTAGTGCCGGTTTCTAAATAATTAAAGCTGAATTCCCTTACTACTAATTATAACTGTCAACAGTGACGTGGCTGCCGATATGCGATTGCGTCAACTGCTTGTTTGATGCCTTGAGGTATTTATTCATTATTCCGCTTGGAAAATACGGAACTGAAGTGCAGGTTAAATTATTTTGTTGTTATTTTTGCTGTTTCTGACTGCTTGCGACCTCATAAAACGTAATCGATAAATTTCTTGCTACTCAAGTGAAAAATTTAGTCCGTTTCGTTCCGGTAATGTAGAACCAATTTAAAGATTTACACCGTAAATAAAACTCCTTCGTTCTACAGTCTTTGCAAACACGTAAATGACGTTATCATTGGAAATGATTTTGCATGCTATTATTACTCTTATTGCTTATTTTTACTCTAAAATTTTAAAGATATTACAATATTTTTTAGAATTTTAAAGTTGATATTCAATATTTTCGTTATCGCTTTCTTCATCACAACTTTTATCGTCATTAAAAGTTTTCAATTTTTTGGATGGTTCAACATACTCAGATGTCAGATATACATTCTGTCAAAAAAATATCTATCCGCGGACGCCACTTTGGGTCGATAGAGGCCATTAAGAAGAAAGAGCTGAAGAAGATCTCTTCAAATGCGTTTAAAAGGTGATTTGATGACTGGACTAATCGTTAGCATAAATAAAATAAATACGATTTGAAAATGAACAAAGTTGGCCAATGAATACGATTTTTCCAAATATCTCGAACTCAGCACAGCCCAGATAGTTATTTGTTAGCTAATGTGAAGAGCAGAGCCTTAGGAATATCCTCCTCTTCAGCTGATGCTTTGAAATTATTTTAAGGTCAAATTGTTGTCCGGGTTTTCCTTGTTTATTTCTGCTCGCTAATTGTAAGTGTCCTTTCTAATACACACATACACACACCCATGCATATTTACATGAAAGTGGGTGCGTTTCCTTGATCCTCTACATACGTGCATTGGATATTTATGTAAACATGTTCGCACTTCCTCACTTCACACATTACCCACGTTATTGTACAACCAGACAAATTTATCAACACACGCCTCGTTGCTGTTAAAAGCAGCTATTCTTGTAAGCTATTTTTAAATTCACTGCCAACAAAGCGTTAAAATAAAACAGAATAGGATACAATACGAGTACATGCATACATACATACATCCAGCACATTATGAGCTTATACATACATACATACACATGTAAAAGACTGCTTAGAACGCTAGCAACGAAGGCCATCCTGCCACCCAATCCGCCTGGCAGCCAGCCATCGAGTCTTGCGTTCACTTTAAAAAGGATAAAGCTTAAGCATTTTTTTTTTTAGTATTTTAGTTGGTCGCCGCTCAATCGATGTGTTGTTTGTTGGGCGTTTAGCGTTCAGTCCTCAGCAGCGCCTGAACTTGTATTTTTATATTTTTTTTACTCACTAGGATCCATGAAATTTCCACCTCATTGCATTTTAAAAGAATACATTTTGTTGCTGGGCTTTTTTCTCAAAGGCGAAAGGTGAATTATGTGCGTAAATAATTTCACGCCCTCGCCTTTGTTATCAGTTAATGCAATGTAATTAATTTAGTTAGAAAAAGGTGTTTGCATATTTGAAACTATTTTCGCTACGATGGTCACGTACGTAGGAAGAGTTGATTTTGCTGGTTCCAATTATCAGGTTTTAATAGTTTTATTGACATGTCCTTAGTACTTTATTTATAGGGCAACAGTGGGAGACGAGTGTGCTTGCCACTTCGGTCAGAATAATAGAAAACTCGTTAATCGACAGGATTTTCTGCCATTCGTAGACGGCAGCAGGCTTTAAGGCAATGCATTGCAAGCACAGCTTTGTTGTTGTTGTTGAAATGGTTGAGTATTTCTACTGAAATAATCCTAATTAGCGACCAGCACCGTTTTACTATCACTGTCCTCGTGTGATGATGTCTTTTGTTTTTGTTATTTTTTTGTTGGCTTCTAAGTCAGATCCATTTTGTGAGATCCAAGTATAGTAGCAAATTCTTTATCACGATGTCTGAAGAAAGGCTTATCGAAAGAGCGAAGTCGTCTAGCCCTGGTGGAAAAGACTTTCCTTCACCCCTTCCGCTTGACAGCTTCTGCAGATGGGATTGAAGGGGACGTTGAGTCTGGCTGCATAATCCCCTACCTTCCAATTACCTGTAAGGGTTGCAGTGATGCGTGAAATGTTTGGCCGAGATTATCCTAACAGGCACAGCTTTAACCTCTAAGATTATATGCGAAGTAATATTAACAGGTTTTATTGAAGAATATGTAAAAGTTAAGCAAATTTCAAAAATTTAATTGGCTACAAAAATGCGTACACGAAATTTTTTTTCAGTAATTTTGATGAACATTTTTTTAATTTTTCTCAATTTTGGGCAAAGTTCGAAATTTTGAGTTATGTGATTTTTCCTGTAGCACGAACTATATTTTTATAAAAAATAAAAGACAGTCAAAATTTTGCAATAAATCGCGCTGCTATTATTTTGACCGCCACTGCACTATTATATCTTAGATGTAATAAGCATCTTCTTGGCCTTCCGGCCCATAGGGCATTTGTATAACCAAGCAATAGGTTACAAGTATTTGAATATGGAAATGAGTTTCTAATCGAAAATCACGAAATTCTCTGTTCTATATATAAGATCATCCAGATAATCGGTTTTATTATGGCCTGATTGTAATTTCTTTTGCTTAACCGTGAGCCTAAAATTGGTGGGTTGTAATGAATTTGAATCCTTCCTAAGGCTTTTTGTTCCAGACTTTTGTTCCACTAACGGATTTAGACTCACCCCACTTAGGCGAGTAAAACTTTGTTTTGTGAAAGCTGCACATTTGCAGAGGTTGTGCTCTAACATTTAATCGGCAAGCTCTCCAAATCGACAGGCGCTTGCTGCTGTTAGTTCTCAATTCTCATTCAACTGAAGACTCTCCTTGTAGCCAGTTTCATGATCTCATAATAATTCTGATCAATAATTTGCAATTCGTTCGCAATCACCGGATCTAAATGGGCTAATCCCATTTTATTAAAAATTTGTTACTATATTTTCGTCGGAACTTGCAAATATGGTTTTTATAGTGTAAGATAAAAGCTTTTATTTGAGTATATGTTGGGGTCTTTTACGCGCCTAAACGTCAAAAACACATACACACATAATCGTGCTCACTGCACAATAATACAATTTAACTTCAGGTATATACAGTGTACTCTCTTTTGAGCGGACATCTAAGGGACCGAAAAAAATGTCCCTTTATGAGAAAAGTTAATAATCTCTTATGGGAGAGTTGCCCACTCAAGGGAAGAAATTAAAAAAAAATGTTAAAGATTTATAATATGCACTGAAAAGGTATCCGCTTTAGAGAGATGACCGTTAGGAGAGAATACACTTTATTGAATATAAAGGGTCTTTCAAGTTTGAGTTTCTGTTTTTTAGCAGTGTCTTACTTTCGATGGCATCTCGTTTGTGAGTTACAGATTTTTTTTTGAATCGAACTTTAGCTATGTATTGAATACACAGGGTCTTTCAAGTTCAAGCTTTTGTTATTTCTTTAGCACTGATTGGTTTCCGTAGATATCTCAACTCTCCTATGTAAATATTCGTCTATATACAGTTTTGAAATCTTTTCAAATTAATTAATAATTTTAATTGAATTTCAGTTATATAATGTATTAGGCACACAGGGTCTTTCAAGTTGGAATAATTTAATTGAAATTTCGCTCAAGAAATTTATAAAAATATTAATAATTGACTACCGACTGTTTTGCTGACAAAATTGCCTTTCCATGCGAAGCTCAAGAAAATAAAATTGTATATGTATTTGTTTTGCATTTATTTTGTTTTTTATACTTTAACTAATTTTGGTTTTTGTATTTTATTATATTAGGTTTTTATATTAATTTTTTTTTTTTTTTTAATTTCTCTATTTTTTAATTAATTACTCAATTCTTTTATTTATTTATATATTTTTAATAATTTTTGTTTTTTATTTTTTATATAATTTTTTTTTTATTTTTTATATAATTTTTTTTTTATTTAAAATTTTCTGCATTTAATTTTTCTCTATTATTATTTAACTTTTATTATATTTTATGTAATTTTTTATATAATTTTTGTTTTTTATTTTTTATATAATTTTTTTTATTTAAAATTTTCTTCATTTAATTTTTCTCTTTCATGCTTATTATATTTTATGTAATTTTTTATATAATTGTTTTTTTTTTTTTTAATTTTTTATTTAGTTACTCTCTAATTTTTTATACAATTATTTCTTTGTACATTTTTATATAATTTTTGTTTTTTATTTTTTATATAATTTGTTTTTTATTTAAAATTTTCTTCATTTAATTTTTCTCTATTATTATTTACTGTTTGTTAATATATATTTTATCATTTCATTTTTCATTTTTTTTATTTATTTAATTTTTGTACATTTTTTATTCTTTATTTGTTTTTGCTCTATTATTATTTAATTTTTTCTCTATTACAATAATACATCGCTAACCAGTCTCACAACAAAAACACACACCAACCCAATATCAAACCCCGTAAGTCCAGTTATTCAACATGACTTATGAAATTTTTCTCACTTTTTTTCTACTCAAGCGCTGATGCATAAATTACCGTCTAAAAATAACCGTTGAAAGAAATCAAAATATTTGCACTATTAAATCTAAATACTTGCGTGTCCTTCAAACTTTCTCTTCCTTCTAGCCTTCAACACTTTGTGCCTTTGTGACGACCATCAACAGCAAATCCGTAAATTTTTTACTGACTCATAGCTGAAACCTTTCTATAATTCTTGACGCAAAACAAAATTCCAAACAAGGTCATATGGGTGCTGGGCGCAACCCACTAAATGTCTAAGTACCGTTTATACTGTCTGCGCTCTGTCGGCCACATATCTACATGCTTGCATATGTACATACGTACAGCTGGCAATGTCAATGTTTCCTCTTTCACAACGTATAACCTTCACTGTATCATTTTGCTACCCAAAAACACTCCCATTGTCAGTGTTTTTGCCGCTCATTCGCTCGTTATTATTCTAGTTTTTTTTTCTTATTATTATTATGGTATTTTGTATCATTTACTTTTATCTCTTTGACTTTTCTTTCTTATTGTTTTGGCTTCACATTGGCCTTTATTAGATCTTTTTTATCTATGTACGTGCATATGTGTGGCTTTTAGCCATTTTTCTACTGTCGCAATGTTCACCTCGATTTCCTTTGCGTACTATTGCTTATCTTATCTGCTATACTCGTAGAAGTAAGCAAACGTCCCTGGTGTATTTGTGGCATTTTAAACAGCTACAAAAATAAAAATAAAAACTAATAAGCAATAAATATCCAACCACCAAAGATACCGGTAAAGCAGCAAAAACAATAACAACGAAATATTGTAATAAAAAATTATAACAAAAACAATGGGTTGAGCACGAGTTAATCGTGCATCGGTACAACAATACCGATTCTTTGTTTACCTTTAAATTTGTTTGCGCTATCGCTTACATTCACTACATGCACATCCACACATACATGCATACCATTACATATAATTTTTTGGTAGACAAGTACATTCATTAGTTCATTAGCTCACCTATTTGTGTTTGATTAATTTTTTAATTGTTTACTTTGAATTTTTTCGCTGTTGAACTTTCGAATTTAAAATATTTGTAAAATTTCCGAAGTTTAATGCTAAGTTGTTGCCTAAAAAAGTAAAAATAGTGCCTAGATGAATAATGGGTAATGTATTTGAATGGAATCAATTGTGTTGCTTAGTGTCTACATAAACATTGTTGTCTGGCTGTTTTGTTGTGGTGTTTTAAAATTTGCCAATACCTTATTAATGAGAAAAAACCTCTTTACACAGTTCAACAAGTTGAAATATTTTTTTCAACTGGTACGGAAATACTTTCGAATGTGCAAATAATCCTGAAAGTCGAGCATTTTAGTAAAAAACAAAGTTAAAGGCCAACATTTTTTACAGCGAGTCAAAGTGTCCACATTTTGGTCATAGAAATTTTTATATTACCCATTAGATTAGATTCGATTTGTGGGGAGTTAGACAAATCCAAGCACTCAGTCAGGAGACCATTGTAATACACCCAGATAGATTTCAGTAGAAAGAATAGAGATAGGAAAGATAAAAAGTGGGTGGTAAGATGGATAAATGAGTTAAGGGTCACTCTTCCACAAATCTCTTGGATTCGTTGGTGAATCTTAAGAGATCCGGAAGAGGAAGAGAACCTTATCCATACTCAGTATATCGCAACCCAATATCCTAAGTCTGATTCTGGAAAACGCTAGACAGCTACAGAGAAAATGCTCTGCAGTGTCATCATCCTCAAGACAGGATAGACATATCGGGTTGTCGTCGACCCCCAGGGCAGCCATATGCTGACCGCAGGCGTTGTGCCCTTTGATTACACCCACCAGTACTCTTAGGGCGTTTCTGCTGCTGAGTTTTAGGAGAAAGGTCGCTATTTTCCTGTTTGGTTCTTTCACAAAGCCCTTAGCTACTCTGCACGAGTTCAACCCAGACCAACGGCCTCTATGGATCGACCTCTTGAAGCCGTCAATCCATAGTTGAATCGATGCAGAATTGACTCCTAGAAAGGGTTCAGGGCCTAGTGGCATACTTGCAGAGCCTCTATTAGTTTATCAGCTAACGCGTTTCCTGTAATACCACAATGTCCAGGCACCCAAATAGACTAACTTTGTTGTGTTTTGAAACACTGTTCAGTTTTGACTTACATTCGCCGACTAATTTCGAAGAGCTTTCGGTGCAGTTTGACTGTCACTACAAATTCCAATACTGGCAAAGACTTCCGTAAAGTATACCGTATTACCATAAAATGTGTCTTAAGTTGATTTCTGATAGAAATATTATTGTGAATGTTCCATAATAAAATTTCGCGAAGATTATTTCAATCCTCTAGCATGCACCTTTACCGATAAATTTTACCCGTATTTTGAAGAAGAGATCAAACATTTTCTAAAATATGACATTTGACCATTAAATTATTGAAAGAATATACCACCTTACTCAAAATGTTCTCGGAAAATAGGTTCAGAAAATTCAAAATCGAAGTTTATTTCTCAAAAGTGATATTCTCACCTTCAGAGTACACCTTATCAACTGCATTACACTTATGCCAGCGTTTGATCCAGCTCTCGAAACATTTCTGCAACTCTATTTTCGGTATAGTCGTCAGAGCCGTCTTCGATATTTCCATTACTTCTTTTCAACTGTTAAAATGCGTTCACTGTAGTGGTTTTTTACTCTAACAAACAGTAACGCCGGAGCCATGTCAGGAGAGCTCGATGGCTGATGTCTAATGATGACACTCTGCGACGGTGCCTTATTATGGTCCAAAATCCACGAGCTTCTTTCCCACAAATCCTTTCTTTTTTTGGAGATTTACTTCACATAACGTCCCATAACGCCCAAATAATATTGCTTATTAAGAGTCTGACCTTCTCACCATTGTAATCCATAAAAATCGTGCGCATCGCTTTCTTTTTTTACAGAAAACGAATGGTTTTTTGGTCTTGGTTCTTTCGGAGCTCTCCACTAACTCGCCTGATGTCTGGATTACGTGTCGTACTCATAAACCCACGTCTCGTCTCAGGTAATGATGCGTTGAGACCCAGGTGGTTTGAGACCAACTTTGCTGCAACTATACGCAAACCCAAATCATAAACTACAAGGTTCCGGAAAGGATCCATAAACAAGGCTCAAGTCCTCTGCCAGCTCGCTGATGGTTAATTTTCTTTCTTAACTTTCCTTTCACGCTATTACTTTTTTCATCAATTTTCGATGTCGACGGCCTGCCACTACGTTCGTCATCCTGGATGGGCTCACGATTTCTTCTGAACCATTCATGCCACTCGTAAACAGCGGTTTTCTCTGGAACATCATTGCCGAAACAGTTTCCCATCAGTTCTAACGTTTTCACATCATGAATGCATTTTGAATTCGAATTTAATACAAATTTATTTTTAAAACTGCAAAAAATCGAAAACACTTGCAGAGGTAGATTTACTCAAGGCGTCGACATTTTACAAATATCAAGTAATGGCGTTAATATTTTGGTAGGAATCTGAATGAATGTTTTCCTAAAATTTTTTTAAAATTTTCCTAAAATTTTTTTCTAATTTTCCTAAAATTTTTTTCTAATTTTCCTAAAACTTTTTTTCAGTTGCGAAAAAATGTTCTTAAAAATTTTTACCAAAAAATCGTTTTTAAAAGTATTTTTTATCATAAAAAACTAAAAAAAAATTCCATAAAAGTGTTAAAATTAAACCAAAATATTTCACTTTAAAAAACGATATACCAGAATTCTCAAGATTGCATAATTTTTTGTTTGTTTTGAACTTTCAACGTAAAATTGAAATTATGAAATATTTTTCAAAGTTATAAAATATTTTTCAAAATTTTGCAGTTTACTTGTTTTTTGATTTTCAAAACGATAAAAAAAATTTCGTTAACATTTTTATAAAATTTTTTTTTTACAATAATTTTTCTATGCATTTTTTTTAATTTTTCTAAAATTTTTTTTGTCAAATGTGAAAAACTTTTCTTACAAATTTTTAACAAAAAATCTTTTTTATAAATATTGTTTAACATAAAAAACTTAAAAAAAATTGCATAAAAATGTTAAAATTAAACTTTTACTTTAAACTTTTTACTTTAAAAACGCTATACCAGAATTCTCAACATTGCATCCTTTTTTTAAACTCGGAGGTTTTCCATCGCCTGCCGAGGAGCGACCTCGATTAGAAAAAACTTTTTCTATCGCTTTGCTATTTCATGCACGGATATTCGAAATGTTATTCAACGCACTCCAGAATGGTAGTCACACATCAGCACATTCGGCTATGCGCAAATATTCATGCAAAACCTCTCCAATTCCGTATTTGCTAATCTTTACTTCGATCGACAAGCACAACTTTTTGTACATTTCCATTGGTTTCCGCAGGTCTCCCTTCCTTGTGCAAATATCTGCTTCCAATTCTTGGCCATTGTTAATGAACCAAATAAAAAAGGGGCGTTACTTGCACTAGCAATTGGGCAGACCTAGGTCTCGGCTAAACACCATAGGTCTCGACCATCACCTGGTTATACTCGTATCACTAAAAAATACTTCAGTGTTTCGGTGCTTGAAAATTAAAGTCTGTAATTACTTGAACTCCTTTTCTGCACGCAATAAAATGTCAAGGACAACGCAGGCAAACATTTGAAAAAAACACCTCAACTTACATTCATAAGTGTGTATATGTGAGGTTTTGACCGCTAGCCGACCGACTAATAAACCGCAATTTGCTACGAAGTGCGAGTTGACAGTTAATTAGTTTTTGTCATAAGTAATTGCATAAAATTATTCATACCCACGAAAGGCTGACCCCCACAACGTCTTTACAAATAATCATGAACGACGCAAAAACGCAAAGCCAGTTAATGAATCCAACTTTCTTTTGCGTACATTTCTATTTGCTAAGCACTGAGTTTTGTAAATAATAGCCCACACATTTTGACGCCTATTTTTATGCTACCTTTTTTTGTTTTCGTTTTTCTTTTTCTTCTGGCTTTTGGTTTTGCCTTTGCATGAAGCAACAAGTAGACATTGTGCCGAGCCTAAAATAAAACGGTAGGTGGGTGTCTCTATTTATGTATGTCAACAACTATACATTTCTACATTAATACAATCATACAAAAATTTGTGCGCATGCATGTGGTTGTGTATGTGTGCGGAGTGTGTGTCCTTTCGGTTATTGCCGTCGGCGGTATGCCATGTGAATGCTACGTACATAGAGACATATAATATATACATACATACATGCACAGGTACATACATACATCCATACATGCATACATACAAGCAAACTACATCTATGTGGGCGGCACACCAGCAGTGACTTTGAGATGAGATGAGTTGAGTTTTGACGACGTAGTGTCTGTGTTTATTGTTATTGTTTTTATTGTTGTTGTTGCTGCCGCTGAGGCTGCTGTTTGTGTGTGTGTGTGTTCTACAAAAAGCATCCTCATGTTGTCAAACAAATAAAGCCCATGCGCTGATATACGTACAACAACAGGTTCATGAAACATGACAGCTGGCGAACAACTAAAAATATGGCTCAAAAGCGAAGCGGTAAGCGGGTCACTAGCGTCACGCTAAAATGTAAGAAAAATAGGTCTTTGCTGTTACAATTGTGTTTGCATTGTTCTTATTGTAGTAGTTTACATTTATGTTAAAACTTTGGATTTTTTGTTTATGTTTTTTGTGCCTATGTAAATATAAGCACCAGTTTATTTCGTTTTTTGTGTATTTTTTCTTTCAGTAATTAAAAATTGGGTTTTCGGTCAACAGCCCGAAGCTTTGCAACGGTTTTAGCCGTTTTTTGTGAATTTTATACCAAATGTTTGCGGAGTAGGTCATTCAAAAATTACTTTGAACAACCAGAAGAAGAAATATTATATTTAGTGCACACCAAGAAAGTCAGCCAAAGATGTGACTTTTTAAGATGTAAAAATTTAGAAACATGAAATTGGAAAGAATTTATCTTGAATGCTTTATTGGCGATAACTGAAAAAATTCTTAGAACCGTGCCGATTTTTATTTTAATTTAATTTTTTTAGCAGGCGGTGTTAAGCGTTTCGTATACACAAAGTAATTTTTTATATGGAACGGGTTTTTTAGGAACTTAAAATTTGCACATTATTGTACTAGAATTTAATAAGCTATAAAATTGCACACGAAAAGTTTTTCTAAAAATTCTAATTAAAAACCTTGGAACTTGTAATCAAAAGTTTGGGAATTTTCCTTTTTTTTTAATTATCATTTTTTTTTAATTTTTTGAAGTGAAAATTCTTAGGTGTCGATGGACGAGCGAAAAGGGAGAGTAAAATTTCAAGGTCATGCAACGTTTTGGTCATTTTCGATCTGCGAGAGAGAAAAACTATATAACGTGGAGGAAAAGGAGATAGAGAGCTATACCTTTAATATATCTTAGATACACTTAAGGCTATTTTTCCTGAGTTTTTCCTTGTGGTTGCAAATTTCTAGGCCGAAATAACACTCCCTACTTTTTGGCGCTTGTTTGTTGGTGCAAACTTGTGGGAAATATATTTTTGGTGCCTACTGTTTGGGGCGTTTTTGGATCCCAAATTTTTTGACGTTTTTTTTGTTTTTGGTGCTTTACTTTTATTTCCGTTTCCTGGCAAGTGCTTGTGCGTACTATAAAGCGCTATCCATTCCGGTGTCGGATTTATTGGTATTGCCTTGCTGTAATTTGTACCGTTGCTGCGGTCCTGGAATCGCTGCTTTTGTGCGGGTGGTAAACGCTCAGAGTAGCGCGCGTTGTTGCCACGGTTGTGTCCGGCGTTTACCTATACCGGTCGACCCTTCTCCGTTTTTTGTAAATTTTGTCTATTTGTATTCTCTGCAAATGTTGTGAATTTATTTAGATATATATTCCTTCTCTCTCTCTCATTCGCTCTCGGGTCTCTCCCTCTTTCTTTGTTTGCCTTGAAAGTTTCACTTCTGTTATGTGTGACTTTTCTAATTTTGTTTTTTAATTTTTGATTTTTTTTTAATTTTTTTTTTTTGTCTTTTTTTTAATTTTTTTTTCTATTTGAAACTTTGATCTTTGTTCCAACACTTAGCTATTGTTCTTTTATTAAAAACAAAACAATGAATTTTCAAAATATAAGTAGTCAAAACTAGTCAAAGTATTAATCAGTCATCCTTTGTCGCGGGCTGTAAATATGTCCATGAATTAATCTTCAACCACGATCTCAGCTAATTGAAACGGTGTTATTAGAATTCTTAAAGAGCTGAGCTAATAATCAAAATAAATGCACTATTACCAATCCGGACTATCCCATTTCACGTTCTTATTTATCCGATCGTCATTTCAGAGTCAAACATGGAGATGCGTATTCAGGCCTCAAAGGCTGGTGTCCCTCAAGAAAGTATGCTTGGCTCTCTCCTGTATGTACTGCTAATATCTGACCTGACATGCAATAAAAACTGCGTAACAGTAACATTCACTGATGGTAGAGCAATGATTTTTGTAAGCAAGACTGCAAACGAATCGACCTCGCAATTGCAAATCGCCATAAACAACATTTACGATTGGACAAAGAAATGGCATATTTGACTTAATGGAACAAAGTCTGTACGTGTAAATTTGATACACAACAAAATACATTACCTTCCTATATACATAAATGGGACACAAATTCAATACTTAGGCATGACATTGGAGGCTAAGCTCAGATGGAGCGAACACGTAAAGAAAGAAAACAGAGGAGCTAGAATTTAAATAGAGAAATATGCATAGGCTTATGCGTAAGCAATCACCACTAGAATTTTGTACTAAAACCTGTGTGGACTTACGGCGCTCAGATATGCGGCCAAAGTAAGGCAATATTCATCTAACTCAAAGTTCTAAAATGTGTTATTAGTGCTCCCCAATATATCCGTAGCTCTGATCTTGAATGTGACCTCGCTCTTGATTCAGCTCTAGACAAATAAAGAAGTTAGCTAATTCTCACAAACAATTCTCTGAATAAATACATATGGAGAAGAAGGCACAAAAAGCCGTAAGGCCTGCTCGATTTAAAACTAAAAAAAAATCATTTATTTATTTCCATAATGTTTAAGTAGAGTATCCCAATACAATGGGCAAAACTGATGTTACCTGTCATGTCCGACCGACTGCCGCAGTTCCTCCTGTCACTAAGCAGAGGGGACTGTAGGAGGCTGGTTGGACTGATGACGAGCCACTTTCTATGGGTAAATCACATGGAAAAGGTGGGCATCTCAGACAGTGCACTCTGCCCAGCATGTGGAGAGGAGGCTGAGACGGCGAACCATTTTCTGTGCGTCTGGCCCGCCTTCGCCCGTACATAACGGGTGTTTTTTAAGAGCTTGAGTACTTAAAATTATAGTACATAAATATTGTAGAAATGTTTTTTTTTGTTTAATCTGCCAGATATTTTCATGTCATTTATTTTTGAAATATAATATCCGGCATACCATATGTCCACCGCGGCAACGAGTTACATGATCCATTCGATTAGTCCAAGTTTTTTTTTCCAGTCCTAAGTAGTGGGAATGCCCACCTGTCGTTGCTTAGGAACAACGCCTTCGTACTGCTTGGAGTGCCATCTGTTTGCTACATTTTTCTGCCAAAAGTATCGCACAGATGGTTGAGGACTTCGCTAAATTTGGTGTATCTGCGCTATTACCGCGGTTGCCCGCTATCTCTTGCTGGCGCCACTGATGCAATGTGTAACTGTGTGTTTTTCTTTGTTTTTTTTTGCTTGTTTTAGTAGCCACAATGCAAATAATGCGCAGACTATTGTGCGGGAGTAAGGATAGAAAGGATAAGTTTGGGTTTGAGAAGCGAGGTTTTTGAAAATGTTTTTGAAATGGAAAATTTGGAAAAGTGCGTGGACCGTGCTTCACGTGGGATTCGAACCCACAATCTCTAGGATGGCAGGCTAGTGCACTTACGCTAGACTACCTAGGCCGCTTTAGTCCAAGTATTGACTAAATTTTCGAAAAAATCTTGCCGTATGGCGTCAATGGTAGCTTGGATATTGCAATAAATCGATTGTTAAGCGCGCTGTATGGCAAACTCAGTCAGTATGGCTCTATAGTGCTTGTCAGCTTGTAACGGCAACTACTTCCTCATTTCGAGAGAAATAAACGTTTCATGCTGACTTGCCAAACCTTATTGAACAGAAATGTCCACAAAGTTTGCCGTTCTCAGCTGTCAAACCCTCGTTTTCCATAGTTTCGCATGCACCTCAAACCAAAGACGGCGGTCGTTACCGAAGTGGTTGGTACAGGACTACTATTGCGCGGGAGTGCGCAGGTTCGTACCTCCGTGCATGAAACAGCAAAATTATAGAAAAAGTTTCTGCTGCTAAAGGTTGCCCCTCGGCAGGCAATGACAAAACCGCCAAGTGTATTCCTACCATGAAAAACTTCTCTATAAAAACCATTTGCCGTTTGGCCGTTTGGCCGCTTAAAACATAAGGCTTTTTGTGGAACAACATCAAGACGCACCCCATAAATAAGAGGATGAGCTCAGCCAAACACCTTACAGAAGTGTACGCGCCAATTTTTTTTTTTTTATATACATAAAGTGTAAATGTGCGGTAAAGATTTTATGTTCATCTCGAAATCTCCATACTAGATATGCTACTATGATATATCTGGGATTTGGGAGAGATGCAAGTTATTCAATTACCATTTAATTCTCAAAAAGAAAAAAATTACAAAATCCCACATTTAAGTTTGTAATAAAATTTACTTTTTACTGCAATTATTTTACTATACTTTCCCTTCGCACTCGCAATAAAAATATTTTTACAACATGCATTATATTTTTTACATAACATTTTTATTTTCGACGCATATTAATTTTGTTTTTTATTTGTTGCTGCGTTAATAGCCCAAACAATTAGTCACACAAGCAAAAAAAACAAAACAAGCGCGATTCATTTTCCGCTCAGCTTCATTGTATCTCATCTTATCTTGCGTTGCCCCCTGCCGCTATATTCGCACTTCTTATGTCACTCTAGTAAAGTTTCAGTCGCTTTTTTTATTGTGCGTTGTGTTGTAGTACCGAAAAAGTACAAAAAAAGAAAAATCGGTAAATACCGCAAAGTCATAATCGTTAGCACTGCGTTGGTTTGCGTCAAACGCATTAAACTCTCAAATAGCGTAGCGTACGACGACGCTCCGCGCCATTTCTCCAACGAGTTTTATAGCAAACACTTGCCACTAATGTTGCCTACAGCCTCTTTACATTTTCGCTGTTTTCATAAGTGAGTGAATATTTTTTGGTATAAAATAACATGACGGGTTTGTATGTACATATAAATGTAGCTAAAAATTTTAATAAAAATAAAGCAAAAAGGAAATATTCAACGTTTAATTCATTTTTGTTGTTTTTTGCTGGGCTATCACTTCAACTTCTTTGTATTACTTGTAAATTATTACTTTTTTTCTTCAGCTCATTTTTTGTTTCTTGTGTTTTTTTTTTTTGCTTTTCTTAAATACGCCTTATTATCTTACAAATTACTGCTTTTTTTCATCCGTACTCGCGAAAATTGTTCGCGTTTTATCGAATATTGCTAACCCACTTAGTTGAGTTGCAAAGCAATTACTTTTGAATTTTCAATGAATAGCACAAAAATTGCATTCTTATTAAAAATACACTGTATGAGAGTGTATATTTACAAATATACATATTTATTTATATATGTATGTATATAAACTTGTGCATACATATTTTAGGCAAAGCTATGCCCCTGTTGCTTATAAATATTTTGGCGCATTGAATTGCCTTCTGTTTAGCCGCCTTAGCAGCGACCACCATCGACCGCCTCGACTCGACGTCTTGGCATTCAACGTTTGTTGCTGTCTTTTATTGATATTTTTGTATTATTTCTCTGTTGATTCTTTGGCACAAGTTCAAGCACGAAATTATAATTTTATTATCATTAAATTGCTAATACATTTAATGAAGATATTTAAAATTATGCGCTAATATAACGGAATTACCCAAAGATTTTTTTATGGAAGAACTACAAACAAAAACGCTTTAACGAATATATGATTCTTTATGAAATAATATGTTATGAATATAATTGTCAAGAAATATTCTGAAGTTTACATATTTTTAATTATTTGTATACCAAATGAGCTAACGAACGACAAGTGGATTCAGTTAACGGTGCTAAGTTGCTTTTGACCAATAGTTTTTTAATGGATAGCGTACTGTGTAGTATGATGACGCAGACATGCAGGCGCTTCATAAAAAAATAGAATTAATAAAAAATATTGAGTGACCTTTAAGCTGTTTTTCTATAAAAATTACGTGAAAATGCTAGTTTTTTATGAAATATTAAGAATTCTTCATACAAATTGCGAGTCCTTGTGGTATAAGCGATAGCGCGAATGAAAAAAATGAGTGTACAACCATCCAAAAAAAACACAAAAAATTATCATCCAAATCCTATGTAAAATTGGTCGCTGAGCCCGAAAATCTGGATAATGTTTCTTTTTTTCCAAAAAGGTAGATCATACAAATTTCTAATAACTGAGAAGGCATGAACCAATTGAAGCTAGTGATAAATCAAATTAAAGATAATTAAATTTGCTACCTTTCAAAAAATATGAAAATTTTTAATTTATTTTGAAAAAAATATAGAAGAAACCGATTTTTGAAAAAAATCTTTTACTCATTTCTTAAACCTAAAAATTGAAAATATGGAAAAATATAGAAAACAGTTATCTGATAAATAGATGCTAGAAATAAAAATAGGAGTACTAATTTTTACATTTAAAATACTTCAAATACTCAGTTTAGCAAGTGGCCAACACAAAATCGATTTGTGTTTAGTTCATGGGCATCTAGTCAGGGACTATTCAAGTGGTAGTCACACATATGTAAGTCTACTCGACTACGGCGGTCGGTCGATGATAATTTTTTTCAGTTTATAGTAGGCATCGAAAGTTAAAATGATGATTTCCGCTCATTTTCCTCACTTATTTACTTTTCTCATCATATTGTTTAGCGCCCAATTATATTTGTAATTATTTTGTTATGTTTTGTAATTAGTTTTTGCTTTTCACTTTCAGCATGCGGTACATACTTCACAATTGATTATTGAAAATGCCATTTTATCTGTGTTATTTAACCTGTGCAAATTGTGACTTAATGTAAGTGAGAGTGTTAACAGCTTTGACGTCGCTTTCGACATCAATTAACAGCAAAAAACATTCAGTTTCTTGATATGTGTGTCTGTGTAAGTGGCACAAATATGCAGCTATTTTTATGTGTGTGTGTGTGCATATGTATGTACTCGTATTCTACACTTGCACGCATATTTGATGCATATACCAGGCCTTGTAGAAGTCTCTACGTGCAAATACGTATGTGAGAATATTAAAAATGTTGCAAGTTGCAAATGTTGTGCATGACATCAACATCGACAACAACCAACCAAATTGGAAATTTTATACAGCACACACAACTGTGTGCCGTTTATGTGTTAATGTTTATAAATACATACATAAAATGTACCCATTTGCTTTTATGTGTATGTATATACACATATACTCGTACATATGTCTGTAGTGTTTTTATTTGTGTGCGTGTATAATTTACGTACATACATGCGTTGCATGCGCGCATATTTGCTTATTAACAGCATTAAATGCATTTATATGCCGAGTTTTGAGTGCATTACCGAGCGCAGCGCATCGCAGCGAATTGCTTCTATGTGATACATATGTACATACATATTTTTGTAAGCATATTTATCTGACTGTAAGTTAAAACATTTTTATTTTGTTCACATTTAACTCATGTGCATTTTTGTTTTTCTCTTTGCCTCTGTTTGCCCTGTTTTTGCGCACTCAAACCACAACCTCTCAGCCACATCGCGTCTGGCTTACGGTGCGTATGAGTGACGCGAATTATTCGGCATGAGGCTCGTATGTGTGTATGCACTCGTATATGTTAATTAATAAACGCATATGCGTAATGTAGGTCGCATTGGCCCGCACCACCACAACTGGTACTTGATTTTTGTAAATATATGTATGTAAACTTGGGTATATACAGTTTGTTTTAACTATATGCAGCTAC